>VCAZ01000080.1:1560087-2122587 GCA_005784505.1 Bagarius yarrelli
TATCGAGAGCGACTTACAATATTCCTTGTTATACAACTGATCAATTGGGGCTCAGGGGCCCAGCAGTGGTGGCTTGATGAGGCTAGGAATCTAACCTGGGTCCTCAAGTTTGTAGTCCAACATCTTAACCACTGCGCTACTACTTTCCAAAGCAGCAACTCGGCGCCTTAACCATTTGAGCCACCACTGCCCCTGTGACCAGTGCTACAGACTTTTCTCTATCTGACGGTTCTGACCACACTCACATAAGCTCGGTTCTTGAAAGTGGTGCCACTTCACTGCTCTGGTAATTCTCTGAGATGCCCTCTGCTGCCACTGTATGCCAGACCTGTTGGTAGAAGCTTGCTCCTCATGAAGGTACATGAAGGTAAGTGATATCAGTAAGATTTCCTCTGTGCTCACGGTCTTCTTTATAGCAACAGGTCAAACTTTAATTACTGCTGATGCTCCAGGAAGAACATACACAGCTTAATTCCTTGAATGTTCACTTGATGTTTCCCTGGAAAGAAGACTGTTTGTCTGGGTTTTTTCTTTGAAATGATGGGGGCTTTTTATTATGGGATGGCAGTATAGTACACTGCCTGTCCCAATAGACGTCACGCACTAATATTTTGTTGGACCGCCGTTAGTTTTGATTACAGCACAAATTTCGTCATTGCATCGCTTCGATATGCTTCTGGAATGTTACTCTCGTCCAGGGTTGCATTAATCTTGTATCGATGATGGAAGAGTCGAACTGCTGCGCAAAGTCTTCTCCAGCAAATCCCAAAGTTTCTCAATAGGGTTAAGGTCTGGACTCTGTGCTGGCCAATCCATGAGTGAAAACAATGTTTTATGCTCTCTTATGCTTTTGCCAGGCTGTCAAATCCAAATCCAGCGGTTGTGGAATTTTATTCGTAACTAGCAGAAACCACCTGATAGTCCAAGTATCAAGAGGACGAAACTAGTGGAGCAGGAGTCTCTTTGTGAATAGTTACCAACACTGGTCTTAAAGTGTCCCAGACTGGACATTACAGTGTAATTTTTTTCTTCCAACAAATCTGTCTCGAATTATCAGCCAGTTAACTAATTAACGGCCCTTTCTGGAGCTAAAGTAGGTGGTAGAGGAAAAAAAACCCTAGGGTTTACTCCAGTGTATTATTCATTCATTCATTCATCCTCTATACCTGCTTATTCCCTAATTCCTGGTCATGGGGATCTGCTGGATTCTATCCCAGCCGTCTCTAAAAGGGCGAAAGGCAGGACGGGGACACCCTGGACAGGTTGCCAGTCCATCACAGAACCACACACACTTACGCAATTTAGAATCACTAATCAACCTAACATACATGTTTTTGGACTGTGGGAGGAAACCGGAGAACCCGGAGTAAACCCACGCAAGCAAACTCCACACAGAAGGACCCGGGAATCGAACCTGGGCTTTCTTGCTGTATGAGGCAACCACCAAGCCACCGTGCTGCCCTCCGGTGTATCAGCTGTAAACTAAGCTTTTGCATTGCGCCGTGGAACTTGTTTAACACACTGTATAGTCTTTATTATCCTCTAGGGTTTTATCCTGTTAAAAAACACACCACAAAGTACAAAACGTTTCTCTGGTCAGTTATGCTGTACTTTAGAAAAGCTACTTTTATTCATATATATATATATACTGGATCTGATCCTTAACTGAAACATTCCACGAGATTCAGGGTGAAAGAGTTTGCTGATTTAACCACAGCTTCAAATTAAATTCCTGGAGCCTCGTGCTGCAATATACCCCCTGCAGAACAACCCGAACATTTCAGTCTACCATGTAGTGGTTCTAATATTGTTTCAAGAATATCAAATAATGCTTAGCTAGTGGTTTCCCATCTGATAATCAGCCGCGATTATTCTGCAGAGATGGAGCTGATATGTTTAGTTATATATATATAAAAAAACTTTATATGTCCAGGCATGTCGGTACAAACCTCAGTGGTGAAGCGAAGATCTAAGCTGTCTTCATTTTTTTGCATGATGTAAAAAGATTCCTCGGTTGGGTTCTAGCTTTACACCAGGCCCTGACAGAATACACACATCACAACAAGGAGACAGGAATTAATCTGAATATGTTCTAGACTTTGTATTGTATCCAGTCAGATGAAAACCGATCCAGTCTGTGCTGTGTGGGAAGTGGTAGCGCAGTGGTTAATGCCTTGGACTGCTAATTGAAAAATTGGGGTTTGATTCCCAGCACCACCAAGTTACCAGTGTTGGGCTCCTGAGCAAGACCCTGAACACCCTATTGCTCAGTTGTGTAAAAGAGATAATTATAAGTCGCTCTGGATGAGGGTATCTGCCAAATGCTATAAATGTAAAATAAATGTCCTGGACAGAGCAGGGACCTGGAGTGCCTCAGTCTCCTGACACATGGGGGAAAGGGTAGCGCAGTGATCAAGGTTTTGGACTACTAATTTGAAGACCAGGGTTTGATTCCCAGCACCACCAATCTACCACTGCTAACCCCTAATTGCCTAACAGAAAATAATGTAAGTCACTTTGGATTAGGGTGTCTGCCAAATATGCAAACTCTAATGCATTTAACAGATACAGACCCTACAGACTAAACTGCATTATTATAGCCATCTTTGATTAGCAGTTCTGTTTAGAGCCGTAAACTAGGTTTCATTTCCCTCCAGAAAGCCTTTCCTTACTTGAAGTCGAGGGGCAGCAGCAAGCGACCGCATCTCAGGAAGTAAAGAATGTGCCGGAACATTTGGCTGTCGCCCTTAACCAGCAGGCTCTCCCCAAATGCAACCCATTCGCTCTTATTGGAATTGGCAAGGAGCTTGGGATGCTGGAGAACAGGATTTTAGATCTTATAATAATAATTATTTAGTATTTGGGTTAATCTTGGCTCAAAATATTAGTACGATCAAAATATATTTTGTCTAATCAGAAAAATGGATCAGTTGTGGAGCCGAGACACCCCATGGCACATACCTTTACGAGGGGTTTCAGGTATGTACTGTGTAACAGTGAGTTCTATTACACCTTGTTACATTTACTTCCTTCTCTACATTTGATGGCGTTCCTCTGTTACTATTATACGTTTATATGTTAATGATAACAATGTAGTTTTGATAATTAGTTTCCATCATGTTACGGATAATGAGATGGTTACGGAAGTCTCGCTATAGGCTGCAGTCTTCTGAGGTGCCTGCATGAAACCTGCTCATTTTTTAGGACGGACAAGAGGCAAGAATATCAATAGAGACAGAACAGACACAGACACGGCATTTTCACTAAAAGAATTGAATTCTTGGTTAGTCTAAATTGCCCATAGGAGAGAGAGAGTGAGTGTGTGTGTGTGTGTCCCTGTGATAGACTGGCGACCTGTCCAGGGTGTACCCCCTCCTGCCTTTTACCCTTTCGGAGACGGCTGGGATAGACTCCAGCAGATCCCAGTGACCCCAAATTAGGGAATAAGCGGGTATAGAAGATGAATAAATAAATTTTTAAATGATTTGTTTGACATAAAATGTACTGTACTGTAAATAGGTAAAAAATAAAAAGTAAAGATGTGTATTATGATTTTCTGCCAGCAGATGGCGCCGTTGACTTAGCAGATTTTTAGTCTTGTGACTACTGACTGATTTCAGCAGTAAGGAATATTGAATATTGATTCCTCGGTTCTGAGAAATCCACAAAAACTCTCGGCTATTTCTATTATAAACTTAAACATTTTTACACAACAATTCTATTGCCACAATAAGGCAAAAATGAAACTTTACGCTTGTGTACTACATAAAGATCCGTTAGCAACACTGGCTAAAGTTTTATTGTCAACTACAAATTAAAAACCTGGCTTAGTGATTAGCACTGTTACCTCACAGCAAGAAGGTCCTGAGTTCAATTCCCAGGCAGGAGTCTTTCTGTGTGGAGTTTGTATGTTCTCCCTGTGCTTGTGTGGGTTTACTCCGGGTTCTCCGGTTTCCTCCCACAGTCCACAAACATGTATTTTAGATTGATTGCCCATAGGAGAGGGAGAGAGAGAGAGTGTGTTGTGTGTGTGTGTGTGTGTGTGTGTGTGGTCCTGTCATGGACTGGTGACCTGTCCAGGCTGTACCCCTCCTTGCCTTACACCCTTTCAGAGACGGCTGGAATAGACTCCAGACCCCGAATTAGGGAATAAGCGGGTATAGACGATGAATGAATAAATGATGCATTGAACAAGCATGAAGGAATAAAGAATATAATAAATATATTCATTTCGAAATAAACACGTGGCATCATTTTAATAAATAAATAAAATTCAAACTTTTTAAGACTTTATGTTAGTTAAAAATGTTTCTTTAAAGAATTTTTATTAGAATTTTCTTTGTAGTAAATCTGTAAAGACTCCTAATGTCTACCTTTAAGTTTGGTCTACAGTATGTTACACTGGTGGAATTGGTAGCTCAGTGTTGGATTGCTGATCAAAATAATTTGGGTTCAATTTCCAGCACCCCCAAGCTACCACCGCTCCTTGGTGTTTATTCTTTATTCTTATTAATTAGTAGATGGCGCTGTGGGGTATTTACTGTAGTGTATTTGTCAAAAATGTGTCCAGACAGACCGGCCCATGAGACATTTCAACAGCAGCCTATTGGTTCAGTGTTTATCTGTAAAAATAGAGGGAGAGATGGAGAAGAAGGTGCAAAAAATCGTGCGGGAAAAAAAAAACAGGCCCTGCAGACAGACGTGCAAAGAGCAGAATCAGCAGAAAGGGTCGAGGGTCTAGCTCAGGAACCGAACGGTGGCGGCGATGGGGCTTCTTCCAATCAACAACTCAGTGCTTTAACCATTTGACCCACCACTGCCCCACTATAGTTGCCAGTGCCAGTTTTTGCCCTGCTTAATGTCATGATTTTTGCTTTTAGGTTCGCCGTGGTTACAGTTTTTTAATGTATTTATTTATGGCTTGTGATTGCACCTCAGAGTCCAACTTGTTCTTAACACTTCCGTTTTCTTCTTTATGTGATGGTATTTTGGAGAAGTAAAGCAGAAAACCTCATCTGTAGTAGGTTAGAGGTTTCTGGACGGTCGTTAACATGAACAGCTCGTCTTACTGTAGCTTTAACAGTACGGTCTCGGAGGATGAATGGATCACTGCGGGGGAAGCTGTGGCGTGTGTCATCTTGTCCGTGTGCTTTGGGGTGGGGACTCCGGGGAACCTGCTGGTGGTGTGGACCATCATGAGGCACGTGAAGCAGCACTCTCATACTCTGCTGCTCATTATGCACTTGGCTGTTGCTGATTTGCTGGTACTAGTGACCTTGCCTCTGTGGATCTACTCGCTGGTTTGGTCCTGGGTTTTTGGTAAGGCTGCGTGTAAAGCAGTGGAGTATGTCTATGTCTATGTCTGCATGTATGCCAGCGTTTTTCTGATCACTATTATGAGTGTGGAGCGCTATTTGGCTGTCAGGTACCCTTTCGAGATGCTGCGCTGGAAAAATAGCAATGCTTTGAGGTTTATCCTGGCTGGGGAATGGATCTTGGCACTTTTTCTTGGACTGCCAACATTTTTGACCCAGACTTTTGAGAGCGGCGGCAGTGTTCAGTGCTTATTCTCCGAATTTGATTCAGTGGCCTTGGAGTGGCCATGTTTGGAGACGCTGATTGGTTTTGTCATCCCGTTTCTGACGCTGACCGTATGTTATATCCAGGTGGCAACTCAACTCCGCAAGATGCACCAAAAAAATCACCAGAAATCGACCTTCCTTGTCAGTGCAGTAGTGGTCGCATTCGCTGTATGCTGGTTGCCCCATCATGTTATAAACTTCATTACTGTAGTACAGCTGCTGGGAGAACAGTCAGAAATGCGGAAAGATGTCTCAGAGAAAGCAGTGTTCATTTCTGGAGCAGTGGTGTTCATTAGCAGCTCAGCAGAATCCAATGCTTTATGCTTTCGCTGTTAGAAATTTTCAAGGAAGTCTAAAAAAAGTCAGCATTAGTCAGACTCTTTCAGGACATTGCTTCATATACCGTCCATTTAAGAGGGACTCAGATTCAAACTTCTGACTTTTTGGAACAAGACACACTTAAAAAAGAGTCTGAAGCAGATGTTTAAGATGTGCTGGAGAACCTCTGATGGACTGCTAGAAACACCGACAACCGATGGCAACCGATGACTGATGTGAAGGCGTAGAATAATGATAGTTCAGTCTTATTCATTTCGAATAGGTTGTACTTTTAAAATTGCTTTAGAAAACGAATCATTTTCACACTGAAAACTAATATAAGGGTTTTTCTTTTAGATTGTAACTTAAACCCCAACAGGAAGTTGTAATTTTTTTATAAGTGCATTACGGAGTGAAGATCATGTGTTCAGACTAGACACACGTTGTGGTTAGGGCCATTTTACAGTAATTCCCTCGAAACCTTCTCACATATCGTGTTTAATACTCCTATTTAGACCTGTGTATAAAGTTGTGTGTTGCTATTTCTGTCTATTAGAATCTGATGATGATGGTGGACATTCTGCTTTATTTTGTTGCAGTGTTTTTTTAATAATCAGTGTAATTTAACTACACTACACTTTGCTCTCTCTCTCTCTCTCTCTCTCTCTCTCTCTCTCTCTCTGTCTCTCTCTCTCTCTCTCTCTCTCTCTCTCTCTCTATCTGTTTCTCTCTGTCTCCCCCCTTTCTTTCTGTTTCTCTTTCTGTTTCTCTCCCTTTGTTTCTCTATCTCTGTTCCTCTGTTTTTCTCTCTGTCTCTGTCTCTCTCTCTTTCTCTCTCTCTCTGTCTATTTCTATCTCTCTTTTTGTTTCTATATTCTTTCTTTCTCTCTCTCCCTTTTTTCTTTCTCTCTCTTTCTCCCCCTTTTTTTTCTTTCTCTCTCTTTCTCCCCCCCCTCCCATTTCCTGAAAAAAAAACTATTTTAAGGGGAAGTACTAAGTATTGCTCTCAGTACCCATCAGTGTGTGTGTTTCTTGTTGGGTGTTGTGTTTGCGGGAACATGAACGTTACTGGAATGTTACTTGAACCGACCCAGGGCACAGAGATGGATCCGGGTATTGTAGGTGCCTGTGTCATCATGGCTGTTTGCTTTGTGGTGGGGACTCCTGGGAACCTGCTGGTCGTGTGGACCATTATGAGGCACGTGAAGCAGCGCTCTCACACAGTGCTGCTTATCATGCACCTGGCTGTTGCTGACCTGCTGGTAGTCTTCACCCTGCCTTTGTGGATCTACTCACTGGCTTGGTCCTGGGTGTTTAGTGAGGTTGTGTGCAAGGCCATGGTGTACGTCATCTACGCCTGCATGTATGCTAGTATCTTTCTTATCACCATCATGAGTGTGGAGCGATTCTTGGCTGTCAGGTACCCCTTTGCCTCAGCTGCCTGGAGAAAGAAACAGATGTTAAAGAAGATCTTGATGGCCGCTTGGATGGCGTCCTTTCTTCTCAGCATTCCTGTAATAATCACTCAGGTTTTGGGTGAATATAATGGACAGAAGCAGTGTTTGTACCGGGAATATAAATCCAACACAGAAGAGGCTGTTTTTCTTCTCTTGGAGTCTTTGGTGGGTTTCGTCATCCCCTTCTCCATCCTGATATTCTGCTACGGCTGCCTGTACACTCGAATCACACAGATGAGCTTGAGGTCCAAGAGGAAATCTACAGGACTGATTGTTGGTGTTGTGGTTGCGTTTGGACTTTGCTGGATCCCACATCACATCACCAACGTTCTATCTTTGGTGTTCCTCATTTTTGAGGACTCCCCAGAAGGAGAAAAAATCCAAGGTGTTGTAAATGCTATGCATATGATCTCTAGCTCACTGGTCTTTGTAAGCAGTACCATCAATCCGGTGCTGTATGTTTTTGCAGCACGGAGTTTTCGCACCTCACTGAGGGACACGGGAATTCACAGGCTGTTCCGTCACCTGTCCAGCACAGTGATAGGCGAAGGCAGTAGAGAACTGTCCTTCATATCTAAAAGACAAAGCTCTAAGACCAACACTTCTCAATGCTGCATGGAGTCCAAGGCACAAATAGACGTATTCATTGACATATGCAACAGTGCTGCCAGTGATGAGAAGGTGTGAAGGTACAAAAGTTCGGCTACTGAGTAATTACAAACATTGTTATATATATATATATATATATACACATACACACACACATACACACATACACACACATACACAAATATCTACTGTTTCATATGACAGTTGTATTTACGTTTGTACTATGGAGAACACTTGATCTTGATTTTAAGAAGAGAAAAGAGGAAGGACATTTTGTCCAGGATTATGTTAGTGCTGGAAAAAATGTGCACCATTAAGAAACATACAATGTCTAAAAACATTCTTTATAATTAAAACCTAAAAATAAACATTAAACTTTGGAATTTGGGAAATGTAAGTTTAATATAATACTAAAGGATTCTTTCATATTTGTTATTAAAATGGAGGTAAATTTGTGACACCGACCAAAATCGCTGCTTTCCAAAAGTCACATTTCCTCAGGTTTCCCTTTCAAACCCATATGTTAGACATGTTTTTAATATGTTTTTAATGGATTTTTAATGGATTTGAAGGGACGAAATACAAAGAAACATAACTACATTTACATCCTTATCCAATCAGAAATGAACAGAACTTAGATTAGATTAGATAAGATTCAACTTTATTTTCATTGCACATCATTACAAGGCAACAAAATGTTTTTTTACCAGGCAAAGAAATTATTAGAATAATTATGACTGATGGTGTAAAAACTTTTATTTTTATCAAGTCTTAGATTAATAATGTTTGATTAAAACCACTGCGTTATTCATGTGTGTGTGTCTGTGTTTGTGTATGTGTGTGTGTGTTTGTTTTTGTATAAATTACTCCATGTGTGCGATTTCTTCTTGTTCATCATTGTTATACATTTTTTTTCATTCTATTATGTAGATTTTTAAAAATATTTCTGTATTTATATGCCTGTTTTTAGGAGTACTTTTACATCTGGTTAAAGAAATATTCTAAAGGGTTAATAAATCAAACTTTTTAATGCAATGACTATTGAGCCTTGGTTTTTTTTATGGCCAAAATATCAACAGCTAAATTATTTGATAAATTGTTTGTCTTTATGAAATGTATGTTTCCCAGTCCTGAAATAGATGATCAGAAAGTGCTTAACCAGCGGTTTATATGTCAGACTGCATGTGTAACATATATACATGGAAAACTTCTCTTTTGTGTTGCAACAACTGTGCGAAACTGTGTGAAAAGAGGAACTGATTAGTGCCAAGTAATTTTTCACATATTTGTATTGCTTCTTAGGAAAATTAGGGTATTTCTAAAAAGAAGACAAATTATTTGAGGTGGTTTGGACATGTACAGAAGAGGGATAGTGAATATATCGGTAGGAGGATGTTAGAAATGAAGCTACCAGGCAGAAGGTAAAGAGGAAGACCAAAGAGGAGGTATATGGATGCGAAAAACCAGGACATGAAGTTAGTGTGTGTGAGTGAAGAGGATGTAGAGAATAGGGTTAGGGGGAGACAGAACTACAGCTCAAAAATACTGGTACAAAATAATAACAAAATTATAAGCATGCTCATACATCATATAAAAATTTCCTCAAACTATTTAAAAAGTTATCGCTAATGATCAAATTAAGCTAAATTACTGTTTGCATCACAGAAGAATGAATAAGTGAACATGTGATTCTGGTACATGCTTCCAACCTGGTTTCATGCAGGGTGGCATAGAGGAAACATCCTCGCCTTTAAACCTGTACTTCATGTAACAAATCCCTTTACAAACCGTTTCAGAAAAAGAGATATATACTGTATTACTCAAGTAATATAAAATAAAATATAAAATAAAATTTCCATTTAGTACATGGATAAAATACATATTAATAAAAACACAATGTTTTCCATTATTTCTATTTGTTATAATTCATATAATCATAATTTAACAACCTACTGCAGTTTTGCATGTTGTGTCTTTATACAAATCTATACACTGTACCTTTATTTATTTTTTTTATAATGCTAATCATTAATATATAGCCCTCTGCTTACTTCCTAAAGAACCCTAACCCTATAGTACTAGTATCAACTTGGAGTTTATACATTCATTTAAGGTTATACAAAATATAACGTTTATTTATATATATATATATATATGGCTATTGAAGAGACTACACTTCTTTTTAATTATTTACATAAATAATATGTATTTTATATGTTTCTTAAGTTCTTTGATGTATGTACTTTTTATTGTCTGTGTATATGAACTGTAATATATATGTTAAATATTTTATATTAAATATTAGAAATGATTTAACATGTTGAACTAAACAAACTTCTCAGCTGTTTAATTAAGACACAAATGCTGTAATATTTTTGTTGGGTTCGGGATTTTCCACAGAAAACCATCAATCGATGGGAATGAACTTCTGTTTGTAGGTAAATATGGAATGAAAGGTATGTTTGTCATATTTTTACATACGGTGTCCTTGTGATCAGCTATAATAGCTGGCAAAATTGGTTAAACAAGAGATTTAAAAACATGTTTATGAATAATTAATGTAATAATAATAATGGGTTTGTGAGTTATTTTTCGTTTTTGGACACACACACACACACACACCACACACACACACACACACACACAATGAAAAACGAATTTTAAGAGAGCACTCATCAGGGTGGTGAGCCTATCCCTCATCCCTGTCATACAGGGTTTTTATAATTATATACCTAAATTAGGATAATGAGAGAGAGAGAAAGAAAGAAAGAAAGAAAGAAAGAGAAAAAGAGATAGAAAAGTGGGAACGTTTTCAGATGAAATTCCAGTTAGTCACTATGTTCGATCAATAGTGCACTAGATAGTGTACAGGTAGTCAATGATTTGTAATGTAGACGAAGCGCACCGACGCAGTAACTACTAATTCATGTAGTATTCGGCCATATTAAAGGTGCGCTGCGGCCGGAAAATAGTTCTTATCTGCGCCCACTTCCTTTATTCATAACAGACCAATCATATTGGGTTACATAAGGTGTTATGCCTTATGGCTCCTCCCTCACCTTTCCGAAGCAGCCAATCAAAGGTCTCTTCTGGAAGATTGACTTCAAGGTAGGAGGCCGAGCCAAAGGCAGGTAACTGAAAAAAAGGTGTAGTGAGAAAAGGCTGGAGGGCTTGTTATGGGGTTAGTGTGAGAGAAACTCACATTTTTTGGCCACCTTTCTTTACCAGTCAAACCAGTAACTCTGGATAGAACACACTCGAGCAGGTAGAGTCCTCGGCCGCACTTTCTGTCGCGTCCTTCTCTTGAAAATAGTCTTAATCTTCTTTCCCCACTTCGTCTGTAACATTATTGAACTTCCAGCTCTTTTGTTTGCTTCTCTTTATCACTCGGAATAAGGTGAACTGTCGTGTTACTTTATTCATTTATTTTTGTTTTGTTTAGTTTTTATTTGATCTTTGCTCTTAATTGTAGTTTTTACCCTTGTGGTCCCTGATGGCTTCGCACAGTGATACTCTGGTGGTGTTCTTTGGGGCAACAGCTGGTGCAAATGGGGGTAAACTGGGGTCGGATGAAAGGGAAATAATTCTGTTGGTGTGGCAAATTGTGGATCTACATGAGAAAAAGGTACGGACCTTTTCACCCGATGTTTGGCTCTTTTCCTGACTTTTACCCACCCACCCAGGCTGTACTGTTCATGCTTACTGTTAGTTTTTAAAGCCATTCCACCTTGACAGCTGACATTTGTCAACGAGGTACGCTTTCTGCTTTATTTCCCGTGTTTTTAGCGCCTGTTTACATATTAATAAGTCTGTTAGTCTTTAATAAGACAAGTCTGAACCAAAATCGATCTGGTTTTGGAGCTGAATTTCTAAGCGAAGCAGCAGAAAGCGTCCCTTTTGTGGTAGCATGTCAGCGCCATGAGGTCAGTCACCCTGCGGCTCAGACAGCGCTAACAGCTTTGCAGCTTCACACACTTGATACAAAGTTACAATTTTTTTTAGACATTAAAGTTATTAAAAGTGTGTCCATGTTTGGAAAGTGTGTTTTATCTTAACGGCTACATTATTGCTGTCGGAAACAGACTAACTCGTTTTTTTCTTAGAATAGAAACGTGCTGTGAAAAAAAGCTGTTTCTTTCCCCTGGACAGGTGGGGAAACTTCAGCAGCGCCTGATTAAACCGGACACTTTGGAATTAACCGATGAGTGTAAAGAGGACACCGGATTGAGTGTGGATGAACTTCGTAAAGCAGAACCCCTCGACGCGGTTCTACAACAGGTGAGCAGCGTTTCCATCTAATGAAATCACCTGTTCAACTTTTCGCGCATGCGCTTCACAGATCATTTAATTAATCGGGCACATTAAACGCAAGACATGCAAAACAATTCGTCAGCTGGTAACAGTTCCTATCAGTGAATGTATGCGCATGCGCACAGCTTCCCTTTCATTTACATTTACAGCATTAGGCAGACGCCCTTATCCAGAGTGACTTACATTTATCTCTTATACAACTGAGCAATTGTCAGTTAAGGGCCTTGCTTGAGGGGCCCCAGCAGTGGCAACTTGGTGATGCTGAGAATGAAATCCACATCTTCCAATTAGCAGTCCAACCTCAACCACTGTACTACCACTTCCGCTTTTTGCACTTCATGCGAATTAATGTGCTGTCATGCTGAAGGTGTTTTCTTCCAACACAATTTCCTACATGCAGTCTGGTTTTTTTTAATGCCGAAAGCATTTTGTAAGTACGTTTAAAGCGATTACGTAGCACGCATTGTTTGTAGTGTTGCTTTGCAGAGATCTGTAACCGGAGTCGGACGGTTTGATAAGAAAAGACAAATCATTAAAGTGCCAGATTAAAGCGTCCGCCTGGATTTCAGATGACATTCAGGTGGTACATTTGAGAAATAAATCTGAGGCTTTAGAAATGGCAGCACACTACAACACTGTTGTTCTGGGAGTAATGACTGCTGTGTGAAGGTCTGGGATTTGTCCTCTGCTTTGTATAGGTATAATGAAGAGCCAAAGATTTGGACTGTGTTTCTTAAGGACGAACTTGACTAAAGACCTGACTATAACATCGGTTTTAATATGTGGATCTGTTGATTGTTATTGTGTTATTAGTCGATGCGAATATTTAATGTCAGTATATTTGGTCAAAGTTGTCCAAAGGATCTCATGTGTTTACTATTATGATTGTGTTGTACAAAGTTCTTGTTTTTCCTTACTATTGATGTCCATTATACTGAATATTGACATTTTTGCACCGTCCGGTCGATTCCTGCTCAATTATTTTTGTGTGAAGTTGATTAGGGTAATGACAGATTGATGTTTTTTTTTTAACAAACAGGGAAGTGCTGTGTACACACATGGTCTTTAGTTCAAAATGTCCTGAATTGTGGCCGTTTTATCTGAATTGTTTGTATTTGTGTAAACTTGGGGAACTGGGCAGAGGGAGACTCTTGTCCTCGGTGGGAAGCTGCAGGCCTGGTCATGTTTTATCCCACCTGTAAGACGGAATGTTTACTTCGGCTCGCTCCTCCCTGGCTGCTGTAAATGTCACTGGCTTGAGGGGAAGATTGTGGGTCGATTGTGGGATAATTTGGGGGGGGGGTGGACAAACAGGTTGGAGAAAGAGAGAGAGGTAGAAAGGGTGGGGTTATTCTACCCAGCTATGCGAAGGTTGTCTGTGTTTTTCAAAACCAGGATGTGGACAGTTTTCAGTTTGTTGTGGTGCGCAGGTATGTTTTGACAAACGTATGTTGCCAAACGTGTTTCTCAACCTGCCTTCCAGGAGAATTTGTTTGTACTCGGTTGATCTTTCCCTACTAACCCCCCCCTTCCCCCCCTTCCCCCCTTTCCCTCTGCTATTTTCATAACTGAAACCAGTCAATCGGACATCTGCAAACAGACAGAAACTGGATTCTAGGTGTTAACT
Organism: Bagarius yarrelli; assembly: GCA_005784505.1. NCBI lineage: Eukaryota > Metazoa > Chordata > Actinopteri > Siluriformes > Sisoridae > Bagarius > Bagarius yarrelli. Next base: position 1,573,992 of record VCAZ01000080.1, read on the forward strand.
CCTAACTGTTAGACTTAAATCCACTTATTATATGAAATAACAAAATTGGCGCTCCATTGACTAAAAATTACAGATAATTTTACTTTATAAACCCGATTGCTAAGTTTAATAGAACTCTGCAGAAAATTTCCCATTTGCAGCAAGTTTAATGCCACATACATTCCTTATAGTCACATTATCAGATGCACATTTTCCTAGGTACTTTGTCCAGCTTTCTTTATTTCATGACGCACGTTAGTTTTAGCCCAGAAAGACCTTTAATGTCTGACTGGAAACACAGTTTTGTCACCAGAAGTCCCTGTAAAGATTAACCAGTAAAATCAATTCGTCCTATCTTACCTCACTAAAAGGAAATGCTTTCTCATACTACGGCACTGCTGTATGTGGCTCTCCAAACTGACAACAACCTTTTTCTGAGACTCCTCAAGCTTTGGTGAACTAGTGTTTTTTTTTTTTTTTTTTTTTTTTTTTTTTTTTTTTTTTCCTACTTTTGTCCACTTCACACATCTCGTCGGTGTAGGACTTTTACTTGTAAATGTCTTTATTTGTCACACATACTTTTTACAGCAACGTGAATTAATTTTTTTTGCATATCCCAACTTAGTGAGTTGGGGTCAGAGCACAGGGTCAGCTATAATACAGCGCCCCTGGAGCAGAAAGGGTTAAGACTGGCTGTGGTGGGGCTTGACCATTAGAGCCACCACTGCCCTTTATTTCATGGATTTTCTTATTTTAACTTCTTGCCTAACTCCTTACACACAAACTAAGAAAGGATTTAAAATAAGTGAACTTATTCAGCGACAATCATGCTGATACCAGACCCTGGTTAAGAAAATGATAATAATGACGATTGGTCAAACATACTTAAAGGACCTGGTTAATAGGTCAAAAGCTGTCTTTTTCCACTAAAACTGCTAAATGGGGCCCATAAAGTTTCAGTTAATAAACAGCGCAGCCTGAGCTTACCATGCGTCCTTCAGCTGCCCTCAGCTCGACTTACCAACATCTTAAATGCTCAGGTGAATGTGAGTGAGTTGCTGCTGAAGGTTTAGACTCTGTGCTTTTCCTGTTTGCAGGTCTAGATTAGATTTGGAGAACGAAGTGTGTGTTAAGCCCAGGGGTAATTTGGTGCCTAACCAGCTCTGCACCTGCTTTTTGACACTCTCTCTATCGGTTTGATCCAGTGTGAGTGACTGTGTGCTTGTGTGTACACGCACACTTGTAGGTGCGAGTACGTAAAAAGACACTTTTAGGGAGGAGAGAGAAATCCAGCAGGTGAAGATGAGCTTGTTGGGCTTTGGTTTGGGCTGGTGTTAGCATGTCTGCTCCTGTAATAGGTAATAGGCAGGGCACCGCTCCCTGGGAGTCGCTGCGAGTACAACGGCTTTATTAGTGGCACCCTAATTAAAACCAAATGGCATTAAATAAGAACGTTTTATCTTTTCTTTCCTTATGAAAGATGAGCTAATTTTTAAAAAGGTTATTTGAGTTCAGTTGACTTTGTCAAAGTTGTTTCTTAATTGCTATGAGAACAACAGGTTTAGGATAAAATAGGATTTTTTTTTTTTTAATTTTTATAAACTAATAAATAAATAAAGTATTGCAAAGTATAACAAAATCGTCTGTTAGTATTACTTTTAAACCTTTTTTTAAAATTATTATTTATAATTATTATTAACTCCACCATTGCTTTTTCTTCCTTACCCGAGCAACATGTATGCACACACAAAATGTTCAGTAAGGCCTCAGGGAATGGCTTAAAATTGATTCATGTCTCGCTATTACCGTGGCGAGAAAAGGACACCTGTAAAAATTGAGTGCTGTACTTTGATGTGTAAAGAGTATAACTGAATAAATATTGTGTGTGTGTGTTGCATTAAGGAGTTGTGTATTGGTTCAGCTGTGTTTTGTCTGTCTCTTGCTTGTTGTTTTGGCTCTAAGGTAAGACCAGGGTGTGGCAGTTATTTCTCTCAAACCTCTTTGCGGGGCAGGAGTTAATCCGGCTAGTGAGTTATGCAAGGTGGGGCCTGATGGCTGCGACCGGAGCTGTAAGTAAACACGCAGACGCAGTGTCGGCTCCAGCTGCCACTGTTCTGCCATTGTGATTGAGGTTCTTTACTAGTACGCCTTTTATTTAAGAGCTCACTGACAGCTGATTGTTATTGCAGCGCTGTCGGTCATTTTGTGCGAATGGATATGCTCTCTGATGATAAATAAGGTGTTTTGGTTTTTAATAATTCTTTAAGAATTGTGTTGAATGTAATCTCGTTGGAACCTGAATCCGAATGCCAGTTTTAGCTGATGAGTTGTATTAACCCGAACCGGCTTGTACAGTATCTTGCCTGAACCTGCCGAGTCGATCGTGCTTTTTAAAAATCGTCGCAATCAGATTTGATTGTCTCAGCCTGCTGCCTAAGCACACCCTTAGGCAGGGACATGTTATGAAATGCCACTGTTTGTCAGATTAGTGCTCCACCCTTGGGGAAAAAAAACCCTCCACCCTGTCTACAACGTCATGCTTTTAAACTTCTACAATTCTCATGTCAAATGTGAACTGTTGATTACCTGAAGCAGCACATGAGAGGCTCTTAAAATCAGTCTTGGGTTTTCGCTCTTCCAATCTGACGAGTCAGCGCTTATAAGCCCGCCCTCTTTTTACTCATCGTGATGTTTTTACAGAGAAGTTAGCAGCTTTAATGTGTCGACTTGGAAGAAGGATGACTCATGTCCAACACTGTTATCTCAGCATTGCGTACCCTTTCCTCTGGGCGGTCTGAATAAAGGTTCTTTTCTTTTTTTTTTTTTAGTAGAATATACTTTTTCAAAGTTCCATCTCAAACATAGTTCTTGGTATTGAGGCAGCGCTCCTATAGCAGGGTGGTAAAGCAAATTTGTCAGCATATAATTATGGAGCTAATTACAAAATGAATCCCCTCCCGTGTCGTGACCTAATGATGGACATTCCATCCGGAGAAATAGTTTAATTATTCGCTTTTTTTATAGAGGTGGGAATCATAAGTTAACTCGCAATACAATAGTCACGAAGTTTTGCCCACAATAACAACATATCACAACACAAGCGATTCTGTGGCGGACGATATATTGCAAGAAAAATGTTTCATGTAAAATTTCAACTTTATTTTAAGAATGACCCATTTCTAAAATTTCCAAGTTTCCTCTTAATTTGATAAATCATTTATTTCCCCCATTTGCCCTTTGTATATTCTACAATATAGTATGACGTGCTTCATATTTTTCAGAGTGCCGATAACGTCTTAAGGCCGGAAATATCGTGATAAATCGGCACAGCGATTTATTTATTCTATTACAATTGTTTCGGTCACGCCTCTACACTTTACACACAAGTCTACAAGATGCATTTCCAGCTCAATGTTAATTATACATTCACGATCTATAAGATCAACATTTTATTACAATTTTTTAAAGGCGAATACTGATTGAACCATTTAATGGTTTAAAGTTATTCTGACCCTTTTCACGTTATCATTAAATACACTGTTCATGAAGCCTTGAGGTGTTTCTAAAATACTGTATTACATTCTGTAACCCAAGATCTTTCACCCTGAGCTTTTTTAGTTGCGAAACCTTTGCAGGTGTTAAATATGAACGTACAATGCAAACAAAATTTACAAGAATTCCTTTTTCAGCTGAAACGTTTAGTTTATTAAAAACCTCACCTGCGGCTGGATTATATTAGTAACATTTAATGCTAACTTTGCTTATACGTGATGGATACTTTTTTTTTTTTCTTTTTTGGATCCTAAAATGTGACTCTTTGCCATCCTTATGCCTTATTTGGTTAGTAACTGTGTGTGTATGTGAGAGTGAGTAAAACACGCTTCAACATGTGTTCATACAGCTTTTCTCCCAGATTCTTGACTTTTTCTCTTAGATGTGACTATTTGTCGAAATATGCTGAATGGTTGATTTTTACTATGAGGCTAAAAAAAGGCACACACACTCAAACACTTTTAATTTATAAAGTTGACTTTGTTAACAGTATATTTTAAAGTCGAGTTTTTTACCAAACCCTTGTGCAGATGACATGATGAGGAAACTCACGTAGGTGCCGGCGCCTTAATCCGCTACACCTCGGCGCAGGCCTTGTTTTGGGCTTTTTGTCAGAAGTACAGAAGTCACACTGGCAGTTGGTTTGTGTATCTTGTGACACATTTATGCTTACTAAAAACACATGACCTGTTACTGAGGGCGCAAGGTGTTATAAAGACGGAATCTTGTTTTGTCTTTCAACCCACAGTGTCAAATGTAGACTGTTTAATGACCTGGAATTAAAGTGCTAATGTGCAAACTAATACTTTTGTTTTCAGGATTGATGTGAAATACTATTTATAAAGATAGATATTGAAAGATATCAACCATCAGATCTATATGTATTGTTTAAACATACTGTTCCAGATTTAGTCTCACTCTTACTTCTATAAATTTACTCTTACTCCTTTAGGGCTTTAGGGCTCTGCAAATTTTGTCACAATAGTGTTGGTGGGGGGGCTATATTATACACCTACCCCTTTATCTCGGCCCTTGAAATAGAGTGACAAGGGGTAGAAATGATGATATTCCCCATAAGAAATGGGACACCAGTACTACACCAGTATACGTCATCATACGTGTGGGGAAAAAGCTAATTTCCTGCCTCTAGACATTTATTTCTGACAGGGTAGTCTCTCAAGTGTGCGACTATGATGCTGCAGTTATTAGTGTAGCGTTGGTGGACTTTATCGAATCTAATAAAACATAATCGATTGATTGTCATTAAATTTCTTATTTCTGCCAAGAAAAATACTTATTTGGGAATTTCCTTGGTCGCTTCAGCAGTTATGTTGCCTCTGTAGCTCCTGTATCTCGGGGAAATTTCTCATACCCTTATGTTTGAATTGTGGTCCTAAAGAATACTTGTTTGAAGGGGTATCTGTCCCTTCCCCCTACGCCTTTAACCAAAAGAGAGACACCCCTACCCCTTCGGGTAACTGTGTGAAACAAAGGGGTAGGGCAAAGGGGATTAGGCTTTTGTGAGATCAGACACTAATGTCAGGTGAGAAGGTTTTAGGGGGCTGTGTTTCTGTTTTGCCAAACGTGTTTAGTTGGGATGAGATCAGGCCTCGGGAAGCTCGAGTTCTTCCACACCAACCATTCCACACCATGTACAATAGCCTGGTCAAGCTGGAACAGTGTCTAATCCTCTCAGTTCCAGTGAAGAATTAAATTCATTTTACAACATGCAAAAACATTCTATACAGCTGTGTGTATTTAACTTTAAATTTTGGAGTGTGTGCTGGTGAGGTGTCCACAAACCTTCACCTATAGAGAGAGCGTAGCTAAACATTTGATTAAGAATTTTATTAATAGTTTTTTTTCCTTTCAATCATCTATTACTTACAAATCAGTTTTTGCTGTTTGCACAAAATGAAATGCTTTCTTTTTTTTTTTTTTTTTTTTCCACTAGCGTTTGTACGCACTGATGCTCTCGGACTGTTTTGTGTAATTTTTCGATCTGTGCCTATTATTGCATAAATAATAAACCTGAATAAACCACACCAAGGGTGGCAACTAATTAGGGTTTAAATCAAATGGACTAAACAGTGTAAATGTGTAAATGCCCCTGAAGATGACCACCCGACATCTGTGTGAAGTGCCCTAGTAGTGTGGCAGTGTTTCTAAGGAGGTTAAACATCACACAGAAATACATTTTGTTAGAGACTAGGACTTTGTCTGGAAAAATGTCTTGTGTGTCAGATTATTTTTTTTAGCTTAGTTTAATTTTAATTTTTTTTTTTTTAGACCAAGTGTTAGGTAGGTGGGGTTGTTGGGAGAAAAAATAATTAGAAGAATTATGATTATTAAGTGTTTAAGCTCCGCCTTTAGGATCTAGGTCATTAGCGTCCGTCATTTCACAAACAAGTCACACACTTTAAAAAAACACTTCAATTACAATGAACTTTAAGTTTCATCTAATTTCTGTATGTTGTACAGCTATTTACAGTAAATGTTGGCAGCATTAAATAACATTCGTCTATCACATGTCATAATTGGAGTCTGAAACACTAAAATGTTAAATTTAACCACATTGAGATTATTTATTTTTTCCTAAATGGTTTATGTATATCTACCAAGTACCAAGTGGGGTCCAAAATAATAATAATCTCCATTTTGCAGCCAAGTCGCAAATACTACATTATGTAAATGCAAGAAGATTAAACCTCACAAAACTGACTAAGATTTTAAGTAGTGAACTTAAGCACCAGGGAAGCATGTGGCATGGAAAAAAAAAGGATACAATAACTTTCCAGTTATTCCCATTTATCGTTCATTATCCATAAGAAAGGTGCTGTTGGTGCAAGCGGCAGTCATTAATATGTAGTGCGTTATTTCTTCAGTATGTGTCAGTAATGTGTGTAACTGCTACTGATATCGAACCCTGCAGTCTGACTGTGTTTTGTGTAGATGTTCAGCTGATGTGTAAAAGCCTCAGCACGTAGACTCTTGTTTAGCTTCTCAATTGTGGGGGGGTGTGTGTGTGTGTGTGTGTGTGTGTGATGAAGCTAGATGGTCACATGTCAAACCGATTGGTTAAAAGATTGATTTCATTGTTGGAGACTTTGTCGTTTTGATGAGGGCATCTGCCAAGTACCATAAGTGGTAAAATGTAGTTATTTTTATTTACTTTTTAAATGCCAACTATAAAGTGTGTGTGTGACTGCTGTTGACATTTCTTGGAGAGTAAACTGCTATTAATTCAAGTTAAGTCAAAGTAGTATCCTACTGACATGTTGTGGTTATTTGAATAAACCCTCAATAAACACTTTATTTATTTACTGGTGTGCAGTTTCAGCAGGCCGTATCAGCAGAACTTAAAGCTCTGGGCAGAAACTCCTACACGCTGTGTGTGGACGGACCACTTCTCATCCGACAGGCCTTTCATCCGGAAGCTTCCAAAAAGGTTGGTGACAGATTTTTAGGACATTTGTTTAAATGGTGGAATGGAAACTAGAAAAATTTGCTCATATACAGAGTTTCTCTGTAAATAGAAAAAAGCTTGATTTTTTGCAGTTTCTTCATGAAGACAACAGACAGAAAACAGTGGTATGTTAAACAATAGAGAAATGAGAGGAAAAGTACAATAGCCGGAAGAGCTCAACATGATGCAACTTAAGAAAACACACATGAAAATAAAAAAAAAAAAAGAACCAACAAATCAAAAAAAAAATGTTGTCAGTTTGACAACACACCTGCTGCACATCCCCACAACGGAAAAACACTACAAATAGCGCCGACCACAGCAGAAATCTTTCAAGAGGACCCCCAAAAAGTGGCAAGCCCAGCTGGAACCTGCTTATTATTCAGTGGTGATGACCTGAAAGGAAATGAAACATCCTGTTTGTTTGATTTCCTGGTCTTTTGGATGTTATAATCCTTTAGGTAATTACACAATTACCTGGTCTTATCCAGGTTCATCACTTTTTGGGGTGCCCTTGAAAAATGGCTGTTGTGGTCTGTGCTATTTGCAGTGTGTTCCTGTGTTTGTTGGTGTAGTGAGGATTTGCAGCAGGTGTGTTGGACTGCTGTTTTCTTAATTTTTATAAATTTTTTTATTATTATTTTTTTGGACGTTTTCTTAAGTTGCAGTGCAGTGAAAACTTCAGGCCACCGCAGAAAAGGGCATTCGACCTCCAAACAATGAAGACAATATAATGTGATTTTATTCATTTTGTCCTCAGGGTATGCAAACATTTGTACTCGGCGGTAGAGGTAGAAATTCTCAGAACCTGTCCATTGCTTACTGTCCTTTTCTGTCTATAAACTGACTTCATGTACTTGTCACCTCCTAATTATTTTCCTTCACATTCTTAACAGCAGCCTGGCCAACTGCAAATAGTTGTGCTGGTATAGAGATACTGATGGAAGTCTTTCTGTTTGTCTTCTGTTAGAATTTTGTCCTGCCAGAGTGTTTTTACTCATTCGTGGATTTAAAAAGAGAGTTTCACAAATGCTGCCCCAATGCCGGTCCGTTGAAAAACCTCACCCTTCCCTCGATGCTGGAATGTATCCTTACTGAACGTTTTGCTATCTGAAGCCACTCTTTCTGATCTCATGCTGTGTGACTATAAATCGTTTATCCCTTAACCCGTACCGTCAGATTTGTGTCTTCCAGCTGTAAGCGAGCAGGGGGCTGGGGTGAGGGAGCTGAAGAGCATGGTGATGATCATCCAACACATCCTGGCTGAGCCATACAGTCAGTCCACTTATATCGTATTAATCTACCGATGCTGCCATGCTTCTTCTTTACTGTATCCCCAGCAGAATAAATGCATAATTACCAAGTGATGTATACATACTGCATTACATCATAGTCTACATACAAATAATCCTTAAGCAAAGCTGGTAGTTAGTTCTCTCTCTCTTTCTATATCTCTTTTTCTCTCTCTTTCTTTATCTCTGTATCTGTCTCTGTCTTTCTCACCCTTGCACACTCGCTTCTATTTTTTTTCATGATCCATTGTTCATTATATTGATTTTTAAAATGTAACTTCATTAAAGCACTAAAACCATTTCTAATTTTTCTCTACCAGGTCACAAATTTTCCTCAGTTGAGACGGTGAAGTACAAGTTTGAATCTGGTGCCTGGTGAGTATGTTGTTAAAGTAGCATATCCTCATCCCGACCCTGGAGAATTAACTCACTCTGGGCTTGTTTATTATGAGCCGATAGAAGTGTTGATGAGGGTGAGGATCTGCTCCAGAAAAGAAAACACTCTATTGCAAGGCATCAGAACGGTGTTGTTTTTTTTTAAAAACAATCTAAACCTGAAATTTCTTCTACAGCAGTAAGACGGAAGCTGTGGACAGCGAGACCGTGATCAGAGCCAGGGGGTTGCCGTGGCAATCTTCAGACCAGGACATCGCTCGCTTCTTTAAGGGCCTCAACATAGCCAAGTAAGAGCTTTTTTTTTTAATGTGTTAGGATATGTGGACTGTTGATTAGTAAGATCTTCCGATTCAGAGAGGGTTACAGTGCTTGTGTGTGTGTGTGTGTTTCAGAGGTGGCGTGGCACTGTGTTTGAATGCTCAGGGTCGCAGGAATGGAGAGGCTCTGGTGCGCTTTGTAAACTCTGAACACCGGGACATGGCACTGGAGCGACACAAACACCACATGGGCAGCAGATACATTGAGGTGAGGTGCTTTCTGCTCTAATCTCAGATTCTTTAGGTTCACTTGCTACAACTAGAATACTCTGGTCCATGCAGAACTTTTTAAATGTGTGTGTAATATATAGTTCTCCTGTACAGGGTACAGAGATACCGAGCTGATTGCTGCTAAAAGCTGTTCAGTTTGTTGTTTCTTGGTGTTGATGAATGGAAATATATTTTTAACCATTATGTAGTTTATTATACATTTATGTGGGATATTTTTATTCCACATGTGTAATTTTCCTCTACTTAATTTGGCCATTACCTTTTCTGTGTTTAAGCAAATTAAAGGATTTTTGGTGACAAACCATAATTTTGGCATATTCTTTAAATAAATATGATTTTTAATTTTTTCAGCCGGTCTGTGGGACACGCACTGTTGGAGAAATTTTCTATTTTATTTAACTATTAACTATTTAATTGCTAAATTTATAGGTGACGTAACTGATTTAAGGGGGAAAAAAACCCCAAAATGATTTATTTTCGATATGATTTTTTTTAAATTTAATCTTTTATCAGTCTTGGGCATTTTTAATGATTAGTAAAAACACTGACTGTGCAGCATCACATTTAAATCTAGTCCGTCATTTAGCGTTTCCTTTGTAATTAAGACAAAAGTGAGCGGTTTATCATTATGGGATACTGTAAATGCCTCCTAAGCATTTACAAATTAAAACTTGTACAAACATGGAACCACTTTCATTTAACAGCAATTACAAGTTTCCTTTTCTTTCATGGGGTTTCAATTTTAATTAGTCGTGCTTATTTTGCAATTAAAGTTTTTTTTGTTAGACACTCACAAGCTGATTTTCTTTTTTTTTTTTTGTTTTGTTTTTTTTGTTTTAGGTGTATAAAGCAACCGGAGAGGAGTTCCTAAAGATTGCTGGCGGTACGTTGCTTTTATTGAGCGGTTGGTAATGTGTTTTGGAAGTGTTCAATTACGGACAAGCTGCGCACGCACACACATGCACACGCGCACACACACGCACACCAACCCGCTAAACGCATTCGCGATTGTAGAGTGCACTTCCTTCTTATGCAGCCTTTTCTTCCTGTTTGGGTTAAATGAAAGGCTTTTTTGTAAGCCATGTGCCTATGCTGACTCATGCCGAGCTGGATCAGAAGGAAACTCTACTCTCGTGTCCCAGCCGCCCCCACCTGCGCCTTCAGAGAGCACAGTTTCCCCTGAGACGGCGCATGAGCAGCGGCCACTGAAAAGACTAAGCATGCCCTCTTATACACAGGGTGTAAAGAGCCAGTCGAGGTAGTGTGTGTGTGGTGAGAGACGGGTGAAAGGAGATCCTCAGCATATGCTGCTTTTTTTTTTTTTTTTTTTTTTTTTTTTTTTTTTTTTTTTTTTTTCCCTTTTCTTTCTTTCTTTTCCCTGTGAAGTCTTCTAATGGATCACTCACATGCACATTTAGGGTAGAAAAGCTAATACTCCCACAAAAATGAGCTTATTAGCATGTACAGATGTTCCCTTACTATAGCAAATAGCAAACATTGTGATATTCATCTTACTTTGAAAGTGTAAATGTTAACTTTGCACTATCAATTCTAAAATTCTATCTGGTGTTCTGGCAGGTTCTGGATTTTCCATCTCAGTTAACCCGTAATTCCTGATATTATAATATTCTTGGTATATTCTAGAATATGAAGCCAAGAGTGTCATAACAGAAGGGACAACTTTTTTTTAAGGTATATTTTTGGGCATTTTTGCTTTTATTGATGGGACAGAGAGAGAGATAAAAGGGGAAGAAAGAAAGAGGAGAAAGGAAGGAACTGAGCCAAAATCAAACCTGGGTCGCCGGAGCGCAACCGCACATGTGGGTGCCGGCGCCTAAACCTGTAGTGGTGCCAACCAGCAAAAAGACTTGTTAAAAAAATCTGGAACTATTATTCTCTTAATTTTCAGAATGTCTGTTTTGGATTGTTGTCTACAGTAGGTTTGTTTTTAGTTTAATGCATCTTCCAGCAATGACTCATTTTTGCTTTCCTTTCTTTTTCTTATTGCTCAGGCACATCTAACGAGGTGGCCCAGTTCCTGTCTAAAGAGAATCAGGTGATCATCCGCATGCGTGGCCTGCCTTTTACTGCCACACATCAGGATGTACTGGGCTTCCTGGGCCCGGAGAGCCCTGTGACGGATGGCACAGAGGGGCTGCTGTTCGTTAAGTATCCCGACGGACGGCCCACAGGTGACGCCTTTGTGCTGTTTGCCTGTGAGGAATATGCCCAGAATGCTTTAAAAAAACATAAGCAGATTCTGGGGAAAAGGTACATCGAGCTGTTCCGCAGTACAGCAGCTGAAGTCCAGCAGGTCAGTCTACGTAGAGCTTTTATTTAATTTTATTTAAATCATTAAGATGCAAACAGGTTTTTTATGTGTTTGTTTGTGTCCCAGGTGCTGAATCGCTACATGTCCACTCCACTGATATCTACACTTCCTCCTCCTACTTCCATGCTTCCAGTTCCTGTGCTGGCTGCTCCTCCCTTCATCACCACAGGCAGCACCAGGGACTGTGTGCGTCTGCGGGGTTTGCCATACACTGCCTCCATCGAGGACATCCTGGAGTTTATGGGAGACCACACCATAGACATTAAACCCCATGGTGTTCATATGGTGCTCAATCAGCAGGTAACAGGGACTGTATTATTGCTTAAACGATTGATTTCTTTTGACATTAATTGCTTATATTATTATACTACTACTAATGAACTGTTTTTTTTTTTATTTTATGAAAACCATTTTTATTTATATAATATGCTGTACATGACTACCATTGTTTTGAACACATTTTGATGTGTGTAGTCCACTGCTGAAGATGTATAAGCACATCTGGGTTACATTTTCAGCATTTAGCAGCAGACACTCTTGTCCAGAGCGACGTACAAGAAGTGCTTTGAGTCACACCAATAAACAGCTCGATACTGATAAAATTTCACAAAAAGGAAAACCACAACAAAAAACCTGTTGAAAAGAGTAAGGGGTATTATTTATTTATTTATTTATTTATTATTATTTATTTTAAATGTCAAGAGCAGGTGATTTAAGAAAAGAGATGAGTTTTCAAACGCCTCTTGAAGACAGCCAGTGACTGACCTGCTGTTCTGACATTGATGGAAAGTTCGTTCCACCATCTTGGTGCCAGAACTGAGAAAAGTTTTGAGGCAGACCTACCTACCTATCTACCTGGGTTGGTGATGCGTTCCTTAAGATTATTTATGTTTTGTATTTTTTTTTCTCATACACAATGGCCTTCAAATACTCCCAAAGATAAAAATCAGGGTGGGCTAGATCTGGGGCGGGTGAGTTCTGCTTCTGGCTGATAAGTTTAAGAAGTTCCTCTTCATGTTTAAATTGGCAAATTCACAAGTACACCGTGGTTGTTTGGCAACTGATGCAGTTTGAGGTAAAAGCGTGCACTTCCAGCGTAACACAAGAAGGGTGTCATTTAGAGGAGATGCAGATATGTTTCTCTGTTATTTTAATAATGACCTTTCCGATTGTCCAAATGTTTAGCCGTCAAGGGCCCCTACAAAATGTAGGGCCCCAAGCAGTGGCCTGCTTTGCCTGCCTTATTGCCACCCCTCTTTCTTTTAGATATTTAACACCACTTTTATTCTTAGGATGTACCTGTTGTGACTAATGTTCATGGCAATGTCTAATCAGTCTCAGACATTTAGAGACAGTGGCTTTTTCCTAACTGTCTTTTTTTAATTTTATTTCTTTTTAAATAACATTTAATTGAACTGCCCCCCCCTTTTTGTTAATTTGGTACTCAGACTGCATATTAAATGCTTTTTAAAAGCCTGTTGGATTTATACATTCGTTTTAACTACAGTCAGGAACATAATTTTTCCTTTGTTCATTTCTAAGGGTCGTCCGTCTGGCGATGCATTTATTCAGATGAAATCGTCAGACCGTGCCTTTATGGTTGCACAGAAGTGCCATAAGAAGATGATGAAAGATCGCTATGTAGAGGTATTCCAGTGCTCCACTGAAGAGATGAGCTTTGTTCTGATGGGAGGGACTCTGAACCGTAGTGGCCTGTCTCCTCCGCCATGCAAACTACCCTGTAAGTGCTGTGCTTTTGCTCTGATTAACTCATTATGAAGATGTATTTGTTTGGGTCGGTCAGTGATTGTAAACACACACTGGTGAACTTGTTCGGACAGGAGATCAGTGTCCACGGTCTGTGTTTTTAGTCCCAACCATGATTTATCAAATCAATTTTCAGTACATTCATCAAACTATTATTATATATAAATTTATCCAGCTTGGTATTATTTAATTTTAATAAACATGCTAGCACGACCCTGTTACCACCAGATGGAGATTTTTAGAAAAATAAAACACAGAAGTTTGTTTACAGGTTCAGTATCGAACTGATCGTTAACCGAGTATAAGCAGTTACCAGATTCATCACATGCGCCATGCTACACTTGATGTAAAGTCTGTTTCCAGACGTTTTGTCTGATTTAAGCTTAGTATAACCAAATTATAGTAACTGATTAAATGATTAACCGTATTTCATTGCCAATAGATATTAAGGTAAATATGTCATAAATATATTAAACCAGTTTTGCAAAACTGTTGAAAACAGTACTTGCATAACATACTTTCATTACTTAAAACTGCGTAAAAACAATTATTTATTTATTTTTTATTTTCTATCAATCAACATAGACAATTTGCTCCTTCCTCGCAGGGTAGTGGTGGGAGGACTTTTTTAATAAAAGCATTTAGCATTCTGTTTATTTTGTGAGCTGGTTGTCAGGCATTGTCTTGGGTTTAAAAGCCTTAAAAGAAATCTCTGGTGTGGTAGCATAACCTGTTCTATATGACTTAAAATGTCTTAACTTCTGATTAGATTGTGCAAAAAAAAAAAAACCCAGACCAAATGACATTACGATCATTGAACAGACCAAGTTTCTTCCCTTGCTGTAGGTATTGTCATCAAAAAAAATGTGTTGACGGGTAACTCTTCAAGAATGCTAAAAGCCCTCAACTTTACACTAAAATGTAAGAGTTTTTAAGACAAACGCACACAAATTTGAGTGTAGCAACAACCACAGCCGATTCAGCAGGTCTCCCTTTAGATTGTTCTCTGTGCTTATCAGCTCAGCCTTTATAGATTAGATTTAGCTTATCTATATATGCAGGGAGCAAAGTGAGGACCTCCTGTTCCTGGTCAAATGAAGGTGCAACTGAATTAAAGCTTCCTAAGGTCAGACGGACAAAATGGACCTCCTGTGCATGAGCAGCATGACCAAAGGGACAAGTAGAGGTTATTGGGTTGGAAGAGAGACATGTGTGCTTGACCTTCACTCATTTTGCAAGTGTGTGTGTGCATGTATGTGTACACACCACATGGGTAGTAAGCAGAGCCTTACTGCATGCCACTGTTGGCTGTTTGCATATAAATGTTGAATATTTTTGACCTCCTGAAGGGCAAGCCTCGCTCTAAACTAAAGCACCGGTGTTTCTCTTACACCAACCCGCTGGGTTTTAGCATCACGCTTCAGTTATTTGCTACAGTCTGCATTTGTTATGATGGCGTTCGTAGTTTTACTGTTGTTTTCAAGGCTTTGTTTCTTCTTTGTCCCCCTCAGGCCTTTCACCACCGACCTACGCCGCATTTCCATCTCCAGCTGCTATGCTTTCGGCTGAGGCAGCCCTGTATCAGCCCCCCCTTCTGGCCACTCCTAGAACTCCACAGCCACCCACACACAGCCCTGCCCCAGCGCTGGCTTACTACTCCCCTCAGCCACAGCTCTACATGAACATGAATATGAACTACACAGCATATTACCCCAGGTGTCAGCTTTTACCTTCCACTGTTTGCAATAGAGGCTGAAAAGATTCATTATTCAGCAAAATATTATAATCATAAATATTTAATACAATTATTGGTCCAGTGTAGAAACAGATTTGTTTAGATCGTTTTCATATCTCTTAGTCGATGATTTATTTTTTTCCTGTTTTTATAAGAAACGTACATGTTTATACGCTGTCCTTTTGCTTCCAGTCCTCCAGTGTCCCCGTCCACAGTGAGTTACTTTGCAGCTCCTCCAGGCTCGGTAGCAGCTCAGCTCGCCCCTGCGACTCTGCCTCAGCATGCCGCTTTGGTGCGCATGCAGGGATTGCCTTATAGCGCCGGGGTTAAAGACATCCTTAGCTTCTTCCAGGGTTACCAGGTGAGAGGCTCTTAGCTTGGCAAAAAATAATTTGCTAAATGAAAAGCACATCCAGCATATTCACCGTTATGCTGTGCCACTTGTTTCTGTTTGTCCTCTGTGAACTGGATCCTTATCAAATGCATAGAGTATGTGTGTATAGAAAATGCACACAATACACACATGGTTGTACATCAATACTTATTTAGTCAATACTTAATTTTTTTTATGTAGCAAAAGTTTTCATTCAGTAGTTTTCAGGTTATTCCACAGGACCAGCACTAAGCAGTGTCAGTATCGCAGGGGGTCTGTCTGTTTCTGTCTGTTTCTGTCTGTCTGTGTGCATATGCACATGCAGTTTGAAGTTAAGAATACAATAGAAGAGGACTTAATTGTATGCACAACAGCCTTCGCCAATCAGACATGACATTATGATCACCAGTGTAATATTGTGTTGATCCCCCTTGCGGACAACAGTTTTGGAGATGCTCTGATTCATTTGTTTAGCCATCACAATTTGTCCCTTGTCAAATCCATATGCTTTCCTATTTTTCAACTTTGAGGACAAACTTAAAGTCCGAGCGTGAAGCTACTTAAAGCACTTTGTTGCTGTTTTTCACTACTTCTCAGTATGTGCTGCTCTCTATTCGCATGCTGTATTTTGTATAATAACGCTTCGGATACTACTTTTTAAAAAAAAATTTATTACACATCCTGTAATGTGACAATTGTGGGTACATTGTGATGTTGATGATGATGAACTGCAGTATGAGATTTTGGACAGGGTCCTCCTGTTCACTTGCTGCCTAATACTGTTGAACAGTTGCCATAAAAAGCTAATCCATGTTATTAACTTCCTCTGTCAGTGGTCATAATGTTATGCCTGATCAGTGCATTTAGTGATGCGAAGCTACATTTAGTCATTTATATACCCTAAAAGTGACCTATTTGGACCTGGTCAACACTAGTTGGAGTGAAGGGAGGGGGATTATTTGAGCCCCTGCTGATTTGGTATGTTTGCCCACTAACGTAGAAATGATCAGTGTATAATTTTATTAGTAGGTTTATTCCGACAGTGAGAGACAGAATAACAACAACAAAAAAACATCCAGAAAAAACCCATTTCACAAAAGTTACGAATTGATTTGCTTTTTAATGGTATAACTATTTCATCTCTTCGCAAAACAAGACTTGGTACTTGGTTGCAAAACCCTTGAATTCAGTACCAGTAAATAATTCCTATTGCTCTGTTGTAACTATACACTGAAGACAGCCAGTGGGAATAAACACAGACGCTTTTCAGAATTACAGCAGTGTTTTAATCTACTACATTTTAGTTCCTTTCTGTGTTTTTACCCACAACCCCACATGATGTAAAAGATTGAGGTTTTATATGGCAGTGTCATTGTCCATGTCTTCCATAATGCTTGTAAAAAGTCTGACGCAAAAACTTAAGATCTGCTTTTATACAGTATGGCATCTACCTACAAATAAAGTGAGAATATTCCTGTATAATTAATATTCATCAATCTCATCCGTACGGGTGGTCATATAAATAACGCTCCTATCTCGTGTCCATTTTTGCTTCTTTTCTTCCTTTTTGCCGACATCCGAGTAGGCGGAGACTCCCAACTGATGGTATGAACTTTAGCTGTAAGGAGCAGGGTGGAGAGGGGGGTGATTTAAAAGTGGGAAAATAACTGGCTGGTGTTTTATATTGCTATTGTGGTGTTGGTGTGTCTTTTTTTTTTTTTTTTTTTCTCTCTCATCCTGGTGAAAATAAATGGAACTGATGTGCCACATTAGTTTCATTCCCCAGACCTGACTAAAGGGTAAAGGGTGTTTTTACAGCTAGCTCACACTGTGGAACGTACTGCTCTCTGCTCGAGTCTTGATTACAGAGATTACAATTAAGGAGAATATTCAGCTTTAAGATCTGGCTAAATCACGGACATGAACTGCCGCGTACACTCCATGTGTGTGCTTTTAGCTGCGCGGATGGAGATCACAATGTGTGTATGTGTGCGTCTTTGGGGTAAATGTTTCCTTTGGGTGATATTTTTTGTTCTTTTTTACTTTCTTTCATACCCGTATGTGTGGCTCAGTTGGAAGTGGAAATTGAGTTGTGTGTGTTTTGGGTGAGCTTTTGTTTAGTAGGTTAAGTTGAAAACTGACTCTTTTTTTTAAAAATGTATTTATTTATTTATTTTTCCCCAGGGTTCATTTCAGGAAGTTAATTCGTATTCATTTAAATTAGACATTAAAATTAGATCTCAGTATTTCAGATTTTAAGGACCGAAGCAAATGCATCGCAATAAACTGGTTTAAAAACAAATGCCAGATGCCATTTTATGTGTGTTGTTCCTTATCTGTTTATAATTTTTGGCCCGTTTCCAACGCCAATTATCATAAATGGAAAACAAATTAGCAGTTTAAATGTTGTTCATCTGTTTGTATGTAATTTTCTCTCTTTTGTTTTCTCTTTTCTATCAGTGTTTTTAGATGATTATTGATACTAAATCTGAGCGATGTTTAAAACTAAAAATAACTGGTGTGAGCAGATTCAAGATTCAAAGTACCACATGGTGTATTAACTAATTGGCCTTGATTCGGTGGTGTGTGTGTGTGATAAGTGTGTGTGTGTGAGAGATAAGGCTGTGCCACTGACTATGGGCTGTTGTACTGTAGTACGCTCCTGAGGACTACAGCAGTTTGATGGGAATGAGCGATCAGGCCCGTGCTCTGGTCCAGCCCAAAGAGTGGCTCTGCCTGTAGGGGGCTCTCCTCCAGGTAAGGCCTCCCACAGCTCCAGATGTGCATGGACTAAACCAGGGCTTATTAACTCCAGTCATCAGCACAAATTGAAGATTGTCCTGCTAATACAGCAGTAAAAGCTTTGAGCTCTGCAAAGGCAGCTGATGATGACTGGAGTTCAGAATCCCGGACTGTCTTTTTCCAGGTTCTTCAGCCACCGTTGTACTTTTTCCTGACTTTTCTTTTCCCTCTTTATGATGATGTCGAAATCTCAACTAATGACATTTGATTGACAGCCCTACTAATTTTAGATGCTTTTTAGAAACTGCCGCCTTCTACCACTGCAAATATCTCTCCTGTTCGGGAATTAACAGCTTTGCAGTCCGCACTAACCCAAACTGCTTTTTTTTCTTTTTTCTTCCCCAGTGGATTTGCTCTCAGAATATTCCTAATGAAAGCTGCATGACTTCTCATCTAACGCCCCGTGGATTGCTTTAAGCTCTTTCTTTCCCCCTGCTTCTCTGCACGGTTGCAGATGGAAATCTTTCTGGTTTAAATTCTAAATCCACACACATCCAGACCAGATATGTTTGTGTCCTTTATTGTTTTCTAGCTCCAGGCGGACTCTGTGCTTGTCTTGTATAACCTGAGTGGCCAGCGGAGCGGGGAAGCGCTCGTCACCTTCCCCAGCGAGGAGGCAGCGAGGCGTGCTGTGGCCGAGCGCTCTAACCTTCCCCTCTCTGGCCATCCGGTCCGTCTGATGTGCTGCGAATGACGTATCCACTCACCACTTGAAGCCGACTCCAGGAACGAGCGAGGTCTGCACTTGTTAACACGGATAACCTCTGTCTCCTCCCAACGCCGATCTCACTACGGCGTTTAGGGAGCCCTTTTTTCCGTTTCTAAATTGCTATTGCTAGTGGAGGTGCTAGCATGATGGAAATGAATGAACTCTATGTATATATGTATTTATACATGAAATACAGCTAACGGTAAAATGCTGTGTGTAAACATCTCTGTGGATATAGAGAAATATTGATATAAAGTCTATCCTTAGTTGTGTTCTGTGTGCAGAATAGCTAAAATATTGAGGCCAAAATTTTTTGTTGCGCTTTCTGTGGGAGGAATCCTGCAGTGACGATCCACTGTGTTTTTAATCAAAGCCAGTGCAATATAGAACGCAGGCTAAGACATGCAGCCTGCCAGTCTGACGCAAGAAAGAACCCGGAACTACTACTGATGCATGTTTAGTGCCACTACTGAATGTAGACATCCTGCTGCATGAAAGATTTTGGTGTAAATCATATTGTTGTGTATCGGACAGAGCTTGGCTTGTCTCATCTGCTCGAATGTCTTAGTTTAATGGAATTTAACAACAGGGCTTTCTTTAGCAGCCTTTATTACTGATTTATTATTTTTCTTTCTTTCTTAATCTACCTGATGTGACTGGAGACGCCTTTGGTCATTGTTGTACCTTTGCATCTTCTTTTTGTGCCATTACATGAGCCAGAGTTCAATACCAGCTGTTTAAAAAAAAAAAAAAAAATGAATGAATAAATTCAATAAGCTTTTCTGGCACTTAAAAGGCTGTTAGGATTTTTTTTAAAACCAAGTTTGTAACTAAAGATCTCATTTATGTAACAGTATATGTAAACAATAAAACCTTATTCGGAAAAATCTCTAGCTGCCATTACTTGCTGTATTAAGGCGTTTACTGGGAGAGTTTTTAGCTTAGAGTTGGGAGAATCTTTATAAGCACAACATCCTGGAATATCATCCTAAACAACAGGTTCAGAAACACGGACCGACTTAATCACAGCAGAACAATTATTTTGTCTTTCATTTGTTGATTTGAAGAAAAAAAAAAGGTTTGACGGTCTGGCATAGCCCAAACAGATACAAGCTAAATTACACTCCTATATTTTAAAATTAGAGATGCACTTTATTACCTCTAAGACAGTTGTGGAACACCTGACCATCACAAACGTGATTTAAAACATCTCATTCCAGATTTAGTCCCCATTTTGCGGTTGATATGTGAGTGTGAGATGTGTGTTCATTTAGTTACAGTAGTATTTGTCAGATCGGGCACTAAAGTCAGATAAGGTGGTCTGGGTCGACAGGTGTGTGTGTGTGTGTGTGTGTCTGAGAGAGAGGTACTCTGTTCACCGTCTGTTAACGACGCTGTGGCTGATTAGTGAACTGTAGGATCCCTCTGTACTTTTAACGCTTATCTGCCCTCTTGTGGCCAAACCGCGTTGTTACAACACTTTTGGTGAATAGTAATGTACGTGTGTGTTTGTTGGGGGTGCTGCCTTCCTTGAGTTTTATATTGCGTATACAAGATCTTATTAAATAAAGTTAATAATATTTACAAATGTTTTAGATACAAAGAATAGAGTTTAATTCGAGTTGGGCGACACAAATGGCATTAAATGTGCATTACATTTGTCTTAATCGAGATCAACAATTTCAACTTGGGCAGAAAAATAACGAGGCGTTTATGCTCAGTAGTTAATAATTACAATAATTTTTTTAAACAACTCAGTCATTTATATTAATTGGATTCAGAAATAAAGGCTGTGATACTAATGTCCACTAGACAGAACTAAAGGGAAAACAACAAAAGGCATGACGTACATCACATCCAGCTGCGTGGAAACGAGACTCATTAACGAGACTCATTAACGAGACTCATTAACGCTGTCCAATCACATGAAGCCAAAAATATAAAAACCACTCTCTCTCTCTCTCTCTCTCTCTCTCTCTCAGGTAACATTTCACATACATACAAGGGTACCATTAATTGTCTATGTTTTACTCTTCTTCATCTATTTTGTAAGTTTTAAGTGTAACCTATAGTAACCTATTGCTATTAAACCTTTTTAGTTATAAATTGTGTGTTAATGAGTCTTTCCTCAACCTTAACATTGGTGTGTTAACTAACGCAATACAATATAATCACTCAATAGTGACGCTTTCGCACATATTTAGCTATTATAACTGCGTGGTTGGTATAAGTGGCAGTGGGGTGGGGGTGGGGGGGGTTAATAGACAGGAAATGTACAGTTTTATACCTTTGTGCTCATAACGTTTCTTTAGTCCTTCGGCAATCCTACAGCTTGACCCACCGTAGGCGATCACATATTTAAGTTATTGTTAACATGGTAAGTATTTTTTCCTCTGCACCCCATATTGACTGGCCAATCGTAAGAATTTCTCAAACAGAATGCTAGCGTCAGTTTTTTGTTTAAACCAGAGCTATAATAATAATAATAATAATAATAATGTCGTAATGGCATAATTTTGTACTAAAATAAGTAATCAAGGTCCGTTCATTGATATTTTTTTATTTCTTTATTTGATACACTACATCAGAAAAGCGAACAATGCAAATGTATTCCCTCTGGATGATTCCAAAAAAAAAGCACTGCAGTCTTAAAACTTACAAAAAAGTGTAAAATACAAAATTTACATGAAATGACAACACAATGCTCTGTAAACAGCAGCAAAACCTGTATATCCCTTTTTCATTACAAAATGTTATTTATATATATATTCCTCAACATTCGGAATGAAATCCATCTTCTTTAAAATATCAAAAATAGAGTTTTAGAGTCTGTTCATCATCTGTGTGTAAAACAGGAACTCATTGTTCGGGTCTTTGGTTTGAGGATCTAGCAGGATGTCCCGGATGCTTGTCAGGATGGTGGCGGGTTTTTCTGTTTCTGTATTTCCCGTTTAACGTTTTGTCCAGACAGATGAGGGTTCCAAAACTACAGAACCAAACTGAATCCGAAAACCATCTGAATCCGAAAACCATCTGAATCCGAAAAACCATCTGAAACCGAAAAAACCATCTGAAACCGAAAAAACCATCTGAAACTCAAATACAAGTTTAAGGTGTTTCTACTGTTGATCTGATTCAATGATGAAATAGTTGAAAGTTGCATTATGCTACCTGTCACCATGGGTAAAGGCACACACATACACACACACACACACACACACACACTCAGGTATATACAGTGTTGGGAAAGTTAAAAAAATAACCCTATTTAAAATGTAGTAAGTAGAGTAACTTTTTACAATTACTATTAATTACCATCAAAGTTTTCTTACTGCATTTAATTACTTTTTGATTAATTTGAAGTTTAATAGATCTTTTTTATATTTTTCACCAGGCAGCAGGGTTAACTCACTCCCAGACTAAAGCTTTCAGAGAAATTAAACCAGAGAACCAGATCAGACCAAAGATCAGACGCATCAGAATTTCATTAGGTGAATACAGCAGAAATCATCCTGCAAAGCAACAACAAATAAATATTATTGCACGTATTCATGGGTTTTTAAGGAAATATTCCGATTTAAACAGATCGATCTGCAATCTTTAACATTTTGATAAATAACTGTAATTTAATTACACACTTTTCTATCTGTAATGTTTAACTGTTACCTTTATTTGGTAATTAAATTATGTAACGCTGTTTTATGTTACTAGTTACTTCCCAACACTGCATATATACAAGCGCCGACTTACAACAAAATCCGCTTTTTCCTGTTTGATTTCTTTGCAGTCGTGGCCTTGTCTGTCTTTGCATAGCCTAAAAGCGTCTGTGTGCCTTCTTACTACTGAATGTGGAAACGGATTTAAAGAAACTCTTCTCTAAAGCGCACACACACACACACACACACACACACACACACACACAGCCAGCTCTAAGGAGGAGAGTAAGCTATCTGGCATGCACTGTTCTACAGTTCAGCTGTTCTACATCTAAAGGCATCAAGTCTCGTTTAAGTCAGAAGGCAACAGGCAGATTTTAGTGCATAGCAATTTTACTTTGCAATATTTTCTGTTCTTTTTTTTTGTTGTTTTGAATGTTTTTTTTAATCCTTTTCCATTTCTAAGAACAGTCATTAATACCGCTGTCTCAAAGATCCAACCAGGACACACTAACTAGCTGTACCAGTTTAATTAAAATAGCAAAATATACATACAAGACTGTTATTATTACTGTTTTTTTAAGGCAGGGATTCAACACAAATTCTTTACAAATGTATTTCTGTCCGGCCCGGGGCGAGATCTCAGTAACAGGGGGCCACGATGAGTAGAAATAAATTCCTAGTTACATTTATTCCTCTTCTGAAAGTTCTGTAATATACAATTTAGCAACATCTATATACATATACATATATATATATATAATATGTGCCATGTAACAGGGTGGGCCGGACCTACCCTGCCCCTCTGTAGAACCGGGCCTGATTTCTATAAAACTGTCAGCTATTCCTCGAAATGGAGCCTTTAAGTAAAGGACAAAATAAATCCTTTGCTTTATTACGCTCCACTTTCTTTTCAAGTTTCCTGCCATGCCTTTCTAAATACCCTAAAACACTGATTTTATTTGATTTCACGTTTGATCATCATTGAGGATCGGACTTGTTTGATTGCTGGTACCACCGTAAAACTAAAATTCGAAAGAAAAGTTGTATTTTAACGCTTTATCTTGCGACACTAAGCTGATTGTCAAAGTGCATCAAGGTGGCTTTCCACACCACAGGGGTTTTATTTCTTATTTCATATCTGAATTGACTACGAAGGGGAGGAAACTGTGACTGCTTTAAGAAACATACAAAAGTTAAAAAATTGTCCTTAAAAATCTTTTCAGAAAAGGTATGAAGTGCTGGTAGAAACCCTAGGAAAATAAAGAGATATTTTAACACAGCATAAAGAAAAATCTCAATTTTTTATGGTTTGTTGTAGACAAAAAAATAGCTAAAAACCCGTAACAATTATTTTTTTTTAACCCTGGGGTTTTCTAGCATAAATATAGAGTTACGGTTACAGATTTACTTTCTCACCTGTAGAAAACCCCGTAAAACAACAGTTCCACTCACAACAATATGGCCGCCATGTGCATGTCTTAGATCTGAGCATGATTGTCACCTGAAAGGCACACGGGAGTATCAGCTAACACACCGACGACAATATGACAGGTTCTGTTGATGTCTAGCTCATGCTTCCACAGTGGTCTAGAGTTTCTGTATGGCGTACGGGTTCTACCGGATGGAGTTCGGGTGTATTGCGCTTAAAAATGTTTTTACACTTTGCTGCACACTAAAACTTGAAATGCAAAACACGCAAACTAGATTTCAGCATTATGAAGAAAGATAGAAAGAAAAAAAACCCCACAATATAACATCTCGGTTAAAAGCTATGTTTTCAGTCAGTTTAAGCTGCTAGGCTTATAAGGCATTTGTTCAACCTGAAGAGGAGAAAAGGGAAATCGTTCATAAACAAAAATAAAGACACTAGAAAAGTGTGGAATGTTGCATATCACTAGCACGTCAGCAGCTTGTCCTCCAGGGGGAGCTGCTGAGCTCACGCTGACCTCTTATTGATAAATTCCAATTTCCATCCAAATCCGACCCAAAATCCAGAACAAAGCATCCACATTTATCTGTTACGCTACATTTGGTCTGTATGATTGATTATTTTTGTACTGCATATTAATACTGGGCTGCATAGATGGCTGCTTTTCATTGGATGGAAAAAAAGGGGCCTAAGAACTACTAGTGTGAGAGAAAATGCTGACAGAGAGAGAGAGAGAGAGAGAGAGAGAGATGGAGATAATCTGTTCAAACTAGGCAATCTGTTTTTTTTATTTGTAGCCACATTATCCGCTGTTTGTCGTTTAATTGTGCCATCCGTCCCTTGAAATTCGAACTTGGTTTGTGAATGCTGTGGAACATGGTTGAATCAGTAGATCTTCTCTGTCTGGGTCTGGTTCTGTGTGTGGATGGAAGCACTGTGTCTGTCTGCATCTCTCGAGTCCTGAGCTTGCCAGGGCTCGCAGACGTGCTGTCGTACGGACAAGAGACACGGGGCTACGACTGACCCAGCGCACTTGAAGATCCATGAACCCCTGGAGCCTGAGACATGTCTCTGCCGATGATCTCGTTCACTGCAGCAGAAAAAAAACACACACAGGAGGTATGTGTGATTAAAGCGTAGACACAGAAACAGATTGCCTGTAATGACAGCATGTTATAGATAATAGGCAAATATCTTGGAGGTGATTATGTGATTATATGTATTAACAGAAGCACAATCATTTTAGATTTAAAGAACAATGTCCACTTTGCATGCAGATTTAAGGTCTTGCATAAAAATAGCATGTAGAAAGAACTTTCACCGATGTTACAGTCATGCTTAGTCAGGGGGACCAGGGTGCAGAATTAACTATAATCTCTGTTACCTCTGTCGAAAATCGCAGGTAGAGGAGTAGCGGAAACTGAGTAGCAGAGGCGAGTAGTATGTCCGAAAAGTTCCCGAACTACTCCTGCATGAATTTTTAAGTATGCATACAATTCACACTTTACTGTCCCATGAGGCAGCGGGAGAGAAAAAAAAATTGTAGAAAGCGCCGATGCGGCACTTTTTAAGTGCTTAAATAAAATATATTGCACTAATTTAACATCATTTAAGTTGAACACTATACAACTTTGTCATGGCGCATGTAGTACGGATGAATTTTATTAATGCTAGCTGCAACTATACCACATCCAACGTCTTTTTAGTTGCTGAGAAGTGCATACTACAGGACTGTAACTTACTATGCGAATTCGGACAGAGCCGATGTCTGAATTAAATTGAACTTGCATAAAAGTGTGTATTAGTGTTAAATTTCAGATGTATTTACGTTCCTAAAAATCTGCATCAAATAGCAAATATTATAGGGTTACCAACTAAAGTGTCCATGTTGAATCAAGTAGAATATAAAGCAGAAAAACTTTATTTACTGATTTTGATTGATTGAAGACAATTCTCGTGTGTTTATTTACAATTACACCATCTGGAAGACGCCCTTATCCAGAGCGACTTACATATAAGTTATTTATACAACTGAGCAATTGGGGGTTGAGGGTCTTGCTCAGGGGCCCAACAGTGGTAACTTGATGGTGCTGGGAATAAAACCCCTGATCTTTCAATTAGCAGTCCAACACCTTACCCACTGTACTACCACTTCCTCGTTGGTTAGAGAAGTCTGACATTATATTTATTTGAAGAGATACTATTACATTGTGTATTAGCGTTGTGTTATTAATACAGGATTAGCCAGAAAGATTATATGACGAGACACCAAATAATCAGACTCTTGAGAAGCAGGAATTCGAGTTGTAATGTCTTCACCAGCAGAGATCAGTGTTGAGCTATGCAGCCAGTGGCAGAGTGAACCGAGCGCACGCTCTTAAGCGCAGACGAAATGGCAGAAAAGAAAAGAAAAAAGCCTAAACAAGCCCAAGACTTCAGTATGTGACGCATTTGCTGAGAATGGAAATTCAGACAGAACTAATTCCATTCAGTGGTTTGCGGCAGCTCTGCCACAAACTGTCCAGCTGTTTCTCACACACTTTTGTAGTCATACAACACATCCCATACCCATATATATATATATATATATATATATATATATATATATATATATATATATATATATATATATATATATATATAAGCATAACTGTGTGTTTACAACACATTTCCTTTAATCTCCGTTTTGTGAAGATCAAATAAGAAGGCCGTCTATATAGAAATCATAAAACACATGTTCTGGAGCAGCGCTGGCGTGCCTGAAGTAATTACCTTGGCAGACTGGATGACAGATATTAAATAAATAAATCAGCATGTGGCCCAACATGGGGTCAGTTTTTTTTGGCAGGATTTATACTAAAGCCTCATTGTTACGCTGAAACCGAAGCCGTTTTCCTCCAAATGTTCGATTATTCGAGCCAGCCTTCTCCACATGCTATTGGCTGACCGACGTCACCACACGTCCCCATCGTCTCAGACTCAGCAGGACAGTTGGTGTCTTATCAAGACTCCAGACACACAGTCAATCAGTGTTTGAATTGCACAGTCATTTTCTTTTCTTTATCACCGACAGAAAAACAAGCAGACAAGAATGGAAAGAAGCAAATGTCCCTGAAGAACGTAGTCCGAATCAAAGCCTCACAGCCAAAATAAGCACTTTCTTAAAAAGCTCCGTCCCGTCCTGTCCCTCAAAGCTACGGATGTGAATATGCCGAAAAGAGGTAGAAATTAAACAAATAGAGAAGCTGAAGAAGTCGACATTCAGTTTTTTTTATTCGAGGAGGATTCCGGCAGGA
Organism: Bagarius yarrelli; assembly: GCA_005784505.1. Classification (NCBI taxonomy): domain Eukaryota; kingdom Metazoa; phylum Chordata; class Actinopteri; order Siluriformes; family Sisoridae; genus Bagarius; species Bagarius yarrelli. The sequence continues at coordinate 1,601,327 of VCAZ01000080.1, forward strand.
AATTGGATATCTGAGGTTTTTTTACTGTGTAAAACTAGGAATCAAAAAAATTACAGTTAAAAAAAATATATATATTTTTTTAATAAACTTGGTGGTTCTGGGAATCAAACCCTGATCTTCCACATAGCAGTCCAACACCTTAACCACCGAGCTACCACCTCCCTGTGTTGAGTCTCTAAACTTCTTTACTCTTTAGGCAAATTTAAGATTTTAAAAATATTAATTTCTTTATCCAAAAAACAATTTTACTGAAGCCATTTGTTGGATTTGATTAATCAGACATTTGTGATGAAGCAAACTTTGCCTAGCTAACATTTGTAATAAAAACAAAACTTAGATTAGAAAGGTTTATCTTTTCACTGTGTATTTATCTATAAAATAAGTTTTAATTAATGCAGGATAACATTTACTGCACAGCGCAGAAGCGCGAAGAGCATCAAATCTTGCGATCGTAGAAACGTTCTAAATGTCAAAGGTGGTTAATACAGTGGTGTATAGATGTACAGGATGTGTTGTTGTTTAGACTTTAATCTTATTGTTGGTAGATGTTGTTCCCCCTATTTTTTGTAGAGGTTAACAACTTCTTAAAAATGCCGATCTGTTGCCTCAGATCATCCTGTTCGTGTAGGCGTGTGTCTCTTCCTTTGGTAACAAAGCTTCTCACATGTACAGGTCTGCAGCAGCGGGACGAACCATCAAGACTTCTGCTAGATGTGTGTCTTTCTTCTGAACACACACACACACACACACACACACACACACACTGTTGCATACACCTCCCTGTACCTAAAGAGAAGGTACTGTGGCATGCACACAGAGGCAACTCAGCACTTTCAGGGATGTGGGAGTTGTAAGCAGGGTGTGGGAGCTGAACTAACCACACGCTGGGATTGTAGGTCTAGATGAGTGGGTGCAATAACGCTGCAGTCCATGGGAGAGAACAGCATCCGTGCTTCAATTCATCGACAGAGTAATGAACGCAAGAAGTACCAGACTACAGTTCGGTCGGAGATGCATAAAATAGAAAAAAAAAAAAACAGAAAATGCGATATTTTGTTTAAAAAAAAAAATGCCCCCAAATTGAAAAAAAAAAATGCCCCCAAATGACTTGAGTAGATCTTTTTGGAAAGGATTCATTATTTTCGAATGATTGTGGTGATTTTGTAATGGAGTGCATCTGTGTGAAATATAATACACTAATTATAACCATAGAGAAATACAATAGAACAAAGATGGAAATGAAATAATCGGTGTTTTATGTTTTTTTGGAGATTCAGATACAGAAATAAATGTAAAATCACACTTCATAGTCTTCACTGTATAAATGAAGTACAAAAACGATTGTTTTTTGGCGTCTCTATGTTTTAAACTTGTTGTAAATGATTACACAGTAACAGACCCTCATAGCGCAGTGCAAATGATAAACTTTTACTCTGTTATTAAACTTTGTAGTTTATCCACAAATCACATGTGTTCTGAACTGTGGTGCAGTTAAATATAATCACCACTTAACATTGCACATCCTGTAATGTGACTATTACAGATACACACACTGCGATGTTGATGCTGAAACAATATATTATTCAGCCTTAATATCGACTGATATTTTACCCTAAAACGCCTTCACACTGATACATACACACACTTTAAGTCACTGAAACTTTTATCACTTTTACTGCTAATGTACTGTAATTCCACACACTCCTATTCGGATATATCGAACACTTTATTTTGTCAGAATGAAACCAATAAAAGGGATTTTTATTCGATAAATATTACAAAAAAAAAAATACTAAAAATAAACAATTAGCATCTTCAGCTTTTACATTAGAAACACTGACATCGCTTTATATTTATGATGTCATTATATTATGTTGTTTTACAATCACAAAAAATTGCTGTATTACATAATGTTATTTCCACTGAAACATTCAGCCGTTTGACATTATATATATATACATATATATTATAATTATATAATATTGTAGAGAATCTTTTTGGTGCTTAAGCTGGCTGCAGAGTTATGTAGGATTTAATAGATGATTATTACATTAAGATAATAGAAAATCAGTTATTATTACTTAGGGTATTATAATGTATATCTGAACGCCAAAATTAACTAGAAAAAAGTGTGTCCATTAAATGCATTTCCATTAAGTTTTAAAAACAAAAATTATGATATAGAACAAAAAAAAAGGCATCAAAAACCCCTCAAACACATCCTAACATAAAGCTTGTGTATAACAAAACACTAGCAATTCCTAATAACTTAATAATTTTGCAACTATTTATGGAAATTATATAAAATATATATTTATTCTTAATATATATATATATATATATATATATATATATATATATATATATATATATATATTCTTAATATAAAATATTTATTCATTCTTAATATATAATATATTCATTCTTAATATATAATAATAATATATTCATTCTTAATATATAATATATATTGTTCTAAATATTTATTTATATAAATGCATCATATCGATGACATAAATATATAGATTTTTTTTCAAGAAAATTATTTTTTAAAATAAACAAATGTTTGTTTTTATTCAATTAAATAAAAATTCCAAAAAAAAAATTTTTTTTTAAACAAATTTAATAAATAAATAAATATAAAAACATTTGTGACATTGCCTCCATTTCTTATCTGCACACAAATCTGTCAAATCTGATTATCTGTTGGATGATCGACGAGCAAAAAAAAAAAAATTAGTTGGATTGAGGCCATCATTTATTGACTTTGACTACGGATAATCTTTGTTAAGAACTATTAATAATATGTTCAATGTGTATAAAAATGTTCCAGATCATCAGCTATTGTACGTTTTTTCTGATCCTATTAAATCAAGAATGTTAAATATTAAATAAATAATAAGGTCGAGACTAAAGCAATGGTTTAAAGAGTAGATCATTGTTTTTCCCGTCCTTAAATAAATATTAATAATATTCAATTACAAATTAGTCTGTCAAGCATTTTTAAGTGTCTTACTGTTAGAACAGTTGTCATAAGATATGATCCATGTTCCAGCCTCTGCCACAAATAGCCTACACACAACAACAAAATGGTTCAGTCGCCTGATTCTGATGCCAAATCTATTAGTAGTACTGGCTTGATGTCGCTCGGGTTGATGTGCACAGTTACAATATCGAATAAAGGACACACACAGCCTGTACATTCGAATGACTCAGACGAATTCAGGCATTGCTGTTCTGCTGCCATGCTGAAGGATGTCAGAAACATCTCAGCAATCGCCTTCCCCACATTTAAAAAGCATGATTCATCTGACACATACTACCCGACTTTAATCACTGTCAGATAGAGGGGATCCTCTGTTCATCCTCTGCGAGGGGGGACACCCCTATTGCGCCAATATGCATACAAACACACTCTGTACACATACAACTGACAGACCGAAACCCGTACGCGATAAATGACAGAGCGAGAACAGGGCCGCTTCGGATGTGAATCAGTGGATAGATTTGAAAGCGTATTGGCTGCAAAGGGTGAGTGGTGTCAGTTTAGCTAAACTGTTCATGCTGACCACTGAAATGGCTTCTTCAGGGCTATAAGCATGCTGAGCGTCCTGATCGGAGCGAGTAGGGGGAATTTATGACTAAGAGCTAACCGTAAGGCGTTTGCCCAAATAGTGGGCAGTGATGGGAATAACGGCGTTATAAATAAACGGTGTTACTAACAGCGCTACTTTTTAAAGAAACAAATAATCAAACAAACGTCTGTTTCTCTCTTATAGTTACTGACAATAAGATGCTGCATTACTATAATTGATTTCACTGAAGCAGCTTTCATTCTAGTAGACTCTCTCTCAGCCATAGGGACCTGCAATGTTTTTGTCTTTGTGTGTGTGTGTGTGTCGTGAGGTAGGACACATAACTGATAAAGATGATTGGCAAACAAAGGAATTTTACTCTTTCTAAGCCAATCAGAGGCAAAGAGTAAAGCAGGTGTTTATACACTAGCATGCACTATATTTAAGTAAGTACCCCCTTCCCGAAAGTGTGTTTAAAATAGTATAGTTACAGGCTGTATAAAGGAAAAAAGCTCACATAAGGCACCATTAAGAGAAATTTAAAAGAGACTGTGTGCAGCTCGATGCCTATTAAGTACTTAGTCAGGTCACTGATTCATCAATGAATTTTCTATGTTATGATCCAGGAAGTGATTCACTTGTAGAAGAACCGTAACTGTCTACCTCAGTACCAGCACCAAGTCCTTAAAGTTATTAAACATGATAATAAAGCAACCAGAGAAAACGGACTCATTGGTTAAATCATAGTGTAAAGACATTTTTTATTCTTTAACACTCTGGCTGGTGTTTTATTAAGCCAACCAAACCATCTTTCCAATTGCTGACACTCATAAAATTTCTTCACATAAAATTTTGCATACAATTTCTGCTTTATTGTAAACATGCACAATTAAAAATGGACTCGTCGAAACTAATAGCGTTTACGAAAAAAAAAACATGCAAAAAGAACCCCAGAATCGACTTCCTGTCAAAAGGGCATCCAGGAAATGTAAACAAAAACCTGCTAGGAAATATAAAAATAACTCAAAAATCGCCTGTTTTTCAGATATTTTTAAAGATGATATTTATTTTTTATGAGCATGAAGCTGTTGTGCTATACAGACATTTAGTTGTAAAACAATCTAAAAAACAAATTTAAAGCTAAAATTGTTAAAACGTTTTAAAGAAAAAAAAATGTAAAAAGATTTCTGAGAAATGTGGGATAAATTTTCATTATTGCCAGGTTCTCGAGAACTCATCAGAACAGTTAAAACTGCCGAAAGGAAGGGGGGGAGAGGAACATATACATATATGCATATATATATCAGCATTTGTTGCTAAAAAGTAATAGCGAGTAACAATAAACACAACCTACTGTATAAACTATGTAAGATTTTTTTTTTAAATTTTGCCTCGTGTGAAACTGAAAATATAAATCTTTCACATTAAAATCATAAAGATATTAGCTGTAGATGCCTCTGTGTGCAGTTCACAGCCAAACACACACTCAACTGTATTCAATGCCGTTTAACAAAGCGGCTGGGAAACAAATCCTGTCTAACGATAGGTGACTAAAAGATTCTGATTCTGAATTTCGGATGAGTGGGAAGGTGATTTCCCTCTCTGCGCCTGAGTTTCGACACAAGCATAGGTTTCATGTTTAGTGTGAGATGCTGTAAGAAGTTTTGGTTTGAGCCCAGAATCCTGCACAGGTCCGCTGATGATTTTATCTCAAGTTAAAAAAGTGTATACATGTTTTCATTCATTCATTCATTCATCTTCTATCCCTGCCTATTCCCTAATTCGGGCTCACAGGGATCTGCTGGAGTCTATCCCAGCCGTCTCACACACACTCTTATGGGCAATTTAGAATCACCAATCAATCTAACATACATGGTTTTGGACTGTGGGAGGAAACCGGAGGAACCCGGAGTAAACCTACGCAAGCACGGGGAGAACATGCAAACTCCACACAGAAAGACTTTTGCCCGGGAATCGAACCCCACCAGTGCCAACCACTAAGCTGCCCAGCATGTTTTCATAATCTTTAAAAAATGTAATGATTAAAAACGGATTGCAGTAACAAACAACTATAAATCAGTTAAATGCCATATTTTTTATACCTTTAATATTCTTTAAATATCTACACTTTGAAATACTTTATATTACTGCAGCACATAATACTATCTGTAATAGTCACATTACAGGATGTGTAGTGTTAAATGGGGGTTATATTTAACTGCACCACAATTTGTGGATTAATTGTAAAGTTCAATAATAGAGTAAAATGTATGTTACTGTATAGAAATTTTTAAAAACATTCAGACACAAAAAAACAATCACTTTTGTGGGTAAAACAAATATATTTACATTTTACATCATATATCATATTTTATATCACAGTCATATTGAAAAAAAATGTTATATCGCAATATTTATTGCAAAAAGAAAATATCGCAATGTCAGATTTTTTGCAATATCATGCAGCCCTAATACTAAATAATAATTTTAGTAAATAAAATAGTTGCTGATTTTCAGCTAAAAGTTTATAGTTTTGATACCCAAAACTGAAACAACTGCAGCCTGGAAAATGCCCATAAAACAGATTTTCACCTCTGAGCTGTTATTTGGAATGTAGCGTTAAACCTCAGCCTTTATTACGACAAACGAGTGACTGCTAGCAAATATTTTTTTATGATGTCAACCAGCCTCGCCTTATTTATGCAACCTACTAATTAGAGGAACAAAGAGAGAGCAATAATAATAACAATAATAATAATGCTTTATTAATACTATATAAGCATTTAGGTTATCCGCACGAGAGATTATAACTGATCTGATCTCCAGCTGAACCTGCACCACCTGTAAAACCAAGTTTTCAAGCTTCTCCAGATCACAGGACTGTCTACAACTGAAATAATCTAGATCAGCTGATACACACAAAGACATATACTGTATGCACAGTCTCACACACATGCACACACAGACACACATTCAATAGAGCTCGTTTGCTGGACATAACAAAGATAATTATCAGAATAATGATGATGATGATGATGATGATGATGAAGATGATAGCATCATTTCATCCTTTTCTGCACCATAATGCAGTTTATTCAGCATTAAATCTATGATGTACAGATTAACAGCCTGATAACCTGAAATACAAAGCTAGGCCTCCATAGTTTTCTGTATCGTGTGTGTGTGTGTGTGTGTGTGTGTGTGTTTAAGTAAACAGTAGTATCGTATAAAAAAAGAAAAGCCCAGAAGGCATTGGCTATTATTAACCCAGACCAGCTCACGCTGAGGTGGCAGCTGCACTTTACACCAACTAAAGAGCAAATAAAGCAGAACACACCCACACACTCCTTCTCCTACACTTACAAACACGCTCGGCTGTTGCAGGGGAAAACACAAAAACAACACAAACAAAAAACACATCGTTCATGCAGATCAGCAAAATGTCCCCACAGAATCAAAATCCGATATTCTCCATTTATTCAACAAAAAAACTGTCAAAGGGTTAAAAGCTGTGCATGAAAAAGAAGAGAAAAAAAGAGCGAAAAAGCAGGAAAAAAGAGAAAAGAAGAGAAGGCAAAAAAGAGAAGAGTCGAAAAAAAAATAGGAGAGGCAAAGAGAAGTGAAAAAAGAAGAAAAAAAAGGAAAAATCAAAGAAAAAAGAGAAGATAAAAGAAGAGAAGATAAAAGAGAAGAGAAGATTAGAGAAGATATTAAAGAGAAATTAGAAAAAAAAGAGAAGTGAAGAGAAGTAAAAAAAGAGAAAAAAATGAGAAGAGAAAAGAAGAGACGTAGAAAAGAGAAAAAAAATGACCCAGCATACGCTGATCCTTATGTTCACAGCGTCATCCAACTCCCTGTGAGTAAATAAGGCAACTTCACTTGTGCCTTATGTCCTTGTGATAACTAACACACACACACACACACACACACACGGTATGCATGCATGTGTGTATATGGATCCCTGCTTTCTGTACATCTGTCCATCACAGTTTAACTCCACCTCCCTAGCCTTAGTTTTAGACCCGAGTCGAGATTCTGGGGAAATAAAGAAGTATTTAAACTGTTCAAAATAAACTATATAAATCATTTCAACACTATTTTTGACCAGAATATAATTCTGCCATCTGTTTTCTTGTACCGAACCAGACTGAGAGGGATCCATCATGCAGGTAGGACGCTTTATTAAAGACAGACAGCATACAAACAGGAACGGAATCAAAGACATAGTCGTTAAACAGGCAGAAGTCGAAACACGGAAACAAAGACAGAGCACAGATTAAGAGCAGACAGACAAACCAACAATAGAGAACGCTCAGTACGTGAGCGGCCTAACAATACTTCGCAACGTGTGTTTGCTAGTGTTAGCTTATAAAGCTAGCTGCAGGACATGACACCGGGCATGAATGCTAGTACTCAGGAGAGGGCGCCGTCAGGTGGTCGGGGACGAAAGTGTTACATTTATTAAAAAAAAGTCTTTTTATTTATTAATATTTTAGTAACTGATCGAATTGTTTGATTGGCTGTGTATGGATATGTGTATACTGTATATGTGCCAACACTGACAGGAAGTGGTAGCGCAGTGGTTCAAGTGTTGGACTGCTAATAGGATAATTCGATTTCCAGCACCACCAAGTTGCCCCTGATCAAGGCACTTAACCCCCACTTGCTCAGACGTATAAAGGAGTTAAATGTTAAAAGTCGCGCTGGATGAGGGCGTCTGTCAAATGCTGTATATGTAAATGTAAATATGCAAAAGCAGACATGCACTTACACACTAACCAAATGACCATCTTTCCCAAAATACAAACTCACACATACACTAACTTCTCTGTCTTACTCTGCATGCTCAGGCTCCCAGAGCAGTGTGAGCTGGCACATACTGACGCCTTCAGGTTTCAGGGAGAAGATTATCTTCACACGCTTTCTCAACATAGTGTTCAAGAACCAATGCTCCTAGCAGGTGCACTTCAAGTTTGGAAAAAGACACTAAAATCCCTAATGTGCATGAGTTATGTAGACTAATAAGCTCGACGTTTCTGCCTTTATAAGCAATTTGACCTGATAAACGAATGCGTTTAAATCTGCTTTAGAAATAGACTAATTATAAAATACACTCACAGCTTTTTGGTAGACGTCCTTATTCCGAGCGACTTAAGGGTTTGCTCAGGGGTCCAGCAGTGGCAACTTAGTTGTGCTGGGACTTGAACCCGCAATCTTCCAATTAGCAGGCCAACACCTTAACCGCCGAGCTACCACTTCCCCAAAAATCCATATAAATAAACTGCTTCTTTAAAGATTTTTTATTTGCCTTTATTTATAGGACAGAGAGATAAATTGGGTGAGATAAAGAGAGAGGTGTGACCCAAAAGGACCAGGGCCAGGAATCAAACCCAGGGCGCTGGAGCACAGCAACTTGCACACGTGGGTGCCGGCGTCTTTATCCACTGCACCACGGCACTGGCCTCCTTTATAGATTTCCCAAAAAAAAAAAAAAAAAAAAAAAGAAAAAAATCCCTGACTCCTATAGCTAGATCCCCCATCGCACATTAAAACCTGGTGTTTAAGCTTCTTGGTAACTTAGTTTAGTTATGTTATGACACCACAAAAATGTGGACCATTCTATGGGGCCAAAAAACCTGCTTGAGCAGCAGTACTATTCTAGTAAAATGTGATGAATAAAATGGAAGTGGTGCAGATCGTTTTCAACAGGGGAAAACTATGATTAAGAACACAACATCATAACAGTTTAAATGAGTCTTTGTTTTACTCTTCCAAAAGTCAGAAATGCATCAGTTAAAGCAACCGTGAAACTGTGATTCATGGCATGAGAGCAAAAGGAGTGAGAGAGAGCGAGCGATATATATATATATATATATATATATATATATATATATATATATATATATATAGAGAGAGAGAGAGAGAGAGAGAGAGAGAGAAATGCAAACAAGGCCTATGAGGGACCCAGGTGGTTAATGTAGGCAAAAAAAAAGAAAAATAGAAAACAAGACATGAATAAGATAAGCAAAGAAACAGAAATAAAGAGAGAGAGAGAGAGAGACTGAATTCGTCTCACTGATTGGAACTGTGGTTTATTTCCAGAGCCTCTCTGACCTCCTTAAAGTCGAAACAGATCACAGGACAGCTTCAGAAAAAAGCATTACATGGACAGAAATCTACACAACACTATTTATAGCTAACCGTCTCTGTGTTTATGTGTGTGCCTGGGTCTGTGCCTAAAGATGGAGGGATGATGAAGTGCCTCCAGAAAAGCAGCACAAATATTCATCTGGCTTCTTCGAATGGGTTTGTGATGAATAGGTTGGAGCGTTTTTGACCACTGTTAGTAATGTCTACTACCTGGAACTAGGGTACAAATTATATCAGAATTTTGTATAGTAAATTCTTTTAGCTTAGGAAAGCTGATGTAAACGTTCTGCATATGGTGTTTGAAAAATACCCATAATTACTGTCCAGTTGATAAGTTACACCTAAACACCTACAGATTCCTGCAGTGTGACGATCACGCGGCTGCAGCACAATGCCTAAAATCATGCGGCTACATTAGAGAATGTCTACATTAAACTTCAGAATGGAAATAAATAATCAGTTGTGGGTCCATATTGGCTGAAGTAAAGATTTTATAACCTGATTTATAAAGTCTGCTTGGCCACGATTAAAACCTACCGAGGTTCTGATGTGAACATTAACTTAATTTTTGTATATTATAAGTTAATTGGCATCTTCACCAACAACATTTCGACTACCAGCCAATGAGGCAATGAGACAATGAGGCAGTTTCCCAGTCACAACCTTGTCTTTTAGACGGCTATCCAGACAAGACCACGGAAAATTACCAGCAGAATGGAATAACTCACTGGTTTTTCTGCTCAGAGGAGAAATGACCCCCCAACTGAGCCTGGTTTCTCCCAAGGTTTTTTTCTCCATTTTTTCACAGATGGAGTTTTGGTTTTTTGCCGCCGTCGCCTCTGGCTTGCTTAGTTGGGAACTTCTAATTTATAGATATTAATTAAATTGAGTGTTTTAGTGACTGTTTAATATTGTGTATTTTGATGTGATTCTGTAAAGCTGCTTTGTAGCAATATCCATTGTTGAAAGCGCTATAGAAATAAAGGTGACTTGACTTAACCTGACTTGAAGCTCCTGTCTTGTAATCTGGATGATTTTATGCATCATGCTTCTGTCACATGCGACTGCATGAATGCACATTAGGTTGCACATAAAGTGTGTCTGCATTACGGCCGCACGATAAAACCTGACTGCTGTTTCTGATGGATTTTGTGGGTTTCCGTCCTTTTTTATTTTGACCGCCCCAGTTTGACACTAAACAAGTGTAATTTACTCGTACTGTGTTATTAAATCGAACCAGAGCTTAAATACTGTAATTTAGGTAAAATACGTTACACAAAATATGTCAAAAAGCAGCTGTTTTAATGCTTAAGGCACAACGTTTGTAGTTGTGAATAACAAAATAAAGTGCACTCTATGACCAATACGTTTTGGACACCTGAGATAATAGTAATAAGATGTAATAGGATGCTCATAAACACACATGGAGCTGGACATGGTTGGGTGCTAATACTTTTGCATATTTGGTGCATATTTTCATATTTGGTGTGCTTTGACTGATTCCTGATTTTTTACTACACATACACCTGACGCCTCTATCTCTCTCTCTTACACACTCTCTCTCTCTCTGTTTCTTTTTTTCTTTCACATACACAATTCAGGCTATTCCTTTCCTCTGCTTGTGCACAGATTTCTCCAGAACACACGGTTGTCTGTCTGAACGCTTCCTGACGATGTTTATCATATACACAAACAACAAAAAAAAAAACAAGAACCATTTGATGAGTCACACAGCTCAAACGTGTTAGATTGAACTCAGAAACACCCCCTATTTCCCTTTCATCCTCTATGAAGCTAACCGCCTGCTCTGATAAGTCTCATAATACAGCTAATGAGAATTAGCAAATGAATGCTAATGCTTGTTACTGAGATTGTTTATTACATTACGAATTTACAGACCAGCTGGTCTGCTAGAGCCACAGGGACCCAGACGCAACATATAAGAACAAGAAGTCACGCACATGCACTGAGATTTCATTACTAGCACTGTCAATCATATATCAGTTCCTATCAATGTCCAGTTGATGGAGGAGTAAGAAATTAGCTTCTCCTATTTCCTTCTGTGGTCTGGCAAGATTAATTAACACCCATCAGCAATTGATGTGGAGCCAATGGACGGAATAAAGCAAGTTTACATTACAACAAATTATCAGTTAATCACATTAGGCTGGGAAAGACAGTCTCTCTGAATGAAGGTTGGGATGATTGTGGTTTTACATTAGCATGAAGAAAAATAAGATAAAACGGGGCCCCGTATAGGTAAAAATCTTTATTACATATTACTTTTTAAAAGATTTGAACACATTATCAACTTCTCTTAAATGTCGATACAAAATCGACAACGCAGTTCTTAATAAAAACACAAACAGACCACTTTGAACTAATTTTTACGCAGGCTACGTGAAACTAGGAAATTGTAGGCAAAAGTGGCCCACTTTTTTATTTTTTTGGTTCACATGTGATTCAAATCTGTTTTTTCTGATGACAGTGTGAACAGCACAAATAGTCTACAATCTGATCTCTAGAATTCCGATGTGTGCCACTTCCATATGAGGTATTAGATTATTTTTGTTTGACAAGCATCATCATTCTGTATGTATGTCAATGTAAAATGTCAAATGTGAATGTAAAATCTATTCTACACTGCCGCATACTTTTCTGAAGGTGTTTACATCACGGTTCCACCACTCCTGGCTCCTGCTTCATATCCATACACACCTTTATACTAAAGTAGCAGCCACTGCTCCAAAACATACTATTATTAAAACGTGTCTCTTTTTCTCTTCATCCTCGTCCTCCTCAATAACAATAATTAATTCGCTGTTGTCTGCTGCACATTACCTTTTCTCAATATGACAACACACTGAATGAGACGTAGATTTTGTTCTTTTGCACATGCGGGTAAGTTTAGGACTGTGATCAGTTCTCATTTAAAATCTGGTTTTGGACACATTTTAAATCTGATCTGAGAAACAAAATCTGAATTGAGAACTAAGCCCTGCAGAGTGAAGGTAGCCTTAGATACTACTGTAAATATATTTGGTAAGGTTGGACTGAACTCTTTATCAAGCCAAAAGAGTATAAATGCACTGGTACTCACCATCATCCAGTGTAATATCCTGCAGGCCTATGGAGCGGAACGTGAGTTCTCTGTCCTCGGGTTCTTGCTTGATGTTTAGCCTTTCTCCCTCACTGGTAAATGGGCCTTGTTGCGGTCCCAGCGGATGCACCATGGGTCCTGCAGTGGGAATTCCTGTAATGACAGGGCTGCTGGCCTGGGGTGAGGGCTGGGCACCCAGAGGGCTGCTGGTGGGAGAGGATGAGGTGGGTGACTGGTAGGGCAGTGAGTGCAGCTGAGGAGAGGATGGACCAGAGTGGGACAGGGGTACCATGCGGGCAGGAGCATTGGAGGGTGTCGGGCACGAGGCTGAACGTTGCCCAACTGGGTGGTAACTGAATGAGCGCTGGAGCTGCATCCCAGGTTGACTGAGGGAGTGGGTGGGTGAGGTCACCTGAGTTGGGGTGGCACAGTGATAGCCCAGAGAGTGAAGTTGAGGGGAAGAGTGGCTGGGGCTTGAGGGATCAGCTCCAGAGGCAGGAGCTGAAACTGGTGAGCCATACACCATGCCCATTCCCAAAGGGTGACATCTGGCTGGCTCTGGCGGGAAGGGCAAATGTTCGTAGGTCTGAGAACCGGCTCCAGGTAGACTGGCTTGGCCGTTGAACGGTAGGTTATGCTGAAGAGAAGGATAGGTTGGCCTAGAGGGAGGAACACTGGATGGATGAAAAGGCATCTGGCATTCAGGAGGTGGGTGAAGACCTCGAGCTTGGAGGTGAGGCAGGTGAGAAAAAGTAGGTGATTGAAGAGGAGAGCAAGGTGTCTGAAGAGGGTGCAAGGATGGTGTCAGGCCATGTGGGGAGCTTGTCAGAATCCCATCCTGTGAATGCAAGTTTTCTGGAGAGGACAGGACCGGAGAATGAACCAGACCAACGGTATGTGCATGGGGCACTGGCAGTGGTGGCACAGCAGGGGGTTCTAATTCATCTCTGTGCTCCTGTTTGACCAGGACTGGGGAAAAGAAAGAGAGAGAGATAAAAATAGCTTAACTTTTTCAATAACTGGAACTTCTGTTTAAAATCTGAAAAATCTAAAATCAGTTTAAAATATCATATACTACACTGTAGTTTACGCAAACTTAAGCACAAAACAAGATTATATGGTTGGAAGGTTGCCGTAGTCATCCAAGGCCAGCACTGGTCCATATGCAGACAAGCCGTCCCAAAAAGCAGATGCCACATAGCGATCAGTAACCTATTTTCCAATCTGCCGTTTCTTACGTCCTCATGCGGGGGATATTTTTACCCAGAGCTCGCTCTGAGAGAGCATATGGTGCTTCTTTTGAGTGCCATATAAACTAGTATAAGGTTTGAAGTAGGCACTGGGCTCTGTGCCTTACATCGTTGCTCCAAGCAGGAGCACAAATCCAGTTTAATGCTGAAAGACTGTAACAATGATACACCAGTTCACAATGATGGTAAGAAAATGCACTATGTGCAAGTGTGTGTACTAAGCCCACCTTTTGCGTCACACCCTAAAAGCTCTTTACCCAGATATGCCTAACCCTCCAACACTAACCGAAGCTGACTGCTGCCATGACAACTACAAGCCGCCACGGCTCACCTGATTGGCTGAGGCTAGACGGGTTAGTGCAGAAAACAGGAAGTCTGCATTTGAGTGGGCGGTTTGTGAAACAGGGGGAGTAGGCAGAGACTGGGCCTCTTTCACTTTGTCTTTTTCGATCTGTGTCTGCGTCTTTCTCTCTATCCTGTAGTGCATGGTTAGGTTAAAATAGTGTGCGACAGGGAGGAAAAATAAAGCTCACGTGATTAAATTACGCCAGTGCTGTTTTTTAGTTTGAGTCAGCTTGGGAAATTAATAAAGCGATAAAAGACATAAATAAGACCCTAATAATTAACTCTGTGAACAGCTGTTACTGAACACTAGTCACTTATATCTAAAAATACAGTTATTACACATATATCACAATATATTGTAATACAATACATACTGCAATTAAAAAAAGGGGGGGGGGCAACCTTACTTGTTCCGCAACGGCCATATGTGTCAGCGCCAACTACAGGAGTGGAGGAGGGAGTCTTTTGTCACACACTGAGCATTTTTAATTAAATAGAAATGTAAACAGAAATTAGTTTAAAACATAATTAAAATATGTATCGATACTAGAGGTTGGGATATCGATACACTATCGTGAAAAAGATATTGCGATAGTTAACTATATCGATATTTTTACACAGCCCTAATGTGACTCATAAGTCTGTGCTTTTTGTCGTAACATAGTTTGCATTATTATTAAATGCCAGCTAAAGAAGATAATTTACTGTGAGCCATGAAGACCTATCAATAATTTTATCATGTATTTTTATAGCGAACGATAGCGAATACCTGACATTGAGGATTTGTTGTAAAATCTTAAAACATGATGTGGTCGACAGGTGCATAAAAAAACAGACTCCAAACCACACACCAAGATGCGAAATACCTACAGCTACAACCTGAGCACAGGCTAGTCAACAGGCCATGTGACCTTTCACATTGAAACACACACTTAATTTGTTGTGGAAATGAACGATTAATGCCCCTAATAAAGGCCCTTAACACCCAACTGCCCAGTTGTATATAATGAGATAGAAATGTTATCCGCTTTGTATAAGGGCGTCTGCTAAATGCCAGAAATGTAAATGTAATAGCAGCAGGCTGAATTTGTGTGTGTGTTATGTGTCTACCTGACAGGTAGGTGAATCGCTGGGATTGGCTTCTTTTCCGCTTCCCGTTGCACACGTAGAACTGCACCTGCGCTGCAGCGGTGATACTCTTGCTGTGGTATGGTGGAACTTCCACTACAATGCTCGACTACACACACACATCCAACCAAATAGCTGTTATTCACTAATAAATTCAGAAAAAAACAATAATTCTGTTGTTTTCTTCTTCAATGTGTTAATTTGGACATTTTATATTTCAGGGTTTTGTTTTTTTTCATTTGATTTAGAAAAATATCTCTATTGATATGTTACAAAATAATAGAAAAAATATTTATTAAAAATAAAATGTAAAGACCGGCTCTGCTTGGTAAACTGAGTTAAATTATTTATTATATAGCAAGATTTACAAATGAGATGTAATATTCAAATTCAGTGTTTTTTATCGCATACAGAGTCGTACATAGTACAACATGCAGTAAAATGCTTTCTATGACCGATTGTGCTTTAAAAGAAAAGGGCGCCTTAAAGGGGGGCGAGGTATACTGGTAGTTAGGACAATTCTTAGAGTCCATGCATGTTTGGTGCCCCCGGAGATCAGTTTTATTAGTAGTAACAATACTGACAATAATATAATAGAAATGATTTCATAGGGCTAAAAATTGCTAGCGGCGATAAAAAGTGAATATAAACAGTAAAAGAATAATAAAAAAAAAAAAAAGTCTGGATATAAATATTGTAAGCAGAGTTTGGGGAAGTGGCTATGTGGAGTAAAGTGTATGTTCTGTGCAATATATGCAATCTACAATGTGCAATCTAGTTATTTATACAATTAAAGAAGCATAGTTTTACTTACTCCTTGACTCTTCTCACGTAAAATCTTGGCTTCTACCTCCCAGTGTGGACGTCCATCTTAGAAAACAAAAACAACAAGATTTCAGGATTTAAGCTCAAGTTTATTACCTACTTAATTTTTAACAAACAAAATATCTGGTCAGACTTTTGCTCTATATACAGCCTAATAAAAAAAAAGCGTTTCCACTTCAAGTGTATTTTATCGAAAGAGTCCATTGAACTGTTTAGCATTTGTGCTAATTACAGAAACAGATGTCAATTATTTTCATGAATAGAGAACCAGATCAAAAACCCAAATGACTTTATATAAATGATTTCTCTAGGGTTCCGTCGCTTAATAGAAACATCAACCTCACATTGTTAAAATCCACAGGAAAAACTTCAGGAAACCACAAAAGCTGAGGAAAGCAGGGGGGGGGTTTAATTCATTCCTGTGACTATAACAGGCTAACGACGTGATTCAAACAGCCCCCCCCAGTACCCGCGGCGAACCTTTCTCCAGGTATTAAAAAGCAATCTTACGGGTAGTGAATAAAGTTTCTGAAATGTCCCGCTGATTTCTCTTCCTCAGAAGAGTTATTAAGTGGCAAAGTGGAACAATGTGGTTTGTGTTAAGATGCACACAGTCAGCATCCTGGAGAGACTTGGAAACATGCAGTCATGTTGTGTTTCTCCTACTGCACACTCAAATAGCCAACCGAACAGTTTCTGAGAGCCAATCAGGGCGGAGCGTGATGCTTTAAGAAGGCTGTGTAGGATCGGCGCTTCTGACTAAAAAAAACGTCTAATGTGGACAAAGGTGTTAATGAGGCGGTGCTAGTGTAACAGGTGCATATTACGGAGAGTAAATTTGTATGTATGTGTGTGTGTGTGAGAAAGATTTTCAAAAAGGATTTCCCCAAAACACTCCATGTTACAGCGCCGTTTTTATCTCTGACACATGTTTCAGCTGTAACAACCAGCTATAAGTGTTCAAATTCCTGTTTACTGTCTTTACTAAAGCTACAACCAGACCAGGCACGATTCCGCTACGCTCCTATGAGAATGCAGTGAAAAGTCGAACTACTGCAAGGCTTTTTGCTAATCCCTCAATGACCTTGGATGCCTTTGATACTGGGAAACATTTATTTTTTTTTTGCCGCACATGTTGACACTCAACACACAGTGGAGTGGCCCCACAGGCTCCGAAGGGAGGCAAGCACGAGCATGAACCAAAATACGGAGGCTCTGAGACACGTACACCATCACAACCCTTCCCTCCAGACATATGGGTGTTGAGTAAACTTTAACATGTTCATCTACATGCAAATGAATAGTGAGTGAATATTTATTCACAGTAAGATTTAGTAGTTAACAGCTTGAGAAGGAAACATAGTGCAAAGTGCAAAAAAAAAAAACCCTCACAACACAATTAGATCCATTTAATCTTATTCAAAGACAAGATTCAATAAGTCCCAGAATTGAATTAAATACAATCTGGGAGCTATGATTAGAGCCTGAATATAAATAAGATACTGATCTCTCCATTTATTTTATTTTTTTTTAGGTTCAGAACAGACCCCAAGACCGAGGGGTATTTTTAGATAGCCAGTGCTTATGTAATCTCTGTGGGCTGTTTCAACATTCTACAACATAAGTTTTAGTGATTAGACTAGACTTTTTAGTGTTAAATGATTCAATTTACAACTGACTAATTTCCGGCTGACTAAAAAGCTTAGCTAAGTTAGCTAAGTTCAAAAAAAAAAAAAAAAACAAGTTGTAAATAATAAAAGTTAAGCACTTATGTTTTATTGTTAGCCTGCTAAAGTCTGCATTTGATCGCATGGGATAGATAGACCTCTGATTCAGAAAGAATCAGTTCGGACAAATGATTCGTAACGATATGGCAGTCTATATGTCAAACATTCTAAAAATAAGTACTTTAAACTAAGACATGCAGAAATTTTGCCCGCCCAGCATGGATGAGTGTGTATTCTACCTGTCATGGAATATGTGCATGTCTGAACTGGAAAGCTATTTGCCTACACTTTGTAATATCACCAATAACAGTACCCGAATGTGTCGTTTAGCTTTAGAACCATCAACTGTTTAAATCTCATCGATAAGTCAAAAAATTGTGCTGAAGGTTACACACCAATCTGCCTGCATGCTTTTTTTTAACAGCAGCTGATCCGGGGACAGATGCGCTCTGTGGTGTTCATAATACCGGCAGCTTGAGGAACATGGTATACACACTACACGCAGGGCTTAAAGCGGTTAGGAAAACAGACCCGTGGATATCCAGTAAAAATTCCCTGTTAATCACACCACACTTCTCTTTAGCACACGCATTCTGAGGGCAGGCATGGGCTCGTCAATCCCAGGATGCGACTGCAGGTTCGACTGTTTCTCGCCTTTGAGATTTATCCAACAAGGAGGTGAATAAAAATGTACCATATAATAAATTAGGCAAGAAACATGTCAAAGTAAAAATCAAGGCTTGAGGCAGTGTGACTGACCAATGACCCGCAAACACAGCTGCAGGTGATTGCTTAACAGCCCGGCATTACTGCCTGTGTCAATTACAGGATGTGTACATGCCTGATCCTGAGAAAGAAAACAAGTGGGTGAGTAAGAGCGTAAAAATCTTGAAAATGCAAAACGGCATACAAAAACAGTCTATTTGTGAGTGTGTGTGTGTGTGTGTAAGCACAAGTTTCAGTTGGTGTCTTTGCGTTTTCATGTTCTCACACACACACACACACACACACACACATAAACTGCCTAAAGGAAAAGGAAAACCGTGGGTGGTCAAAATGCTGATGCACCTCTGATAATCTACGTGGCTCAGACAGAAACATACTCAAGCTAATAAATAACACAACTCATAACCTTCCTTATTCCGCCTGATTGTTCCGAACCTTCTGAGTGAAAGACATCAGACTTGTTTTTTTGTATTTGTATAAAAATGACATTCGATCAGTTAACGATGCAGAGGAATGACAATTCTTAAACATTCCTATTACATCTCTTAATAACAATAAATAAAGCATTTATTAAATACAGACAGATCAACGGTAGAGAATTATGGAAGCCACATTTGTTCTAGAGTCAAATTCAGAAACGAATACATGTAAAATGCGCTAAGCACAAGTTTCTACAGCAGTCTTTATTAGAATTTCTGTTTTTAACAGAAAATAATACAGCCGCCGCCGTGGGGTAGTGGGTTAAGTCACCGGCACCCACATACACAAGTTGTTGTGCTCTGTTGACCCAGGTTCGATTACAGCTTGGTTTCTTTCTGGTCCAACCTGTCTCTCTTTATATCCTCCCCATTTCATTTCTCTGTCCTATTACTAAAGGCAAAAAATATCTTTACAAAAATTAAATCTAAATAAAGACAAACTCAAAATTAGGGCTGCACAATATATCGTAATTATCTGTATATCGTGATACCTTAGATGGCCGCAGGAAGCCTATCGAAAGACTATTTTATTATATGCAACATATTGAAAACTTATTATTGAAACTACATTTTGACCATTAAAATTTAATAGTAACGGAGGAACGCCATCAAATGTAGCGGAGTAAAAGTAAATTTCTGCGATTAAAAAATGACAAATAAAACCATTTAAATCGACTCTTTTTTTTCCAAACTCTTCTCAAGTAAATGTAAGAAATTAAATATTACATGTTACTACCCACATCTGAGTCGGTGACAATAACATAACAGCACAGAAGATGACTTCTCTCACCAGGGCCTTTCTCCAGGAACATAACCTTCGACTCAGGGAAGAAGTTTGAACCTGTAATGACCATTTCTTCTCCTCCACCGACTGGACAACTGCTTAAACTGAACTTCTCCACCTGAGGTAACTCCTGTGCTGAGCGTTGGGCTACACACACACACACACACACACATATACACATAAGAACCTATAACGAAACATAAGATACAAATACACTGGATGTGTGGCCTGGTAGCCGAGACTTACAGCACTCCACAGGGATCGAGGCAGCTTGTAAAGACAAAACTCTTCCGTTGGGTTGTGGGATGTGAACCCGAAACACCACACGGACTCGGGTATTTTTCCGTCCGATGTCCGTTTCTCCTTTTCTTAGCTCGATATCGGAGTTCCTTAACTTCAGAATTCCGGCACAGTCGATACTGTACAACACAGCAATGCCAAAAAAAGTATTTACAAAACAACTTTTACCCAATAAGCTAAAGAATGTAATAAATATAATACAGGGGTGCCTTGACTAATGACTTTAATTCCTTTCGTGATGGAGCTCATAACTCAAATTTACCTTGGAGATCCACTTGCTACTGCACTTGCTAACGCACATATCTGACTAGCTATCAAGTGAGAGACGGGATTCTGGGTGCATGTTACGCCGTTTGCTTTGGCGTTCGCTACGCCAACTAGCGGTTGGGTGTCTGTAGCTTGTACCTCGTATTTTAGCTTCCAACTCAAAGCAAAAAAATGGCCGAGAGACGATTCATATATCAAAAAACTCGTTAGTTACATTAATTCAATGAGAATTGACTTGTTTGAAATGAGAGAAAATGTTAGAAATTGCAATTTTAATTGGTTCCAATGTTTGTGTTCAAACCTATAAAACATGACATAATGGACAGGAATGACCACTGGCTGCTGGGTGTTTATCCTACCATTATACTGTAAAGTTTCATTACACAAAAAGGCAACAAAAAGTCTTTTTTTAAGACCTCTGTGGTAAAACCATGGAAAACAGAATGATGTTTTTATTGCTTAGTCAGAAATTCACACAGTTTCCTTGCCACAATGGAAGACTTTAAAGTTGACTTTGCTTCTATATTTTACACAATGGTCGAGTGTGTGTATTCGAGTCATGTACAGTAAAAGCTACGGTACCTGGCAGACATGTTGTTTTCAGGAAGCAGAGGAATCTCCAGAACTTTGGTGCTAGCGATTATGATTTCCTGGCTCGCCGTAGCCACCGTTTTGCCTGTGATGCGGTGAACCTGGTAGAAAGCATGCGGTCTTAAATAGCGGTCGTCTGCCGTCCCGATGAACATCTGCAGGTTTACAGGCTTCTCGTTGTAGCCGATGAGCTGAAAGGGGAAACAGGATGTTTTAAAATGTTTCAATACTGCACTAATCATTAACATTCTACAGGTTTGACAGTTTTTCCGTAAAACTTATCCACATATTACAGTTGAAATAAAGTTGAATGATTGTTTGGGAAAAATAAACTTTGGGTGCTTTTTAAATCAAATTTAATCTGATTCATACAAGTAAACTTTCCCACCAAACAACCTAAGAAGAATCCAGATGTTTACAACTACAGTATCTGGCAGACCTTCATACCTTTGAGCAATTAGGGGTTAAGGGCCTTGCTCAGGGGCCCAGCAGTGGCAGCTTGGTGGTGCTGGAAATCAAACCCGCAATCTTTCAATTAGCAGTTCAACACCTCAACCACTTTGCTACCAATTCCCCGACGTAACAGACTAGGGCTGTGTAAAAATATCGATACAGCTAACTATTGCGATATTTTTTTCCACATTGGTGTATCAATATTGTAACCTTTAATATCGTTAATAAACAAATACAATACAATACAATACAATTGTAAGAAAGACATCAGAGAGGAATCCATTTTGCGAAGAATGGCTTTATTAAATAACGTAGGGCAGTTCAAAAGCATAGTCAAAGCGTGAGCAGAGGTGAGTACACAGTAATTCAAATAATCCAAATAGACAAATCCAAACGTGAGGCAAAACCGGAATCAAAAAACGAGGCAGGGATCAAAAACCACGAAAGACATAGAAACGCTTGGTATGTTATACTAGAGAGCAAACAATATTCTGTAATTATATTGTATTGCGACCCAAGTATCGTGATATTTATCGTATTGTATCGTATCGAAAGGCTCTTTGCCAATACACAGCCCTACACCATTGACATTGATTTTTCCAATCAGATTTAGTTTCACATCAGAAACATGTATTACAAATGTATTAAATAAACTATATACAAACAAATGCCATGAAAGTGTCAACGCAAATTTAAATCTAATGTAAAGCGATTTGATTGGATCGAAGCAATTAAATCGTGACAGATAAAGTCCTGCCTTTTCTGAATTTCTAAATAGAAAAAAGTCCCAAACTGCTTGTATACCGTGTGCTAAACGAAAATGAAGTGACCTTTAAAAAACCTCTAGGAGGTTTTTACAGCACAGTATTCTGTGGAGTCTGAAGTGCAGGACATGTCTCTGCCAGTGGAACTGTCTCTGAATGATGTCCAGGCTGCCAGACAAGTGTGAGAGCGTTTGACCTGCCAACACGGCTGCCAGGAAGGTGAGTGCCACCACACAGAACAGGGAGGGGTGTGTTAGAGAACGGGAGAAGAGAGGGCGAGAGATAGAGAGAGAGAGAGAGAGAGAGAGAGAGAGAAGAGAGAGAGAGAGAGAGAGAGAGAGAGAGAGAGAGAAAAAAGACACCTGGCCAAACACACCCACACCCACACACAAAATCTACACAATCCCTTTGACTGGAATGCTATGTTTGGGAACCTTTGTATATATATAGTAGGGCAATCCCTGTGCGTGTGTATGTGTCAGTGAGTGTGAGAGCGTGTGTGTTTGCGAGAGAGACTAAGGGTGAAAGAGAAAAAGACAGACAGAAGCCAAGAAAGAGCGTGAGAACGGAAAAGAACACAGAGAGAGAGAGAGAGAGAGAGAGAGAGATGACATAGAGAGAGACACAAACAGAGTGAGAAATCAAGAGCGAGAAAGTGAGAAAGAGAGAGAACGAGTGAGACATGGTTGTGAAAATGTTTTTTTTTACGTCACGAATGGATGTGTAAAACACTCGAACGTCATATGCACCTGAAAGTGAAAAAAAGGAGGGATGAATAATAAAAAAAAAAATTAAAAAAATTACAAGAAACTGAAAGATTATAGAAAGGAAGAATTGGATGGAAAGAACCGTCAGGATAAAAAAAGGTTTCCTGTATATATACAGTATCCTTTCTTCTGGTGGAAACATGTACCTGAGGGAAACTATCCGAAACAAGGTTTCAAAATAAAAGCGCTTTGTCGGCAAAGACTGGAACCCAGAACCAGGAAAATTTATCAGCAAGTTTCCAAAACTTCTCAAGGCAGCATTATGTAAGCTATCGACCGAACTCTCAGCTACTGATGTCACATTCATTCATCTCACTCTCGAACACAAACACACACACTTACGGGTTGAAATTCAGGCCAGAAAACACCAGTAAAACGAAGTAAAACAAACGGACGTAGTGTAACGAGCGGCTGAGGTGCCATGCTTGTTTGAGGAAGCTGAAAACACACACCGCTTTGTTGAAAATGTTTGCTCTAGTGCCAAGATGGGCAACAGTGAGGCCTTGAGCACATGTGTGTGTGAGGTCTAAAGACACACACACACACACAGAGTTTTTTGACCTCCACCATTAACACACAGATCCTCAGAGTGTGCTTACAGAAGGCATGTGATTTTATTTCAGCTTTGGGACGTGAGCTTAGCTTCCAGCTCTCCCAACCAATTAATCTTCATCCTGCATGCTATGAAAGAGTTCCAGCCAGTGTGTGTGTGTGTGTGTGTGAGCAGAGAAAGAGAGGAAGGGTGGGAGGGAATAATAAGCAAGTTTGTGGTTTCGCAAAGCTGGCTGCCAGACTACAACGGCAAGCGAGTGACAGACCAAAGTCAAATCGTGTGCCGCTCACAGGGAAGTCTGACGCATGGGACAAAATTACGTTCCAGCCATGTCCCATTTTTACCACTTGAAAGAGGACGAATAAACAAAATCAACCGTGCTGTTAAACAGCAGCCTGTGTTTTCCAGAGCAAATCACTCGAAATTCATTAAGAAATCCTCACCTACTTGTGGAAGCTACTTAAATGTGGAAACTAGCACTCACACACACACACACACCACACACACACACCACACACACACACACACACAAATAACACAGATGATGCTTTGAAGCAGGGAATATTGAAAATGGCTGCGGTTCAATTTCAGTTTAACATTTAAGTCCAGAAGGATTAAAGGTGCAGTAGGACATCTTGGAAAATGCTAACTGTAGCCTGATAGCACTGAAAGCGTACATCCCACACTTGCCACCTGAAGCCACGCCTCCTGAATGCATGAACACACACAGACTAGACCACCATAAACAACATTACTACGTTACTACAACATTACTACAGTACGCCATAGGTCATTCACCAATGGTAAGAAAACTTTATAGTACAGTTATTAACAGAAACAAACTATATAAGCTATGAGCTACAAGCTATCAAAACACACCAAAATCCAATTACACCATATTTCATAACTGTCCAAAAGGAAATATTGTAACCATGACATCATCTATCAGACTTACTGACTCCTGTAGTCGACTTCCAGGAAAAACAACACTGATATTAATTCAAGACTCTGTTTTAAGACTTTATTTCCCATCTGTGTGAACATGACATGCAGAGATACATAGGAGATACATAGGAGATACATATAAGATAGATAGGAGATATATATGAGATACATATATTGACAGGCGGGTAAAAAAGCCTATTATATTATTTGCACCGAAACATTTCGACTGGACAAAATTTCTTGACTCTACGCTTTCCACAGGATATATAAACACATATAAATACATTTAGAACATTAAAATTAATGACTGCTTTTGAGATGTGAATCGATTTTTAACAAGCAGGACAAGAAATTTCTTAAAGAATAAAGTAAAAAAAAACTTTTGCTAATCATGTACATTTACAGCATTTTATTCCCTGTTATACAACTGAGTAACAACACCTTACACACTTAACCACAATTTTGACACTTTGGACCTAAAGTTTATATAATATATAGTTTCCTGTACCCTCTCTGGTCTAATTAGTGGACATGGCTTGTATAAAAGTAGGTCTGGTCTGGGGCTGTGTAAAAATATCAAATACAATACAAATGTTCATGTGGGCCAAAAATTAAAGAATCAAGAATACGAACTATCTCCTTATTTTTTTAGTTTTTTTTTGTCCCAAATATGGTTTTAACAGTATTATGCCATGTTTACACCAAACAGGATGTAAAATAATCGTGCGAGTTGAAGTCAAAGCAAAGACGCAAATAGAAGCGAGTTCGAGTACCGCGAATGATGCGTACAGCATCTTCTGCGCAATTCTGAAAAATTATAACCCAAGCGAAAAATCTGCATGGCGCATGAGGCGGATGCCAATCAGCAAAAAGCTTCTGGACACATGGGTTGTATGAGAACCTGGAGGATTGTAGCCGTCTGTGTGGCCCCGGAATATATGTTTTAAGAATAAGATGAAAATCTTCCCACGCCTGATCTGGAGCGAGTGACGCGATATGAATATTTGCTTGAAATTGGACCTTGACTTTTTGAATTGCATGAAGATTTATTTGACAGAGACGAAAGTTAATGCTTGGGATGCAGTACACGCTGAAACTCTCCATCATTTTCTAGTTAAAGATTCATATGCAAATGTTCAAAACTGTCCGCACACCTGACCTATTAAAACCCATCAATATGCTTGTGTTTAAAATGGCCAATTTTGTACGTTTGTAACCTCTAAAAAACCTCCCCCTCCTCCTCCTCCTCCTCTTTACCCCCGTCTCAGGTTGTGTTAAATCTGGTGACATTAGAACTGTCACATGTCCCACTGTTCACCGAGGCAGAAACGGCATCTCTGGCTAGCGTTACATTCTGCAGGCTAAATAAAGGCGTCTGGTGCGCACTGCATTTGCAGCTCAGCTCCACGAATAGAACGAGTGAGAACGAGAGGCTGAGGCAGAATGAGGGACGGCACCAAGGAGACCCGGCTCGCAAAGGAGTGTGTGAACCTGTGCTGGATAACACAAATACTTTCTCACTGCTACAATTAAAAGTGATGTGTCTGATCATGCCAGCAGCAGGCCAACTCCTATATACATTCCTTACACACGAGTTCCACCATTCACTCTCTCTCTCTCTCTCTCTCTCTCTCTCTCTCACGCTCTTTCTGTCTCTTTTGTTTTCCCTTGTTCTGTCTTCCTCTCTTTTTCTGTCCCTTATTTTTTCTCGTCCTGTCTCTCCCTCTTTCTATCTCACACGTTTTCTTGATTTCTCTTGTTCTGTCTCTCTCTCTCTCTCTCTTTCTGTCTTTCTTGGTTTCTCTTGTCCTGTCTATCCCTCTCTCTTTTTCTACCTCTCTCTCTCTCTCTCTCGCACGTTTTTTCTGTCTCTCTTATTTTCTCCCGTCATGTCTCTCTTCTCTCTTGCCCTCTTTCTTTCTCTCTCTCTCTCTCTCTCTCTCTCTCACTCAATCTTTCTGTCTCTTTGCTCTCCCGCCTGTCTGTCTCTCTCTCGCTCTGTCTGTCTCTTTTGTTTTCTCTTGTTCTCACTCACTCTTTGTTTCTCTTTCTCTCACTCTTTCTATCTGTCTTGTTCTTTCTCTCTCTCTCTGTCCCTTTCGCTGTTTCTGTCTCTCTTGTTTTCTCATGTTCTCACTCTCTCTTGCTCTTTCTCGCTCTGTCTCTCTTGTATTCTTTCGTTTTCTCTTCTCTCTCTCTCTCTCTCTCTCTCTCTCTCTCTCATGCTGATTGTTTCCCTGTGTTGCTCTTTGGTTGCTATGGTGAAGGCCAGCCGGTGCAAGCGTGTACATGTGCGAGTGGCTATGTATGTATTTGTGTGCCCAAGGGGGAGGGGCAGATACACACCCAAGGTCATACGGGCACGTGCACTCACACTCACCCCCACACACACACTCACCCCCCCCACACACTTGCTTTATGTACATTGTAAGATATTTTTGTAATTAATTAACGTAACCTGTTTAAATAATTCTACGTTTCTCCTAGACTTCAATCTAATCCTAACCTTAACCTCAGTATCTAGAATGAAAACATCTGGATCCTAAAAACAGCTGTAAGTTTAAAAAATTCTTTATGGGGACAAGCCAAATGTCCTCACAGGGTCAACGCTGTAAGATGTTCTTTTCCTTGTGAGGACATTTGGACTTTACTGAAATAAACACACACACACACACACACACACACCACACACACACACACACACACACACACACACACACACACACAAATTATGGCCCCTTACTGTGGCCTTGTGCTGACACGTCTAACAGTCTGTACTGGACACTAAGAAGGCTCTGTTTAGCACCATAGTGTTTACACAACGTGTGTGTGTGTGTGTGTGTGTGTGCATGCGTGTGCGCTTAGATATATAAGAGAGACAGAGAAAGATAGACAGACAGTAGGAGTGCAGATCTCGGAGGTTAGGCTGCAATTTGCCTAAACAAGGTCATCACACCAGCGCGCACACACACACACACACACACACACACACACACACACACACACACACACATAGAAAGAGTGGCATTTACTGCCGTGCACTGTATAAGGCCTTCCCTGCTCCTCATCAGCAGTGTGTCCTTAGGCAGTAAACATTAAACAGCGCTTGGCTCTCTTTAACACACTAACAAACACACACCATATAACACACACTCACAAATAACAACACTGTGTAATTGAATCGTAGGAAATTCTTAACTGACACAATTCATTTAGCTGAAATAAAAAAAAAAAAAAGTCTGAATCAGTCGAATGAGTAATTATGCCAAATACACTGTAATCGATAAGCCAATCGCAGAAGCCAGCCGCCCTCTGGCACCGTAAAACGCATCGGTGTGTGAAATTCGAGCTGTGTTTCTGTTCGCTGTCCGGTTACGCTGGTATACAAAAGACGCTTCAGAGCGACCGTACGGGCAACAACAAAATACACCTCTTTACCTGCTTATTAATAACCAACCAGAACAACAACAAGGAGACCCGTGAAAATGTGATGACAAGGTGTAAATTTCATGATGATGTTTAGGTCAAAATAAAACGTCATGCTAATCAAAAGTGCTTTAAACGCAGACTAAGAAAAAAAACCCAGGAGAATAAAAGTTAAAATCAAAGATGATATTATTTATAGGACAGGGGGATGAGATAGAGAGAGGGGCAGTGGGACTGTATTGAACCCGGGTCGCAACAACTGGCGCATGTGGGTGCCGGTGCTTTAACCCGCTACACCATGGCGCCAGCATGGGAAGGTTGTTTTAAGTTAGAGTTGATATTGAAG
This sequence comes from Bagarius yarrelli, assembly GCA_005784505.1. NCBI lineage: Eukaryota > Metazoa > Chordata > Actinopteri > Siluriformes > Sisoridae > Bagarius > Bagarius yarrelli. The sequence continues at coordinate 1,629,828 of VCAZ01000080.1, forward strand.
TCAACATGGCCGCTCACAGCATCAACAGTTAGCAAAGTTTATTTTGAATTAGCAGCGATGAGATTAGCTTACTGAAACGGTGGTCATCTGAGTCGTGCAGGTGCTCACACACAAGCTTGCACAGTCACACACTTTGATTTGCTGGAACACTGAACTTTATCGCACACCCTTTCGATTGACACGTTCAGTAATTTAGCGCATTTAAGCAAGCACAATTGTCGCAACTGCTGCAAGAATAAAATCAATGAAAAGTTTATATTTTTGAAAGATGATTGGAAGAGAGTCAAGTTAGCGTTGGGACTGACTCAAATTAGCACAATTAGCATCGACAGGCAAAGTCACCGCTGACCCGCTGCACTCGCACGGGACATCTCTCTAGCAACCTGACAACAATGTTGAATGTGTAACTTTACACCGTTCTGGACTGTATGGGGCTTCTTGAATTTCATTCTGCTGTCATCCAATACCAGGCTGCCCTGTGAAGGCGCAGAACACGTGCCACGCATAACCGATGCGCTGACCTCGTTCTCTTCTGTTTTTGACTGCAATTGTTTTTGAAGCCGCGCATCGACACAGCTCTTAAGACAAGCTTTGGAATTTAACTTATGAAATCGTTAGTTCAGTTAAAAAAAATAATTGTCACGTTGAATTGTGACGCAGTGTTTGCGTATTGTGTAACTGCTGTTCTGTTTGTTTGATTCACCACCACGCCCTACATGAAAATGCTGTTTGCAGTCACATTTTCGTTGTCAACAAAGTGCTTCAGACGAATCGTTAATATAGCAGGATGTTGGATTATGTTGCCATACCACCTGCTGCTGGATGAAAAAAAAAAGTGGACGATTTTTTCAAAAAATAAACCTTTATGTATAATGTAAGCTATGCTCAAAGACCCAACATTGGCTGGCTGGCGGTGGTGGGGCTTGAACACAGGTCATCCTGGTCTTCAGATCAACAACTCAGGCTGGTGGTGGTTGGGCTTGAACCCAGGTCTTCCTGGTCTTCAGATCAACAACTCAGGCTGGCGGTGGTGGGGCTTGAACCCAGGTCTTCCTGGTCTTCAGATCAACAACTCAGGCTGGTGGTGGTGGGGCTTGAACCCAGGTCTTCCTGGTCTTCAGATCAACAATGCAGGCTAGCGGTGGTGGGGGCTTGAACCCAGGTCTTCCTGGTCTTCAGATCAACAACTCAGGCTGGCGGTGGTGGGGCTTGAACCCAGGTCTTCCTGGTCTTTAAATCAAAAAAACTCAGGCTCAGAAAGACAGGGGTTTGATCCCACTGTGGGCCCCTGAGCAAGGCCCTTAACCCCTAATTGCTCAGTTGTATAAAGAGATAAATGTAAGTTGCTCTGAATAAGGGGGTCTTCCATATGCTGTAAATGTAAAGGTGTTGAGTCAGGACTCCTTCCAGGGCACTTGAGTTTCTCCACTTCTTGACACTTTTACCCCAGCACGTACTGATGGAGCTCAGTTCAAGCACAGGTTTTATCGTCATGTTGAAACACGTCTGAGTCTTTTCATTTACGTGAAGAAAAAATGTAATAAAAACACACACAACGTCGTTCTATAGAACTGGGTGTAAACTGGGAGTTTTAGGAATGTCAGCATACAGTTGTCGAATCAAGAGTCCAGAAGCTTTTTAACAAAAATACAAATGTTGCAGAACACCGAGCAATGAAATCCTGTTCCTCTGGAATCGCAGAGCTACAAACAACACCGAGCTGAATAAAACAATGCAGAAGTACAATCAACGTTACTACATCGATTGTGTACAAATATTGCAAGACAGAACAGGACAATACAACATTTCTCACAGTGCATATGGGTGTGACAGTCAGATGAACGCAACACACACACACACACACACACACCAGTGTGTAGAATAAACAGCAAGTATTGCTATAGGATAGTTAGTAATGCGTCAAATCGCAGCTACAACATCGTTTGCACCTACTTTGGTACCGGAGGAACATTGTTTATTTCATTATATACTGCGATAGCTACAGCGGTGAAAAGTAACTAGTTACAAATACTTTCGTTACTGTACTTAAATAGATTTTCCAGTTTTTTAAGTGAAATTAATTTTCGTGGTGTTTTTTTTTAATTGAGTTGTTTCGAAATGAATAAAATTTGTAAATTCATTAGTAAATTTCATGAGCCAATCAAAGCTAAATGTTGCTATTTGTCACATGACTTATATCCTATCTTAGAACATTGGGGTCGGAGCGCAGCGCCCCCCTGGAGCAGGAAGGGTTAAGGGTCCAGCTCAGGGACGCAACAGTGGCTGACTGGCGGTGGTGGGGCTTAAACGCTGGTATTCCTAGTCTTCCAATCAACAACTCAGAACCTTAACTATTTAAGCCACCACTGCCCCCAATCAAGGTGCTTATACCCTAGATAAGGCGTGGCTGCCTCATGGCTTTAGTTTACGTTTAGAGAAGATGTTTGCAGAGGATATCAACAGACCCTGTGATGATGGGAAGTGTTGGCTTGGTGGTTAAGGTGTTGGACTGATACCAGAAAGACCAGGGGTTCGATTCCCAGCACCACCAAACCACCCTGAATAAGGGCGTCTGGCAAATACTGTAGATAATGACGACAATGAGAAGCATCTCTGGCCTTATTTTCTCCGGTATTTAGTTTCAGAAGCAGTAAAGCGTAAAATACCTTTTTAATTATTTCAATCTCTTTTTATTTAAAAAAAAAATTCTAAATAAATTATAAATGCAGCCTGTAATATGTGAAAAATTTGTTGGGGAGTCAGATGATGTCATTTTTTGTATAGTAATAACTAAGCTTTTTCTTAAACTCAGTTTCTGAGTGTTTCTGTTTCTGTTTATTGATTACAATTTTAATCAATTATTATGAAATTTTTAATTAAAATACCGCAATAAAAAACTTTCAAACATATTTATTCTGTTGCAGCTGAACAAAAACTAGCAGCCAGTAGAACACGTACATAAAGAACTTCAGCCCACAGTTTTACCCAAAATACCACCGCAAAAGCAACTTAGCAAGTGGAGGCTAAGTGGTTAATGTGTTGAAATGATACCTGAAAGATCAGAGTTTGATTCCCAGCACCATAGTTGTACAAATGAAAGTCTACCAAATGCCTTAAATGTAAAATGTAAAATTACTGCATTTTCTAAGGATGATTTGACATCTTTATGAGGATATTTTGACAATTTTGTATATATTTATGACCTGTTCAAGTATAAGACATAAAAGACAACACAATTCAGAATCTGTCCACTATAATGGGTAACACTCTCACCGAAAACAACCCGTAAGTGCTGAAGCGAAATCACTAGCACATCATCTTGCACACTAAACTACTTAAAACTACTTAAAACAGTAACTTGAGTATTTTTATACTTATAAAAAATACTTATTTAATCTTATAATTTTTTCAGTACTTGTAAACATACGTGTAAATGTGACTGTCAATTAAAGTCAAATAAAGAAATAAATGCACAAATTTCCACTGTGGTTAATATGCATGTGTGTGTGTGTGTGTGTGTGTGTGTGTGTGCTTCGATGTTGGATTTGTGTGTCTGTGTTTTTAACTAGCTTAATTATGTGTGCGTACACACAGGGATGCCTAAGCCAGATGGGCTAGCGACTTACATGTCTCTTAGCAACAGGTTTGCTGATTATGGTTTGCCCCCAGTAACATTAGCCCTCGAGCAGAAAACAGGGGGAGCAGAGGGTGGGTTGAAAAGAGGAAGGGAGAGAGACAGAGAGAGAGAGAGAGAGAAAGAGAAAGAGAAATAGAGAGAAGAGAAAGAGAGGAAAAGAAAAAAGAAAACAGAGAGAAAGAGAAGAGAGAACAGAAATAGAGAGATGAGAGAGAAAGAGAGGAAAAAAAAAGAAAAAAGAAAAAGGAAAGATAGAGAACAGAGAGAGAGAGAGAGAAAGAGAGAGAGAGAGATGAGAGAGAGAGAGAGAGAGGCCAAAGAAAAGATAGAGAGAGATAGAGAGAGAGATAGAGAGATAGAGAGAGAGGCAAAGAAAAGAAAACAGAAAAAGAGGGAGAGATAGAGAACAGAAAGAGAGAGAGAGAGAACGAGAGAGAGAGAGATGAGAGAGGAGAGAGATAAATAAGAGAGAGAGAGAGAAAGAGAGAGAGAGAAGCAAAATATAAAGAGAACAGAAGAGAGAGAGAGATATAAAGAGAGAAGAGAGAAAGAAAAGAGAAATATAGAGAGATAGAACGATATGCAGAAAATAGAAGATATGACATAGAGAGAGATATAGAGAGAAGAGAAGAGACAAGAGAAATAGAAGATAGAGACATAGAGAGAGATTCGATAGCGAGATAGATAGAGAAGAGAGAAGAGAGAGAGAAGAGATATATAGAGAGATTAAAAAGAGACGAGATTAGAAAAGATTAGAGCTAAAAAGTTTGTATTTTTAAAAACCTTTGTTAAGTATTAATTCCATTATATATGATGATATTAATAAAATAGAGATATATATAGAAAACGATAAAAAATGATTTACAAAATAAAGTCACTTAAGAGAACAGCAATTTTTATCTATATGAACGGGTTAAAATGATTTAACTATATTAATTCCATTATATCTTTATGGAGACATACTGTAAAATCTGCAGCTTCAGACGACAGAACTGAAACAGCCTGAAGGCTCTGCAGCTGATTATCACCATCAGTCGCATGTTTTACTGCGGTAAAATCAGTTCATTCAGGAAGACCTGCTGCTGTTTACTGCTGATGTCTAACAAGGTTTAAATGTGAGCTTTAGTGTGCTGTAGTAATAACAGCGGTAATAACATAGAATTACTGACACCAGCAGATGCCGCAGGTAGTCACAGTTGTTACTAAAAATAGTGGAAAGTGTTAGCACAGTGGTTAAGCTGTTGGACTGCTTATTGGAGGTTCGATTCCTATCAACACCAAGTTACCCCTGCTGGGCTCCTGTGCAAGGCCCCTCTCTCTCCCGTGTCGTCTCTAATCTGTCCTGTCGATAATACCTTTAAAAATGAAAAAAAGAAAAAGACCACCAATTTCTGTAAAGCAATTGATTGTAAACAGAGACCACCCAAACACGGTATCAGAAAGGTGGTTGTCAGGTGGTTGAAACTATCATACGATAAGCTAAAGCGGTGGTTCCGGCGCTCCTGTCTGTCTTTCTGCTCACTCATTAACCAAAGTAGGCTACTCTAATGAGATGTGTGTGTGTGAGTGTGTAATGAGTTAAGCCGTTTATGTGCTAATTTAATGCAAAGTGTGTGAGGTTCTGGAGCAATAACCCTCTGACCCTGGTGTGTCAGCTACCGAATCACATTTAAGATGCTAATATTTCGAAGCGTCATCGCTACACGAGCGCAGAGCAAACACGTTTACTGAACTGGAAATGTGCAGACACACAAAAAGGATGTCACAATTATTGCATGTTCGCAATTATTCGATCTAACCGCGATTGTCGAATCCAAACGCAATTAACTGCACATTTTTAATAGCCACAAAGGGGCGCTGTAGTACCTGCAGCACCCTACTTTCAATGATGTAAAGTAAATGAGTGGAGTGGCGTGATTTAAAAGTCGGAGCGTCCGGGTTTTCTGACGCTCACGCTCAGTAACGCTCCATCACCAGCGCAACTCATGTTAACATCCCATAATGCAACTGCGTAGGACATGAATTAATTTATTTGTTGTTAAACACATAAAAACCACTGACAGGATGCAAAATACGGAGTTCCTTAAATACTATTGTTCTAAAATAAAATATTTAAAGTCGAGCGTTAAAAAAGTTTAAAGCCCTAAAACAAACAATTAATCATTAAAGCCAAAAAACGGGCAATAAAATCGTCATAATCGCAATTCTTTCTTTGACAATGAATCGTTACCCGAATCTGATCATCGTGACAGCCTCACACACATGGTGTGCATGGTGCTACGCTGCCCGGGGTAAACAAGAACACACATGCATGCTTTCCCACATACATACACACACACACACACTGTGCCACACACACACGTGTGCCAAGTGGGGCAGTTCTCTCTCTCTCTCTCTCTTTTTCTCTCTCTCTCTCTGTCTTTCTCTCGTTTTAATATACTGAAAAGAGGAGCAGAAGTGGAAGTTTACAACTGCAGTCAAGAGCATGTCACAACAAGGAACAGAGGAATGCAGCTGAGACTGAATGATCACGAACGTATCGTACACAGCAGACACACACACACACGTATCCAACCACACACCCACACAGACACACACACACAGACTGAAAGACGAAACTGCAAGCTGACTTGAGAGACGAAAACACGACGTACTTGCTGTGTTGTAGTAAACATGTACACACACACACACACAGACACAAACCCACACAACAGCAAACAACTGAAATAAAAATTAAAGAAAGCAGCCTTTTAAAGTGTAAAAAGCCTTGCTGTGTTGTAGTAAAAAGTGATAACTAGTAAAAAGAAAAAAAAGAAATGATGTGAAAAATGACCTTAATGTGAAATAAAATTAAAGAAAGCCAACAATGTTATTTTACAGAAATAAAAAAATTAAAAGAAACTGCAATTCAATGTTAATTTTTTTTTTGTTGCTATTTTCAGTGTGTTCACTAACATAAACTTTAGCAAGATCCCACCAGGGTTTTTTTTGTTGCTATTTTCGGAAATTTTCACGTCATAAACACACTGCGGCCAGATGAAAGGGGTGTGTGTGAAGATCTCACACCTTCAAACACTCTCACAGCTCGAACTCATCATGAAGACCATCTCTCGCTCCAACTGCAGTTCAACTCCATCATCAGGTCACGGTAACACCATCGACTGACTAACAGCACTTCCTGCCATGAGGCTGTGTTTATCCTGGACGCCATTGACGTATTGCTGTTTCTATAATAACACTAAATTAACTCTCCAGCCAGCCGAACAGAGCAAACCGGTCTATGAAGTGGGCAAATAACCAACAGAAAGCCCGCCATGGGATGTTTAGAAAATACACACACACACACACCCATTCTGAAACAACAAACACAAAGTCATTCTCACACACAAACAAATAGCGGAATGCCTGTACATGATGTCACACAATCATTTTACTGGTTTAATCTTGGTCTTAATCCAAGTGAGTCACGGGTAGGTTTGTTATTTGTAAAAAAAAAAAATGTAAGTGTTTCACAGTAAAATAATGACATGGGACGTGATCAGTTTTACCAGCGTAGGACGAATAAACTTTACTCTTCGAAATTTACAGGCAGCGTAAACAAATCACCTATTTATGGCGGCAAGTCTGATATAAGTCTTGTTATTGTATAAATAGCAGATTAACAAGAAATCCAACTAAAAATGCACTTGTCTGATTTTGCTGTGTCATTATCCAGAAACTAAACTTTGTTGGGTCAGTATGTTATGTTACCCCTTTAAGGAATGATCTAAGATCAGCTACATTATAGGCTGCATTTACACTGCAGGTCCTGATGCCCAATTCCGATTATTTTTGATGGCCGCTTACGTCATCTTTTCAAAACGATATCTGCATTTACACTATACCTGCCAAAACAACCCAATGCGGACGTACTGACTGGAAAAGGAAGTAAAAACTGCACTATAATCACTGGACGCCAGTGGTGTGCAGTCAGGGCCAGAAAGGTCTTCTCTGGTGGCCTAAACACTATCAGAAACGCTGATCTGCATTTACAACCTAAATCATATTTGTTCCATGAAATTGTATTAATTTATTCCCAACAGTCTCAAAAAAAATCACAGAAAATACTAACAATCCAGGTTAAGGCGTTGGCACCCACATCCTCTAACACCCCCCTCCCCCTTTAAATTTGAAAAATATCTAAAAAATAAATAAATAAATTTCATAGTAACTTGAAATGAAATGGTGTTAAAATTAGATTTCCATAATATATTTAATAACATTCAATAGCAACGGAGGAACGCCAGCAAATTTAGCAAATTAAAAGTCAATTTCTGCGATAAGAATTAACTTTAGTGAATGTAAAAGTAACGCCAGACAAACGGACTCCTAAAAAAACTCCATTTATTCCAAAATTCTACTAAAGTAAATCTATTGAAGTAAATATACCACGTTACTACCCACCTCAGCAAAATATACAAAATAATAATTTGAAGTATTTATAAGCATCGCATGCTTTTGTCTGGTTCCTGTCTGTTAGTTGAACTTCTTTCAGGTCTATTATACACTATATGGATGTCTTTATATGTTGTAGCTTTATGATTTCTATTCACTGATGCACAGTGTATCCAGTATGACAAAACACCTGTGCACAAAGCCCCTGAGCTCCACCATGACATGGAACACCATCTGCACCCCCAGACCTCCTCGTCTGACAGTGTTTAAACTGAACTTATTAATGATTCTGTGGCTAATTGGAGCCAAGCCATGCTCCAAAATCTACTAAAAGCCTTTCCAGTAGAGTGGAGGTCATAATGGGAGTTAGACTGACACTAATTCTGGAAGAATACGCTTAAAAGAAACCCATATGGATGTGATTGACAGGCGTCCCAATACGTTTGTCCATATAACTCGAGTAAATCTACTATTGCCACTTGAATCACTGATAAAGTTTTTAATTTCAAACTAAAATTTATTCGCTCTGCGGCCTTAAGTTAGCTTGAACTTAACAATGTCTAGGCTTTAACCGAGAGCAGGTGGTGTGTGTGTGGCTTAATGCTATAAACCCAACCGCTATAGCGCTAAACTAGAATTATGTATGCTCAATCATGTCGGAAGAGGAAGTCAGGGAAACGGTTATGTAATTACGCACTGCCTCTTCAAAGTTCTTAAAGATCACAGCCAAACGAAAGCACACTCTCACACTGCGAACAAAGTGAGGACGAACCTCATACTTCACATCCAGCACAGCAGATACTGTGAGGAGCGGGAGAAAATCTTAGAAAAAAAAAAAAACAACTTATAAAAATGGTGACATTAACAAAAAAATTAAACTAATAAATGCATGTGTTTGATTAGATACATGTTATTTACCCAAAAACTAATAAAAAATCTGCAGTTATTAAATTTTGTTGGGTCAGAATGTTAAGTTGACCCATTAAATAATGATCTAGAATCAGCCACATTATTTTACTTAAACACATAAGCCTTATATTTCTTCAACAAAAACTACATTTTTAAAATGTAATTAATCAATTAAATCTTTAGGGCTTTCTTTATTAATCTTTCTTTATTTCTGTGTGGAAGTTTGCATGTTCTCCATGTGCTTCCGTGGGTTTACTCAGGGTTCTCTGGTTTCCTCCCACATTCCAAAAACATGTATGTTAGATTGATTGGTGATTCTAAATTGCCCATAGGAGTGAGTGTGAGTGTGTGTGTGTGTGTGTGTGTGTCCCTGTGATGGACTGGTGACCTGTCCAGGATGTCCCCCTCCTGCCTTTCGCCCTTTCAGAGACAGCTGGAATAGACTCCAGCAGATCCCTGTGACCCCGAACTAGGGAATAAGCGGGTGTAGAAGATGAATGAATAAATAAATTGAATCTTTTCATTAAACAGAATAAATCAGTTCTCTGTGAATTAAACTACACATGTTTTTTTTTAAGTTTATTTATTTCTTTAACCGAATTCTTTTAAATGAATCAGTGAAACAAATGCACAAGTTCATTTGCATCAAAAACTGAAATGCAATTATTTCTTTCTATTTCTAATGAGTCTATTTCTACGCTTAAATCAGGTTATTAAATCAAACCGAACTCCCTCTTTCTCTCTCTCTCTCACACACACACACACACACACACACACACACACACACACAGATTTTCTCTATGTACTCTTTTCTTCCTCCATCACTGTCATATCTTTATAATTTCCAGTTTGTATTGTAAATTAGATTTCTGTTTTGGTTTTGGTTTTTAATTGTCAATTCTACTGAAGAAAACCAGAAGATGAACCCGAGTACAAATATTTAGTATAGGTTAATAATAAATGACGTGATAATAAATCATTTATAACACATTTTCATCAAAATGTTCAAAACACTGATGCTTCCCTACAAAGCCAAAAAACAGAGCAGCACCTTCTTATCTTAACGCACTCATCACTCCTCGCATTGCACCGCGATCCCTCAAACCCACATTCACCGTACGGCTGGTCTCCCCATCCAATACATCTGCCTGAAGACTTTCCTCTGTTCTGGCACCAAGATGGTAGATTGAACGTCCAATCCAAATCAGACTCGAAGCACTTTTGTATGTCGCTCTGGAAAATGGCGTCTGCTAAATAAGGTCAATGTTAATGTTGTGTTTTTTGACTGAGAGACTGAAATGAATCCAGTGCATGTCTAGCTGACTCAAATGACCCTGCGGAGATTCTTTTTTTTTTGCTATTTACCAATAGTTCAATGAATATGACACGTGATTCAAGCAAACAAATCTATCCAAATGACGTCTTACTGCTTTGCATAGAAAAAAAGCCTAGTTTATCCATTCTGCTCTACAGAACCAGTGCTGACGCATTCCGCATGGCACAGATTCTCAGGACTCATAAGACGACACGACGTCCAGACGATACGTGATATAATCTAACCTACAGTTCTGTGATGTAGTGAGATAATAAAAAGCATTTTAAAACCAAAATAAAGCATTGTTAAACAAACGTATCCTCATTGAACGGGTACTGTAACTAGACTCTATACGCTTACATCACTGCCAGCAGGTAGCCGGTTGCCACAGCGACTTACCTTGACGACAGGGTGTCCGCCGGAGGCCGCTTTGACGGCTCCTCGACTGCCCTCGGTCTCATAGTGTGCCCGGTGGTGGGCTTTAGGATGCACCTCGATCTTCAGTTCATATTGATTGTATTGACTCGGCAAGGGCCAGTCCAGGGGAGGCAGGGAGGATGTCCTACACACACACACACACAAAAAAAAAAAATAAATAAAATAATGTATATAGTTACACAAGCTTCTTTGGATATTAATTTCCAGTCAGTTGAGCATATTGAGCAAACCCTGTAAACCTATAAAGCCAACATTTACATGGGTGCCTTGACTTACGAGTTTAATTAGTTCAGAAAAATAAAGAAAAATAAACTTATAAATAACGGATATTGTATAAAAAAGCAATACAATAGGATGTACTGTAATAAACTGGTTTTACTAAGTATAATGTACAGCACTTACCTTGGAGATCAGACGTCTCCACTTGCCAACACGCATGTTTGACTAGCTATCGAGTGAAACACGGGATGCTGGCCGGATGTTACGGCGTTCACTATGGGGTTCACTACGCTAACTAGCGGTTGGGTGGGTGTCTGAAACTGACTCGTAACCCGAAAATTTAGCTCGCAACTCAAAGCAAATAATCGACCGAGAGACGACTTGTATCTTGAAAAACTCGTTAGTTGGGCCGCTCGTAAGTCAATGTACCGCTGTATTTATTTATTTAAAGTTTTTATTTAGCTGAAGGTGAAGAGGATCAGGTGTAAGATATAAAATGAATAGCCAACCACAGCTAGCTGAGAAATAATTCGTTTTAAAGTTTCTTTATAAAAATCAAGGTTTTGGCACAGCACCTGTTGATACATATAAAGACACTTTTTATTATTAGAATTCTATTTCTTTGCATTAATTTTACCCAATGCAGTTCACACAACTGTTTGTGAATCGCCTTAAATTTGGTAAAAAATTGGCTAAAAACTAAATGAATAAGAAAAAGTATGATTTTTTTTTTTTTGAAAATAATAATAATAAATAAAAAATATCTACCATGGCATATTCTGTAACTGTTTAATTGGGAACCATTAAGTAAAAACTTAGCAGGTAACAAGGTACCAAGAATGATGAACTAAAAAAAAAACAAAAAAACAGAAAATTCTAACAAATTTGTTATTGAAAAAAAAAATTGATCTGATTTGATCACAATTATCGAAATTTTTTTTGGTTCTACTTCAGAATTTCATTTTACCAGCATACCGATTTTTTGTTGTAATTATTGTCATATAAAGGCATAACATTAGCACTTTATGGGTCACCCATAAAAATCTCACGGCTCCGTCTCAGCAGTTCCACTCTCTAATCCACTGAATGAAAAACTGCTGGTAAAAATCTCAGACAGGTTTTTTTTTTGCCCAGCATTGTGGTAAGTTGTTTTAGGGACACTGAAATATTCCAGGAAATTAAATAAGGTGCTGTGTACAAACTACCTCAGAGGCAGTTTGTGGGGGAAAAAAGCAGCTACTAAATGACAGTAATGGATGAGTCAAATGAAGGACTCACACACAAGCACATCCCTGCTGACTTTATCATAAGATCAGGAGAGGACTGCAAGCCCTGAAATACGGGCTGAGTACAGACTAGTGGTGCAACGGATCACGAAACTCACGCTACAGATCACATCACGGATCACTTTTCAAATTGGCAAAAAAAGGGCAAAGACAAATATAACTTATTACAAAAAAAAAACAAAAAACGACCCTATAACAAAAATAACCCTATGGCACATATCGTTTTAGCCAAAATAACATAAAATAATTCCAACCTAATAAAAATTTTAAATAAAATATTCAGTCCTTTCAGTCCAGTCATTAACAACGTAGACTGCTTAAAAGAGTTAAAGAGGCAAGTAACAGCTAGCTGATGATGTACGGTTTAGAGACAGTGGTGAGACAGTGATGATGTATGATTTAGAGACAGTGGTGAGACCAGCTATGATGTATGGTTTAGAGACAGTGGTGAGACCAGCTATGATGTATGGTTTAGAGACAGTGGTGAGACCAGCTATGATGTATGGTTTAGAGACAGTGGTGAGACCAGCTATGATGTATGGTTTATGTTGACGTTTAGAGACAGTTTAGAGACAGTGGTGAGACCAGCTATGATGTATGGTTTAGCAGTTTAGATTTAGCTTAGAGACAGTGGTGAGACCAGCTATGATGTATGGTTTAGAGACCTGAGACCACTGTTATGAGACAGTGGTGAGACCAGCTATGATGTTTGGACAGTTTAGACCATTGGTTTAGAGACAGTGGTGAGACAGCTATGATGTATGGTTTAGAGACAGTGGTGAGACCAGCTATGATGTATGGTTTAGAGACAGTGGTGAGACCAGCTATGATGTATGGTTTAGAGACGGTTTTAGAGAGAGACAGTGGTTAGACCAGCTATGATGTATGGCTTTAGAGACAGTGGTGAGTGAGGTATGATGTATGGTTTTAAGAGACAGTGGTGAGCAGCTATGATGTATGGTTTAGAGACAGTGGAGACAGTGAGACCAGCTATGATGTATGGTTTGGTTTAGAGACAGTGGTGAGACCAGCTATGATGTATGGTTTAGAGACAGTGGTGGGACCAGCTGATGACCAGCTATGATGTATGGTTTAGAGACAGTGGGTGAGACCAGTGGTGAGACCAGCTATGATGTTGATGGTTTAGAGACAGTGGTGAGACAGCTATGATGTATGGTTTAGAGACAGTGGTTGAGACCAGTGGTGGAGACCAGCTATGATGTATGGTTTAGAGACAGTGGTGAGACCAGCTATGATGTGAGAAAAGCTATGGTTTAGAGACAGTGGTGAGACCAGCTATGATGTAGACTGGTTTAGACACAGTGGTTGAGACTAGCTATGATGTATGATTTAGAGACAGTGGTGAGACAGCTATGATGTATGGTTAGACTAGAGACAGTGGTGGAGACCAGCTATGATGTATGGTTTAGAGACAGTGGTGAGACCAGCTATGATGTATGGTTTAGAGACAGTGGTGAGACCAGCTATGATGTATGGTTTAGAGACAGTGGTGAGACCAGCTATGATGTATGGTTTAGAGACAGTGGTGAGACCAGCTATGATGTATGGTTTAGAGACAGTGGTGAGACCAGCTATGATGTATGGTTTAGAGACAGTGTGAGACCAGCTATGAGTATGATTAGAGACAGTGGTGAGACCAGCTATGATGTATGGTTTAGAGACAGTGGTGAGACAGCTATGATGTATGGTTTAGAGACAGTGGCACTGAGGAAGAGACAGGAGGCAGAGCTGGAGGTAGCAGAGCTGAAGATGTTAAGGGTTTTTTTTTGGAGTGATGAGGTTGGACAGGATTAGAGACAAGTTCATCAGGGGGACGGCTCATGTTAGATGTTTTGGGGGAGAAAGTCAGAGAGTCCAGATTAAGGTGGTTTGGACATGTACAGAGGAGGGATAGTGAATATGTTGGTAGGAGGATGTTAGAAAGACAGATGATTCACTGTGGCAACCCCTAAAAGGGAACAACCGAAAGGAGAAGAAGAAGTCATTAAAGTGTAACGTGTGTAAAACAACCTGAGACCTAAAAAAAAAAAAGATGAGGACGTCTTAGTAGTCATTCTGTCACCTGCTGTGGGAATTATTTGGTATCATCTGTGGTCACAGATATTTTATTTGTGTCTTTGTAACTTCTAGTCTTGTGTAAATCTTGTAAAAGGGGCGTGTCTGCACCACCAGACTTAACGTCCTGATAGAGGTGCTTAGCGCTTTAGCCTGTGAAGCCAAAATGCTACCATACATGCAATTTAAATGATGCGGGAGGCTTTTCAATCTGTTTGCTCCTCCGCTAGCCATCTTTGCCTGATAGCATGCCCGGAAACAATATCCGGCCGTAAAATTGTCTTTTATTCTGCAATCTTTAAAATAAAATTATAAATCCACAGGATAAAATTGATCCGAAGGCCAAGTGCGAGCCGAACTGTGAGTCGTGATCCGTACAGCTCACGGATCAACTGCGATCTGTTGCACCCCTAGTACAGACCATACATCATATTGGTCTAATATATTGGGATGCCTGACTTACACATCCATATGTGTCTTTCGAACCTTCTATTCCTTAAGTGTGGAGTGACTGTAGGGTGTGACGGTGGGAATATTCCCATTTAGCCAAAATAGTATTAGTGAGATCCGAATAATGTTGGGTGAGAAAGTTTCGGGTACAGTCAGTGTTTCAGCTGGTAGTCACGGCTCTATGCTGGACCCTCGAAGTCTTCCACTTCATAGAAGCCTCACATGCGGCGGGGCGCTAAAACCTAAAATTAAAACTAATGGCCGGCACTGTGGTGTAGTGGATTAAGGCACCGACACATACGTTCAGCTCCAGCTTGGGGCGGAAAAAAACCCAGAATGTAAAAAAAAAAAAATCAAAAACGATGGTGGGGGCAGGGCCGCGGTGGGCAAGTGACATAACCCGTCACCAGCTTAACATTGGTAACACCGTCAACACAGGTAGTCGATATGCATCTTTATTTACCTGCTTTTAGTTATTCATGGTTGCATGAACACTTATACAAACATGTTATATATTTTATAATAATTAAGAGCTTTTAAGTAATTTCAACATCTAAAACAAATCCTCTTTTCCTCCTACAGCTATTATTCTCTTTTCCTCCATGTCCTAACTGTCACTTTCTCTCTCTCTATCGTTCATAGGAGGCCCCAGCGGAGGAAATCTGTTATGGTAACCGTAGCTGGTTTGACAGTCAGGGGAATCCTAAGGCTAAGTAACAGTGTGCTGGTTTATTCAGTGGCCTACCAAGTGCACCGTGTGTCTCCTGAGTCCAGCCTTTGTTAAAATATATAAAACACACACTGTGTCTCCGTCTGCGATCGATTCCCCAGCCACTCTGTGCTTTAACATGACTGGATTAACACAGCGTGTGTATGTGAGACACAGTGTGTGCTGCTGTAGAGGTGTGTTCTGCTAAGATATCTCAAAACTCTCTACACCACCGACGAGTGTGTCTCGCTGCCAACAGTTTCACACAGACCATCTGCTGAGAAAGCTTCTGCAGTCTCCTTTACACACACACACACACACACACACACACACATGCACACACTGTGCGGGAGCAGGTCTGGTTGCTGGGTCTGAAGGATCAGATGGCAAGATCATGTGTCATGTCAGTGTTGTATGCGAGTACAGCTGTGATAGGATTAGGCTGAACAGACACCGAGCGCAGACTCGCCTGACTGGAGCTTTCACAACCTGTTTGTGTAGAGAAACTGACAGGGGGTGCAAAAAAAACCAAAACGTGTGTGTGTGTGTGTGTGTATGTGTGTATGAGTAAGACAGAGCGAGAGAGGATTGAGAGAGAGAAAGAGCGAGAGGATCATAGCATGTGTGAGACCAGGACCTTTAGGGGATCATTGCTGCTGCTTATGGTTATAGAGGCCAGTGTGTACATACACACCAACACACACACACCCTACCATCACATTCCCACTGCCCTGCTTTTCACAACACATACTGTACAATCCTGAGTTTACATTGCAAAACTGCATGCAACAATGCAACAATGCAACAACCGGAAGTCTGGAAAAGTTGAAACATTTTTTTAATTTGAATAAAATGAAAAGAAAAAGACTTTTAAATCACACGAGCCAATGTTTTAATCACAACAGAACATAGAAAACAGAACATTTTTACACTTTTATCCACTGAATGAGCTCATTTTTGATGCCTGCTGCAGGTCTCCAAAAAGCTGAAACGGGGCATGTTTACCATGTCGTCCCCCCCCCCATTGCCATCAGAGATGCTGGTTTTGAACTGAACGCTGATAACACACTGAAAGGTCTCCCTCCTCTTTATCCCATGATTTCCAACAAAAATGTCCAATTTGGACTTGTCTGACTATAAAACACTTTTCGGCTTTGTATCAGTTCGTTATAAATGTGACTTGGCCCACAGGACAGGATGGCACTTCTGGACCATGTTCACATATGGCTTCCTTTTCGTCTGATAGAGCTTTGGTTGGGATCTGCAGATGGCACGGCGGATTGTGTTTACTGACGTTGGTTTCTGGAAGCTTCTGGAAGGGCCCGAAGACCACAGACATCCAACAAAGGTCTTCAGTCTTGTCCAGAGATTTCTCCAGTTTCTCTGAATCTTTCGATGATGTTATGCACTGTAGATGATGAGATTTGCAATTTGATGTTGAGGAACGTTATTTTTAAAGTTTTCCACGATCTTTTTACGCAAATAAACAACTCAATTAGTCGCTAAATGTTCTTCCAGCTGAATGTTTTTCAACTGTATTTCTTTTCTAGTCCTTTGTTGCCAACTATTTTGAGACCTGTAGCAGGCATCAAATTTGAAATGAGCTCATTTAGTGGGAAAAAAATGCCAAATTTCTTAATTTCTGAACAATAATCTGTTTTATTGTGAATAAAATGATTAGCTTGTGTGATGTAAAAGTCTTTTAGTTTTTATTTTGTTGAAATTTTCTAATCTTTACCATTATTTCTATATTTGTATCTATGCACAAATATGTGTGTGCGAGTCTAACATTTTACACGCTGCTTTTTCAATCTAAGCTAATATTATTCAGCATGGGGTCAAAGTTGTGGCATTCCTTGAGGGATTTAACCATCTCGGTAACATGCGTGCTATTTTGACCCATGACCTCTCCTCATACCCCATAAAGCACTGAGGTCTGACCTTTAACCTTGACTTTTAATTATGTCTGCTGTGTATTAAACACTGCCCTTTCCTCCTGCTCTTTTGTTCTTTCTTTCTTTTCTTCCTCCCTTTTTTATCTCCTGCCTATCCTTTCTTCCTCTAATAAACCCTACCACCAATTCTCTCTTCCTCTTTTCCTTTCGCGCCATCCTTCCCATTTTTTTTTTCCTTTCTTACTTTCTGCCTCCGGAAATCCCCATGAAAACGCAAAAATTCTCTATGAAGTTCTGTGAAGAGCAATGCAATATAATCCTAACCATAATGTCATGTTGGCCAATCAGAAGCCTCAAAAAATAGTTTGTAGGAATGTTGTCATAAGCAGTGCGTAAGCACCTGCATACTACTGTGTTCTGATCCCCTGTTCCATAATAAACTGGGATAACTGGAATATGCAGGTATTAGGTATTAGTATACATGTTATAAGCCCTGTTACCTTATTTTGGCCACATCAGCCATTGCACATGTAAATAAAGGAGATTGCGGTCTGCAATCTGACATAAAACAAAGGAAATTACAGCATGGACAAGCCAAAATCGTCTGTTTCACTGTCTACACCACAACACTGAACCCCCAGGTCTGTTTCTAAAAATTTTACACTGCTTTCGTTTCTGACACCACATGACATTGTCTCATTATACTAGCTGTAAATGACTGATTTACTATAACAAGATTCCCAGAGCAACTTGGGAACATCCCCTGACATCAAACTTGATAAGGAAGAATTCACTATTTCTACCAAAAATACGTGCTTAGTTTCTGTTCTGGATTTTACCTGAAAATAGGTGTGTGTCCTGGTTTGGGTTTGTTCCAGGTGAAATGAGACGGCACGGAAAGAAACTGGTCACCAGCTCCATCTTTTTTCAGTCCATGTATGGATTCCTCCGCTGGAGAATCGCGAAGTGGTGAGATATTTCCGACACTGTCTAGGCTCAGATCGACCTTTGATGCCTGAAGTGCAGCTGTACAGTCCTGTGATGTCCTTCTGGTCTTGGACGGGATGTCAGGGTCAGGGTTGCAGCACTGAAAGGGTGCAATATCTATAGGACTGCAGATCCAGGTGTCCTCAGTGACGCTGCCTCGAGGTGAAGGACCTGGGGTAGGCGTTGGTGAGTGATGTGGCGAACCCGAATAGCAGATATCAGCACTGGAGTGACGTCTCTTACCGCAAGGTGATGTTGGTCGAGAGGATGGACGTGAAGGTGGCCGTGGGCTAAGCCAGTTCTCGTCAGTGACACTGGTGCGCGGTGAGTGGCAAGGCGACTGACGTGGGGAGAGAGAGTGGGTGTGTGGGTGGGAGAGTGATGGGGCATAACCAGGATGATGGTGGTGATGGTGCTGTTGTTGCCATTGCTCCTCTAGAGGGGCACCTTTCGGCGAAGCCAACGGAGATCCTAGTGTGAATCGTGCCGCTGCTTCATTTAACTCTGAATCGACATCATCGTACACGTGCGAGATAGACTCGCATGAGGAAGCGTCTGAGAACCAGCTGCGTGAGGACAAGCTGCTGCAGGGGCTCGGGCTCAGTGATGAATCACGGTATGAGTGATCTAGGGGCAAATACAAGTGGTCCCGAGACAGTGGTCGCTCATGGAAGTCCCCATCCACACCTTTGGACCTAAGGTCAGCCTCATTTCCATCTAACTCTTGCTGGCAACTTGGAGAGATAGATGTGATCTGGATGCTTGGACATTCAAAGGCCTTGGTTGGCCTACCTGCACCTCCTCCACCTCCACTAGGAGGGTATTTGGAGTCTGGGGACTCATAGCTGGAATCAAAGGGCTTTTGGAAAGAGTGCAGCGTCGGAGAAGTAGAGATGATTTGTGATTGAGGCTGGACTCCATGCCTCTGGAAACCTAGAGTCTGGTTCGCCAGTGCTGGGGGCTGACCCACGTTCAGGATGTAGAACGATGTGGTGTCATCCGGCTCCAGATCTGAAAAGAGAGGATCACTAGTTAGAAGAGAAATAGGGTTATCTTCATATTGATGATTATTATTAGTTACAAACATACAAGCGGCATTGTGCACTATACCAATATTTTTACGAAGAAGCTATGAGAAACTGATGCTCGGTTCTAATTTTGGGGTATATATTAAACATCCCCTTACATAAGTGATACAAAAGCACAAGTGGCATAGTGATGCAGAAAGAAGCAATGTCCTGGTCTTAAGTTTCTTAGAATGCGTGTATACTTTCCACCTTGTGTTTCCAGGCCGGGCTCTGGATACACCTTGCCCCAACCATAATTTAAACGCTTAAACTAAACAGTCAAATATCGGCCAGAACGGTGCGAATAGTAATAACCAGACAGGGATTGTCTTCAGATGCATGAATTAAGGATGGGCAAGATTAGAAATTGTGCAAATGCATTGTTACGACTGGTTAAAAAGTCACGTATCCTGACACTGACACTGGGCTGGGCTCATCCAGATCATACAAAACATCAAGGTGTAAAAATAGTTCTTGCGCTATTATAACGTAAACACAAATCATAAGGTGGGGTAAGAATGAAGAATAAAGAATGAACTGGCGATGTTGTGGTTGATTCAAGTACGTGACTTGATGGGTTGGTTAAATAAAAGAAAATAAAGTCATAAAATAACAGGTCTAGTGCTGATGCCTTTCATGTCTTCTGAAAGTATGTAGCCGACAGCAATCCTTGCTAAACCTGCTGACAGGACACGTCGGCGGAACCAAACACAGCACAGGAAGTTTATTTCACAGATCATATAGACATCATATAGAAAAGACATTGAGAGTTATTAACAGCGGTTTGTATTCATTATATGGATCTCAGAAATATTAACCCCATCATACATTAGAATGTATTGCGTTCATTGTTTTCTTAAGATGTTTGCTGTTGATCTGGGCAGCGAATCATGATGTAACTCCCTGTAGTGTGAGTATGGCCGTATGTCCCTATCTTTCAGGGCCGAAGTCCCAGGAGGCTGATACGACAGATTAAAGCAAACAACAAAGCCCATCTCCCTATGCACTCTCAATCTTTCTCTCTCTCCTTTAATGGAGTGCTTACGTTGTCCTTGTTCAGAGAAGAGTTTGGCTGTCTACAAATAAGCCACCAGGGACCAGGGAACCGGTCCAGACCACAACTTTCAGCCCGGGTCAAAAAAGACGGTTCATGCGGTGCAGAAACAATGCTTATCTCTCTACACTCTTTTCTCTGTCATCCTTCTAAATGACACAGAAGAAAAAAAAAGGAACATAGAAATTACTGCAGTTTAATAAGGAGGTAAAAACTGCGACGAATAAGTTCCTATTTTGAAGTTGGAATGTCGGCATAAAAAAAACT
The DNA here is from genome assembly GCA_005784505.1 of Bagarius yarrelli. NCBI lineage: Eukaryota > Metazoa > Chordata > Actinopteri > Siluriformes > Sisoridae > Bagarius > Bagarius yarrelli. Next base: position 1,650,571 of record VCAZ01000080.1, read on the forward strand.
AGAAAGCACACCCACTTACACACACACACACACACACACACATGCACACACACATACGCACAACATCCCGCCCATCAAATTGGGAAATACATTCAGGCTAAGGCACATGACTCAGTCTGTCACCACTACATGGTAACCGGTTCTATTTATAACATCAGTTAAAGACCATTGTGGCACACACACACACACACACACACACACTTTTGTCAGAGAACCTATCATTGACATACATGAACATTCGGTTAATTTAAACAATGCCTACAACTTATGTAATCTTAACCCTGTAAAAAAACTTTTAGCTGTGTAAACCCCAAACAAACCATCAACAAAGATCTAAAGGACCAGTGCAACTTCACCATATAATCCATATGATCAACACACACACACACACACCACACACACACACACACACCTAATATATTAGATGTCATTCCTGACTTCCATGGCCTAGATGGACCAGGATAGCTCACATACTTCTACTTAAACCTTTACTACTATCCTATTTCAGAAATCATGATCATGTCACTGTTAACTTTCAAAAAAATGACAAGCATGCAAGTAATAACATACTCACAGTGTCTATTCGAACACAGAGAACGCCACATGTACTTAGTCTGATAAATATGGAACAGTCGCTCCCTCTCTTTCTCTTTCTCTAGCGCTCTAGTCTAATAGATTTATTTATAGCCGCCCCACATGACCCGCAAGTCACAAGACATCCGTATCCGTGACAGCAAAGCTTAGCGGACAAGAGGGACACCGGGCCAAAAAGTCACACAACAACTGTGCAATTTAAACCCTAATAACTGCGTTCGTAAGGTGGGTTTAGAAATAGACTATTAAGACAAAAGTATTAGGGTTCCTAACCATCACATCTTTTCGAAACATTTAATTGCAGACCTGGTCTCATTCGTCCTTCTAAGTCTTTCCACCAGTTTGTGTGGCACGACTGTGTGGATTTGTGTTCATTCAGCCACAATAGTATTAATGAGATCAGACACTGATGTTGGGTGAGGAGGTCCACGGTGCGGTCGGCGGTCTTCCAGTTCATCCCAAAGGTGTGTTCAGTCGGGTTGAGTCAGGAGTCCTCCAGCCCAACCAGAACACACTATGTGATCACAGAACTCAGGGGCTTTGTGCACAGGGTGCAGTGTTTGCTTCTACTAGTTCCAGTGAGGGAATAATGTTACTCTACAAAATACAATGACAGTCTAGACAACAGACCTGAAAATCTGTACTGACTGGACCTGATCTGTATAAAGAGTTTTCAATGATCTCTCACTTTTTCTTTCTCTGTCTCTCTCTCTCTCTCATTCTTGCTCTCTATTTCTCTCTTTCCTTCTCTTTTTCCTATCTTTCTGTCTCTTTATGTCTTGCTCTGTCCTTTTCACTCTCTCTCTGTCTATCTCTCTTTCTCTCTATCCTTTCTCTTTTCTCTCTATCCTTTTTTCTGTCTCTCTCTTTGGGATGTGTTCCAGAAACTTCCACATTCTTTTCAGAACTCAGTGAAGATGGCAAACATCGTATTGCTGTTTTGCCCCTTAAAAAACAAGTCTTTCATCTCCGCTCCAAGTTTACAAAGTGAACCTAATGCTGGCCTTCTTTTCCCTCTACACAATTTACACTTGATTCTTTTGTGTAGCTCGAGTTTACTGGGCCATCATTGCTTGTTTTTACCACTCATGAGAGAATGAATGTAATGATGGAAAGATAGCAAATAGCCATTTACTCCAACAACATACGATAACATAATTAAATATGCAAAAAAAGAATGTAGTAAAGAAAAAAACAGGTAAATGTGAAGGATTTAAAGCATAATTTTACACATATTTATCCGATTATTTTTTAAGTATTGAAACATGTAATGATACTCTATAATATACATAAGTATATATAGTATATATATATATAGAGTATCATTATATATTATATATATATATATATATATATATATATATATATATATATATATATATATATCACCCCACATATCGTGATACATTTTATATCATGAGGCCCTTGCCAATAAACGGCCCTAGCTGAGAGGCTACATTTTTGAAAATGTTTAGCTACATATAATTTCTAGCCACATTACTGTTACATTACTGTTACATTACTGTTACATTACTGTTACATTACTGTTACATTACTAGTACATTACTGTTACATTACAGTCACATTACCATTACTTTCAGGCCAAAATATAGTGGAAATATATGTTGTATATGTAAAGCTCAGTAACATATATTTTTGAAAATACAGTTATAACATTTATATGACTTCATAAACCACTGAATGTGGCCAGCGTCATAGCCCAGCGGAAAGTGCGTTGACATATGGGGGCCACTGTGCTTTTGGCAATCCAGGTTTGATTCCTGTTTTATTTTTCAAAAATATACAGAAAAAAACCTTCTTCTTCTTCTCCTCCTTTCAGATGTTCCCACAGCGAATCATCTGTCTCCACCTACCCCTATACTCTACATCCTCTTCACTCACACACACTAACTTCATGTCCTCGTTTATCGCATCCATAAAATATACAGCTAAAGAAATGTCTTTGTAGAAAATATATGTATGTAAATACATTTTACCAAATATATTTTTGGACATTTTAAAATAGATCTCAAAATATTTGTGAAATGATTATTTTTTTACCATATGAGTGATAAATAACAGCCGTTTGCTAGCTAGGCTACTCACTATGGTACAATTAGATCTGGAAGTTATTTAAAGTGTCTTTAAACTGTTATTTAATGATAATAATAATAAAGGATTAAAAATAAAACCCAGACTGTGTCCCTTATTGGTGTTGGTTTGATCAGGGTTAGGGTTTAAAACAAAATGTTCTGGTGCTACAGGTGGGGTGTCTAAAATGTCAAGCTCTAATTCTCTCTCGCTAATGTCTCTCCCGAACACACACACACATAAACACAAACACTTAAAGGCAGTGAGGTCAGAAAGCTACCTGATATCTGCTTACAACATCGCCAAGTGGGAAAGCACCCTGTTCAGGCCAAGATATGACCACCTGCCCCTGAAGATGTGAAGGAAAACCTACAGGGAGGGGGGGGGGGGGGTTCGACGTAGCAAAACAGCAAGGGACAGGAAACAGTACAACCAGGGACCATGGACCACAGGTCATAAAGAAATCCATGGCTATATTAAGCAGCAGAGGACCAGAAGCAAAGAATTAATATTACACTATCAGGGGGTCACGGTGAAAACTCATTGGGACAAGTGGTAGCTCAGAGGTTGAGGTCTCGTTCTGCTGTTTAAATGCAAACTAGATGAAAGATCCTGAAGGTATTGCACATCAAATTAAAATACAAAGAAAATACAACGTACTACGTTCAATACAATGATGTGTTTCTTTTGTTGGATGTCACACTGGGTTGTACATAATGAAGAAAGAACATAATGCAGGGGTTGCTACCTGGGAGGAGGGGGTCTTGGGGCTTAGGGCTTGTTTTTTCCCAAAATTCCATTCTTAAAATTCCAGCCAACAGCTGAATATGAAAAAAAATATGAAAACTAGAAACAGATTTGGGAATAAATCAGCTTTTATATGGTATCAAAACCTAGAGAAGGTAAACGTTCACCATGTGATGGATTTTCCCGAATCACATCACAAATACAGACTATCCCAATTTTTTTCCCCCGATAGTGTATCGATACATATTTAAATGATGTTTAAATAGTGTGTGTGTGTTAAACAACTTCCTCAATCACTCCTGTAGTCACGTGACGCTGACACATACAGTCATTGACTCATGGCGAAAAAAATAAGGACGCCTCCAGATTGACATTTACGCTATTTAGCAGACGCCCTTATTCAGAGCGATGTATATTTATCTATTTTCTTTAATACAACTGATCAAATAGAGGTTAAGGGCCTCACTCAGGGGCCCAACAGTGGCAACTTGGTGGTGCTGGGAATCAAACCCTAATCATCCTATTAGCAGTCCAACACCTCAACCACTGCACTACCACTTCCTTATATTTGTTGTATTTTTATTGATTTGTTTGACAGTTTTATGTACTGCAATATATAGTATCGTTCCACATGTATCGTGATATGTATCGTATCGTGAGGCCCTTTCAATACGCAGCCCCAACGAAAAAGCCATGACCTCATAATAAACAGTACAACAATAACAATAAGGTTAGTTGCATCATCGTTTACCTTTTTTTTTTTTTTTTAGAAAGGAAACGACTAGTAGGGCAGCGACTTTAGAGGAATGTGTTGAGGTGTTCCGGTTTAAAGCGGTTGCTCATTAGTGCGATCTGGTTAAATAAGGAGTCCTAAGCAGCTTTGATGTTTCTAAGCTAATAATGACAGGGAATCGCTGCAGCTCACCGCACCACACACAGGCCGCTCGGAGATATGACGCAGCCAAAGCGTGTGTGCGTGCTGGGGTAAATGCAGGACATCGTTCCCTCTCAGGATCTAGTCTGCACCTGTGTGTGCGTGTTTGTGTGTGTGTGTGTGTGTGTGTGCTTGCGTGTGACGTCACTCAGGGATGCTCATTAGTGAATAAAGCAGACAGCACAGAAATACACACTATCAAAGGAACAGTGCATCACAGTAAACACATACTGAGCCCACACACACACACACACACACACACACACGCGCATACAAACTTACGGCAGTAATTACAGTATTTTAGCCATCTGTAATGTTTAAAAAAAATTAAGCGATTTGATAATTGATTAATTTTAAGAAAAACAGAAATCTATTTGTACACACACACGCACGTACACACACAAAGTGTTCAGGCTCTAAACTGCAAACCTAACTTCCTCTCAAGGTTAATTCCTGAACTACAATACTTACACAACATCCTGGCTTCTGCGAGCATAAGTGTGTGTGTGTGTGTGTGTGTGTGTGTGTGTGTGTGTGTGTGTGTGGGATGTGTGTGTGCACTTTTTGTTCTGTGGGGACAGGTGTAACCTAAGCCAGGGTTCCCGTTGTGTAGCAGCGCTGCCGGCTTATTAACAGCAGGCTTCTGTCTTTGCACCAAAACAGTCTAACAGTCGTCTCTCGTTCACGTCAATGTCTAAAAATCTAACCTACATTTTAAAGGTGTAGATAAAAAAAACAAAATAAAACCCCAGAACAGAAGAAAAGCACCGTCGCTGAGCATGCAGTAGTTTGGCAAAGAGGGTTATATTCCGTTCCCAATTCTAAGAACTGCTGGCAGACTGCCTTTAATTTTACACACACAATCGCTGGCATAAGCTATGGACAAAAACATACACAGCTGCGGGCCTGTCCACACTACAGCTACAGCTTGTGCATGTGTGTGTGTGTGTACAAGAATTTTACTATACAAGAGTAATAAACTCAAAAATTGTCTTTACTTTTGGTTTAATTTAAAATAATAATTAGGGCTAAACAATATATCGAAATTGTCAAAATATAGCAAATATTTATTTCGGAATGGTTTACGATAATTGAGCGATTTAATACTTATAATAATACGGTATGGGTAAAGTTTTAGGTCGATGCGGTTAGTGAAATAGCGGCACCCGGATAAAAGTTGGGAGATGTCAGTTGACGCAGGACAATCAAAAAAGCCGCAAAGTTTTCATAGCGAACTGATCTCGATAATCCCGAGCCGCCCGCAGCTGCTGAGGAGGATTTAGTGTAAAAACCAGGACGCATCTCAAAGATTCGGGCTTTAAAAATGACGACCACATACAGACCGAAGTTCTATGTAGAACATGTAAATCCCGAGTGGCGGCGAAAAAGGAACACATTACATTCACAGCATTTGTAGAGCGACTTACATTTATCTCATTTTACAACTAAGCAATTGGGGGTTGAGGGCCTTGCTCAGGGGCCCAACAGTCTTGGCTTGGTGGAGTCCAACCCCTTAACCATGAGCCACCACTGCTTTACTTCAAAACTAAACACACTTTGTATCAGCTTTGCTCAGCAGAAAAATCTTTAATTACAGGTTAACATGTAATGTTGGTTAGATCTTCTTTTTTTTTTTTAAATATCGAATTGCATATTGAATATCGCATTATTTAGCATACCGCACATCGCATTTTTTATCAATATCGCGCAGCCCTAATAATAATCTAGATTATATCACCTACATTTCTTGTTTAAAAAACATAATAAACACTGACTGGCTCTCAACTGCAGTCTATTTTCCTGACCTGAGTTCAGTTCATCAGACATCATAAATAAGTGCCGTTTGTCTACAGCGCTGCCGGGTGACGGTCTACGCCAATACCAACGTATGTTTGCCTTCTAAATAAAGTCCACTGATTAAGGTGTCCCACTGTGTGATAACGTTACAGGATCAACAAAGCTCAGCTGACAGAGAGAGACAGCGCTTCAGCTCCAGCTGCTCTTAACCGTGTCACAAGTACACATTTAGATTTCTGTGGAGATCTATGACGACATGCCGTTAGTCAACATCTCTAAGAACTGACCATATCAGGATAGTGAAACTGCATATGGCTAACACCGGATCCTCATCTTTGCTTTATGTGAAGGGGAAAATTTGTAAAGAAATCTAGTTGATGTTTACAGGTCCTGGTGGACCCGTCACATGATAGAGGTTTAACAATAATTAACAATATATAACAATTAACAATATATAACAATTAACAATAAATAACAATTAACAATATATAAAAATTAACAATAAATAGCATTTTTTGTTTTTACTAAATGCTGAAATCTGGTGCCAAAGACCCAAACATCACCTAAAGGCTAACCAATCAATGGATCCTAATCAAATTCCTTACATAAATTTAGAATTTGAATTTTTTATTAACCAAAGCTCTAAATCATTCATACATGCTTTTATAGCTTTAACCAAAGAACAAAAATGCATATACTTATAAAAAACACACACACACACACACACACACACACACACACACACACACAGTCATCTTCCATGAGGGAAATCCCCTTTTTTATATGTCTACCCTTAAATTATGTTAAGAAAAGTCATAAGTGTGTAAGAAGGAATTAGTCAGACATTATCATGAACACAAACACACCCGCGCACACACACACACACGCCTTCTAGGGAATCACCTCTCTGTCCACTATAAGGCTGTGAGTTAAGCACACATTATTACACAATAGATCAGCAACTTACATTTATCTAATTTACATCTGAGCGACTGGGGGTTAAGGGCCTTGCTCAGAGACCCAGCAGTGGTAGCTTGGTGGTGCTGGGAATCAAATCCACAATCTTTCGGTTAGCAGACCGACACCTTAACCACTGAGCTACCACTTCCACCAACACGATCAGACGCATCAATTAGGGTCTGTTAACAATAATCGGGTCATTATCTTTCGACAGGTCTACAGTTTATACAGTCTTAGTCAAACACAATTTTTAAAGTAGCTTGAAGTGAAGGGACGTCATGATGATGTCAGGACTGTCAATTGACGGGTTGGATGAAAGACGTATTTAGAAAGACACTATAACCTACAACAGCATTAGTGAGATTAGGTTTAGGTTTAGAGGTGCAATAGGTTCAGTTCAATTCAATTCAATTTTATTTGTTTTGTGGTCTTAACAATAGACATTGTCCCAAAACAGCTTAACACAGACTGCAGTAACAGTGAAAAGTGTAAGTTTGTCCCTAATGAGCAAGCTGGAGGCGACTGGGGCAAGGAAAAACTCCCTGAGGTAAAGTAGGAAGAAACTTTGGGAGGAACCAGACTCAATAGGGAGCCCACCCTCATCTGGGTGACACTGCATGTTTCTACATACCTTGCGATGGGTATGAAAATGGAATCAGGAAGGGGGAAATTAGCATTATAAGTGTTCCAGTTTATCCCAAAAGTTTAGTTTAGTTTAGCTGGTCAGAGTCCACACTCAAGTTCTTCCACTTCAACCAGAACATAGCATGTCTTTATAGAGATCAGCGGTTTTGTGCACATTGTCGGGGTTGTTGTGAGTCATTGTCATGCTGGAACAATGTTTGAGTCTCTTAGTTCCATTGAAGGAATAATTTAATGCTTCAACAAACAAAGACATTTTGACAACTTTGTGCTTCTCACAGTTTGGGGGAAAAACACTTACTGTGTCCAGAAATATTTGGCCAAATACCGTATAATGTTAGTGTTTAATTTTTCTTTTAAAAAAACACAGAAAACTGCACTAGAGTTGCTGTGATAGTCTGTTTTTACGCTGTTACTGGTGTTGAGCCGCACCACCGTTTCTCCCCCCCACCGCCGAGCGACAGTCACATCACATCACAGATCAACAGCACACACGTGAAACATTTATGATATTATTACCAATTCTGTGTTTAATATAAGCGAGTTTGTCTTTTTTGGGTTGTCCATTCAACCAGTCGATGCGCTAATTAATAGCGCTAATTTGAAAGTAAACATAAATTGGTCAGGGGTGTTTATAAGCTGGAAAAGTGGAAAAAAAGTGGGAAATGACTTGCCCCCACCCACACATACTTGGTTATAAAGGTATTACTGGTGTTGTCACATGTCGATTAACCAGTGGAAAAATTTCCTCATCGTCACAACCATAAACTGCATCAGCTTTTGTTTGGAATTAATAAATAACCCAATTACAACTGATCCAAAAAACGCCACCAAGACAATTTAGTTTACTTTACGAAGAAATCCGTTAATACATAAATAACACCGTAATCATGTTTAGTCATTAAATCCTAAAGTGAGCACAACAAACTCTGAGCGCATGTGCAGTGCCTGCTAGTCTCTATCTATCTATTTTTTATAGGTAAGTTATGAAAACTAATCAATGTCTAATACTCCATTTTATAAGTATTTCCAGTTCGGTACCCATTTCTATGACTAATAGTTTCCCAATAATAAGAGCAAAGCCTCTATTATTTTACCTTAACGCTGTGCGGGGGAGAAATGTGCATCACTTAGACAACACAAAATTCAAGGCCACAAATGAGTTTTAAACCAGTTTAGCATAGTGAGCTAATTACTGAATCATTAATCTTTGCAGGAGGGGGATTTTAAACGGGGGGGAAATTATTTTTCCCTCGGGGTCGTAGGCAAGCCAATTATGCAAACGTTTTACTGGTCTTTTTTTTTTGTCGTCATGTCTGAGATAATTACTGTAACATTATTATAACCTTAACAGGGTAGCAGAATTAGGCTGGCTGACCTGGCCATGGTGATCGATTTAGATGAATGATGGAGGTAGGATTTAGTTATTATTGTGTAATTAATGCGTAATTAATCATTATAAAGCCATGTGACATTTGTGATGCAGGTAAAATTGGGTAAGAGTTTTTAACCAAACTAAAAAGAATAAAAAAGGGATTTAGAACAAAATTTATTATTATAAAATAATAATTTCCTAAAGAGCTTATTTGAAAACGTATTAATATAAATACATTGAATTCAGTTATTAACAAATATTCTGTTAGTATTTTAGCCAAACCTTCCACTGATATCTATAAAAGGGATGTACCGATACCATTGTTTAAAGAATGAGTACGAGTACTTATATTTTTTTTCTGGTACTTGTCGATATCGATACCTGTATTTTTGTTTTTGTGGATTATCCGTATTTGTTTGGCTGTCTTGCCATTTCTTCTCATTTTTCAAGAGTTTAATGTCAGATTTTTATCAGACTACTCGTTATATTAGTATTTATTTTTGTACCTCATGGTATTTTTGCGGAACAAAGTTTGCGGTCTGCCATTTGAGGGTTGTCATCGTTCATTTAAAAATATTTTCACACCACTCAGCCTGACATTCTTTTACAGCTGGCAAAGAATTTGTGCTTAGAAAGATCCGTCAATGACGTTGCAAAATATATCGGTATTTGAGATCGTTATATAACGAATAAATGGGCGTAGTATCGGGCGTTCGGGTGGATTTCCAACCAATACAATATGATTTAGCAATGTATTTAAACACACACACTTTGACTTTATCCAGAGCAACTTACATTTATCTCCCTTATACATCTTAGCATTCGGGGGTTAAGGGCCTTGCTCAGTGGCCAATCAGTGGCGATGCTGGGAATCAAACCCCGATCTTCCAATTAGCAGTCTAACACCTTAACCACTGCGCTACCACACACATATACACACACACACACACACACACACACACACTTAAAGACCGATACGGCAATGCATTCATTATTTTCTATCTTTTCTAGCCTGTGATGCTGTAACGCTCTATTGCTTTCAGAATAATAAACAAATTAAAACATTTAATTTAAACTAAAAGCCGCGGCTAAACAAAAAGTTCGGCTATCAGTTACTAAATTGTTGAGCAGTCAGCAAATCTATAATCTGGGCTGGAAAGTTCCACAACTAGTCTGTTTTTTGTTCTAAGTTCTAAATCGTCTTTGTTGATACATTTATCTCCAATTAAGCTCTGGTAGCCCGTTTATATCAGCTATACTAAATATACTATTAGATTCATTACTTCCTTCTATGGTTCAGGCAACACAGTGGTACTTTATGACCAAAGCCAGAGCCTCACATGTTCTCACACACTCTCCCACTCGGCAGGTTTTTAAATGCGAGAGTTCAATGCCGGTAACGGCACAGGCAAGCTGACGCGGAGCAGCCTGCATGGCTTCGGTTACACTAAATTTAAACTAGACAAATGCCACACATATCTGCTCGTGCCTCGCCCCGGGTAACAAACGACTCCCGTTCTCCTGCACACCCTATGTTTCAGCCAGAAATTCTTATCCATTCCATCTTTACACACACTGACCCTGAGGAAGAGTAAAGACCGAATCAGGGGACGCAAACTTCCTAAAAGAAGCATATGTGACTGGGATAACAAGATCACGACCTTGTCCTAATTACGCCGTCATCCCGGGTGCCAAACGTTACAATCCCACACACACACACACACACACACACACACACACACACACACACACACTATACAAACTGCAAGGTTCAGTGAGTTTCTGGGACTAAGCAGTCTATCAGGTTCTCTCCATATTCTCTTCAAGCAGAACGTGTCATGATGCAGCTTCACACGCTCGAGTTAAACATTAGCTGAGTGGAGTTGGGGTCTGTAGTGAGTCAGCATGTTTGTGTTTATCGCTGTCTACACAATGCCTGAGTCACTAAACAGCTGAGAAACAGGCTTAAACATGCAGCATCGATATTATATACATGAACCAAAGGAAACGTTATTGTCACGAAGCTGCATCAAGACACGCTGACAAACAGACACGCTTAGGAACTCACCTGGGGACGTGGCACACAACATTGTCGCTCAGCTCTACAGGCACACGAGGTGAGCTCACGGGGGGAGTCCTGCTTCACGGGAGCTAAAGAAGTCGAGTGTTTGCCCTCTGTCGCTTTCAGGCACGGCTGAAAATAACCGGCCTTGAGAGCGATGTAATTTCAGTCTTTTCCACGACTGAGACAGCAGGCCAGACACGAGCGCTCCAAACAGTCTCAGTGTTCAGCGACGCTTTTACTCCTCACACGGCTTCTGTCCTGTTCTGTCCGTGACACGGGTGTAAATTCAGCACTAGCCACGTTTTAAACTAATGAGTGACTTATAAGCTTGATAAGTAAGAGCGTGAGAAACCAAACCGAATCTTTGTAATGGCAACCGTTGGTTATGCTAATCATTGAGCTTGATTATGCATGCAACACACTCGGTTAAGCGTAACAGCTGTGTAAAATGTTGGTTGGTTGACATGCTAAATCGAATTTTCACATCCTGAAAGGAAAAAGGATAAAGCACAAAGCTACACTGTAATGACAGAAGCTAAACTGCCAGACCAAGGCTGTGAGAGGGGGGGAAAGGTGTGTGTGTGTGTAAGTGTGTGTGTGTGTGTGGTGAGGGGACTAGTCCCTCTTTCTAGTCAGACAGAGTCTCTTAAAGAGCTAGAAAGTAAGAAAGAGAGTTAGAGAGAAACAGAGAGAGAAAGAAAGAGTGAAAAGGTGGTATGAGATTAAGAGGAAGAGAGAGAGAGGGTGGTCTTGGATAGAGAGAGAGAGAGAGAGAGAGAGAGAGAGGGTGAGTTAGATAAGGTGGTTTTAGAAAGAGGGTTAAAGAAAAAAGAAAGAGAGAGAAAGAGAAAGAGAGGGGGAGAATGCTTAAGAGAGGTTCTGAAAGTGATAAAGAGAGAAAGCGGGAGAGAGCGAGAGACAGTCTGGTGATGGAGGAAATCAGCGAGAGATAGACTACCTTTCCTGTTCCTGTTTCAGTGGGAGGGAAACAGTGGTTCGCCTGTCCCTCCCCTAAAATTCCACTGCCATCTGAGGACCACATGGCATGCCTGGGCACATAGCCACACACACACACACACACACACCATATCTAAAAGTTTACAGTGCCCTTACTAATGCCACTTCCACACACATGAAAGACAAGCTGCCGAACTCAAGGCGCTGCTACTGTTCGTTAAAGAGCGATTTTCCAGTAGATTATTAAATACTGTACAATCAAACAAAAAACACACACTAACAGCGCCATGTTGCTAAATAAAACTTTAACACCACATTTTCCGTAAAGGTTCTATGTGTAAAGTTAAGATCACATCCAACATGACACACAGTCAGTTTCTCATTATACACATAATACAGGCCGAGAGATGAACTTTCAGAAAGCTGCAGTGGCACCCAGGTCAAAGGAACAACCGTCTTCCACAGACGTCATGTGACTACTGACTGACGCAAACAAATTATACTTAAGTTTGCAGTGAAACGCAGAAAAACATCCACATTCATATTAGACGTGATTTAATTGTGATAAAACGATGTTTCGTTTGTAACCACACATACTGTGATAAGAAAAATGTCTTTATTAGTAAACTAACTCACATGAATTCATTCAGAAAAAGTGTAACGAGCGCTACGCTAGCGAATGTAGGTTTAGCAACCAGCTAGTTAAATAAGACTTTAATGCTAATGTCTAGCTCTGAGACCAATAAGCGATTATGCGGATCTGACGTCATTCTGTAAGCAGGAGAAAACTGGTAGATGAGAAGACTGACACCATTTCAAACTGCAACTTTGCTATGAATGCAGCATCATGTTTCTTAACGACACACAGTTTATGATAGCACAAAAACTGAGAGCTTTACATCGAGATATCTGTTAAAAAATGGACATGTATGTATGCTAATTTCTATAAGCTCAGCGGTTAAGGTGTTAGACTCATAAGCAGAAAGTTGTGGGTTCGATTCCCAGCACCACCAATGATTACCAGCTCTGGACCCCCTGAGAAATGCCCTTAACCCCTAATTGCTCAGTTGTGTAAATGAGATAAATGTAATTCAATCTGGATAAAGACGTCTTCCAAGTCACGTCACTGTAAATTATAATGATGATCTGTTTTTATTTGCAGTTATAATTTTTGTAAAACTGCATTTTTAGATCGTTTCTTTTCTTTTTTTTCATGTGTCTTTTTTAAATTTGTGCTTTTCTTACATTATTATAATTTATGTCATAGGCCGCTGGCAGGATTCACAAAAATAAATAGTGAATAGTGGGGTTCATGGTTAAGGTGTTGGACTACCAACCTGAAGATTGTGGGTTCGATTCCCAGCTCCAATTGCTGGCACTTTTCAATGTTTGATAGCTTGAAATAAAATAAAGTAGCCGAATAAAAAACATTTTTTAAAATTAGGATGATTAGTTTTAATGTGTAAAGCAGCAAAAACATAAAACAATGATTGAAAAACAATCGCCTTCTAATTGTGGATTCTAGCTGAACATCCCATTCCAGATTTTAGTTATTCTCTCCACTGCACATGTGTGTATCTATCACATGTTTAAGACGATAAGAGGATAATAACTGACAGGATGATGTCGGAGGAACTGGTGAGCAACAGAGTCCCGAGTGTCGCTGACAAATATCCAGTAAAATCAGTACCGCCGCTGCTCAGACACAGTTTACGCCACAGGTGAAAGTAAAATCCAACACGCACATAAACACAATTTCAAAAGCCGACATACTGATAGTGACTCACGATGCCTGAAAATTACACACACACATTATTACCCAAGTATATTAGTGAAAGCGTTGAAATATATTTTTCCTTCCTATGAAATGAGGTGAAAAAGAAAGAGAGAGAAAAAGTGAGAGTGAGAGAGAGAGAGAGAGAAAGAAATAGAGAGAGGAAAAGAAAGATAAAGAGAGAGAGAAAAGGGGTTGAAAGAAAAGGAGAAAAAGAGGAAGAGGGAGTGTAAGAGAGAAAAATAGAGAGAATGGAGAGACAGAAAGAGAGAGAAAAATAGTGAGGGGGGAGTGGAAGAAAAAGAGAGAGAGAGAGAGAAAGAGGGGGAGAAAGAAATAGAGAGAGAGAGAGAGAGAGAGAGAGAGAGGGAGAAAGAGAGAGAGTAATAGAGAGTGAGAAAAAGAGAGATGGCAGATGTATATAAGATGCTATAAGAACAGCTAGCTAGTCGTATGTAGCCAGATGGTAAAACAGACAAAAGATGCTCTGGACCTCACAGCAGATTTCCAAGACGGCGTCTGACTAATGATGTCTCTTCAGAACCTGTACAGACCAGCATCCATCCATAAATCATCCATTTAACACAATTCAGGAGATCTTAAACATGATTAAAAAATCCAGCATGTCGCCGATCCTCATCAGCATTAAAAAAAATCGCTACACGGGTAAAATTGAGTGTATTTTTCTATGCTGGAGGTGTTTACAGTTCTGTGGGCCAAATGCATCAGACGCTCAAACATGAGTTTTCAGGTGTGTCGCCTGGGGCTTAGACTAACATCTGACTAACTGGAGGAACTGGTAGCGCAGTGGTAAAAGTGTTGAACTGCTATCTCTAAAATCAGGGTTCGATTACTGGCATCACCATGTTATCACTGCCGGGCCCCAGAGCAAGGCCCTCAACCCCCTAAATGGTCAGTTGCATAAAAGAGATAAATGTCAGTTTCTCTTTGGATAAAAATTACATCTATCTATCTATTCGTCTATCTATCTATCTATCTATCTATCTATCTATCTATCTATCTATCTATTCGTCTATCTGTCTATCTATCTATCTATCTATCTATCTATCTATCTATCTATCTATCTATCTATCTATCTATCTATCTATCTATCTAACCATCCATCCATCCATCCATCCATCCACCCTCCCATCTCTCTCCCTCCCTGTCTCTCTCTTTCTTTATCTATTAAACTATCTGTCCATTAGTCTATACCCCCCTCTCTTTATCGCTCTCTCTCTCTCTTTCTATCCATCCATTCATCCACCTATCCATCCATCATCTCTCTTTTTATCTTATCTTTAGACAATTGAAAATTACCAATTAAATAATATCTTTAAAAAAACTCAAACTACACTAAAAACTTCCTCATAAGTAACATTTCGATTTTCACTCTATTTTTAAAGATTTTCTTCTCTGGTTTTTGTAACGAAGGAACGATTGCTGTGCTTAAAGCTTCATTTCCTCTGAAACGTCCACATTACAACACCTTCCTAACCACCGATTTTTAATGCAAATCAATACATTTTTCTAAATAATCACATAAGACAACAAACTATTGTGTTACCAACTTTGATAACAAGATGTCAGATGTTAAGATAGTAAAGGTAAAACTTGCCCCCCCCCAAGAGATTCCACAATACTAACTATACTGCCGTAACTGTATCTGTTCCGCTCACGCTGATTTACACAGAGAATAAAAACGCCACTTTATTCTCATAACACTTAAGAACGAAGAACATCCCGAGGCCGCGGCTGAAACTACACAGAGTTCTATAGCTTAGTTTTTATTATTTATTTAGGCGTGCTAGTTAGGGTGGTTTGGAATACACAGTTAAAGTCGATTTAAATGTCTTCATGCAACATGTGCTAATTTCACCGAAAAATATAATCAATGTAAAACGGGAGCGATGCTCTTACCTGAGCGTGTAGTGTAAAGACTGCTGATGATGATGATGATGAAGTGACTGACCTGTGATTCACGGTGGGTCTGTCTGCCTTTTCCACACCTCCACACCGGCTGACAGACAGAAACGCTTAATCTGCTCGCAATAAACGAATTCCAACCTCAACCACAGGCGGTGTGAAAACGGCAGCATGTAATTATTCACGACACAGGAATGCTGTGCATATCACAGCCAATTCAGCCAGCGTAGAACCCAAACACGGTGGAATTTTACAGTGTGGGGAAAATAGAACCTGCTACCAGAAGGATGCCACACACCGCATAGGCTCCTCAACACCGTTATGACATATCATTCACATGGCACATGGATGCACATGGGTGAGGGTTCATTTAAACAGAAGAAGAAGAAGAAAAAAGAGGGAAAAAAATTTTTTGTTGTTGTTACTATTTCTACTAGCTTTATTATTATAATAAATATCTTTATTATGATTATTATTATTAACATTATTACCATTAGTATTAATGCTCATATTATTACTATGATTATTATTCGTAGTATTCTTATTATCATTATTATAATAACAATAATTATTATTATAATTACCATTATTAGTAGTATTAATGTTACTATTATTTTATGATTATTATTATCATTATTATCATTTGTATTAGTATTAATGTCACTATCATCATTAGAATAAATGTTACTATCATTATTATGATTGTTATTATTATAATTATTATTATTATTATTATCATTATTATTATTAGTATTAACGTTACTATTATTTTATGATTATTATTATCATTTGTATTAGTATTAATTAATGTCACTATCATCATTAGAATAAATGTTACTATCATTATTATGATTGTTTATTATTATTATGATTGTTATTATTATTATTATCCTTGTAATTATTATTATTATTATTATTATTTGGTTGATTTAAAAAAACAGTCAAACATCAGCAAGATTTTTTAAAACCTAAAACAAAAAACACTTAAAATTTAAGGAAAATTATTATTATTATTTTGGAATCTGAGCTTCTAACAGTTATTTGTTAACTTCACTTTTTGTGCATTAAAAGGAACCAGAGAACCAGTGAAAATGATGGTTTTTCTTTTAGCCGGGAAATATTATTAAAAAAATGAATCACACCTTAACCGAGTAAAATGATGTGACCTCAGAGGCGACAATTCAGCTTTCCAGTTTCATAATTCTAATTACAACAGATAAAAATCTTCACCTAGAGCTAGTCACAAACTTTTTAGCAATTATACATACACACACACACACACACACACATACAGGAGCGATCATCAGCTAATAGGTTCTATCATGCTGCAGCACGCTGGCTGATCTATAAAGTCGGCTTTGCATACAAGACGGGTGTTTGCACTCAGAATTTGCTTGTACAATAAAAATACAAAACACATTCAAACATGTCCTCCCACACACACACACACACACACACGCTTCCTTCTTGACACACTTGTGAAGACATATTTGTGTTTTATTTTCCCTTTTCTGTCTTTGCCAGTTTATAACAAACAAAAAAGCAAATAAGCAAACGAGCAAACAAACAATTACGGTACACCGGTTGCCACACACACACACACACACACACACACACACACACACACACACACACACACACATTGAGACGAGTCGAAAGAAAACGCGTTTCTCCACTTTGAATTCGACTCCCAGCCGTTATTATAAGCGTGTTATATTATAAGATAATGTTTGTAGACAAACACACGAGTCTCGAGGTGTAGCGCAGTAATGTGTCCCGTTTCATGGAGTTCATTTGCATATTACATGTGATCATGTGATTTAAAGTTATAGGTAATAAAGTTACACCTGATATACTTCTCTTTTCTGCCACTTATCTATCTATCTATCTATCTATCTATCTATCTATCCATCCATCCATCCACCATCTCTCTCTCTCTCTCTCTATCTATCTATTCATCTCTCTCTCCCATCTCTCTCTCTCTCTCTCTATCTATCTATCTATCATCTCTCTCTCTCTCTCCACCCATTTGTCCACCCTCTCTACCTCTCTCTTTCTATCTATCTATCTATCTATCTATCTATCTATCTATCTCTCGTGTATCTATCTATCTATCTATCTATCTATCTATCTATCTATCTACCTATTCGTCTATCTATCTATCTATCTATCTATCTATCTATCTATCTATCTATCTATCTATCTATCTATCTATCTATCTATCCATCCACCATCTCTCTCTCTCTCTCTCTATCTATCTATTCATCTCTCTCTCTCCACCCATTTGTCCACCCTCTCTCTTTCTCTCTATCTATCTATCTATCTATCATCCATCCATCCATCATCCACCATCTCTCTCTCTCTCTCCATCTATCTCACATTCGCTCTCTCTCTCATCCATCCATCCATCCATCCATCCATCCACCATCTCTCTCTCTCTCTCTCTCTCTCTCTCTCTCTATCTCTCTCTCTCTCTCTCTCTCTATCTATCTATCTATCTATCTATTCTATCTTGGTTATTTAATTATTTGCATCACATCTTTGGATGATTAAAAATTACAAATTTTATAATTATTCCACACGATGTCTACACATCTTCACTGTTAACAGATTAAACATATTATAACAGGAACATTTCGATTTTCACTCTATTTTTAAAGATTTTCTTCTCTGGTTTTTGTAACGAAGGAACGATTGCTGTGCTTAAAGCTTCATTTCCTCTGAAACGTCCACATTACAACACCTTCCTAACCACCGATTTTTAATGCAAATCAATACATTTTTCTAAATAATCACATAAGACAACAAACTATTGTGTTACCAACTTTGATAACAAGATGTCAGATGTTAAGATAGCAGTGGGATAACCTGTCTGCCAGTGTGTGTGTGTGTGTTTCATGTACCAGATAAAACATCTTATCTCAGTTAAAGTAATAATAAAAAATTACTTTTTATAGTTTCATGATTTGTAAAAAACTTAAAAACTTTTAATCGGGTCACGTGGCTCCGACACACCAGGGTTCGAAACATTGGATACAAGACTGGTCACATTTTTGCTATAACACTCTAGACAGCACACACACACACACACACACACACACACACGCTGTCAATAGTCTTATAACGACGCTATTAAGCTACAAACGCTTCACTGCTGCAGACACAGAACCCCGGCAAAACCTCTGAGCGCGTGCCGGTTCCGGGTTGGGGGCAGTTTTTCGGAGGCAGTTTGCACCACGATATAAGAGAAGGCAGTAAAACCGCACAGGGTGACGAGGAGAGAAGTTGCGGGTTGTAAAGTGCGGTAACTGACCTGCGGGGCCTGGAGGTGGAGGCGGCGGTGGCTGGCCGTCTTCCCCGAAGATCAGCCTGAAGTCCAGCTCGTCATTCCCGCTGCAGTCTACACTACTCATGGGTTTGACAGCTCGGCTCCTCTCCTGTCTGTCCGCGCTGTCTCACTGCTCACTCACAACATTTACTGCAAGAAAGCAGAAAAAAGCGCAACTTTCAAATTCAATTCGGGAAAGGGTCAAGTTTTTCCCAAAGCGCGCGCTCTCTCTGTCTCTCTCTCTCTCTCTTTCTTTCCGTCTTTCTCTCCCTCTGTCTGTCTCTCTCTCCCTGACTCTCTCTCTTTCTCTTTCTTTCGGTGTCCGTATCTAAGGTTAGGTGTTCATACAGAGTTTAGCAGCTCCTCCAAACAACTTTGCGCAAAATTTCACCCGCGGTTTTTATCCGGCACAACCGTGAACGCTGTAGATTTTAATCTCTCTCTCTCTCTCTTTCTTTCTCTGTCTGTCTGTCTGTCTGTCTGTCTCTTTCGTTCCGTGTCTCACTCTATCCCAACTTTTACTAACAGCGCGTGACAGGGCAGTTCCAGCGTTGACGTCAGCAAAGTCGGCATACAACACAGGAGCGCGCACACTCACGCACACGCATACGCGCACCCGCAGCGTTCGCGCAAGGTGCTTATGGGTACTGGAGTTCACTTCTTGTAACAGTAAGGCGAAAACAAATTTCAGTTGATACAAAAGCGAAGGAAATGCGTAGACACGGCAGTTTGTTCAGTCAGAATACTTTATTGATGCACTTGTTGCAATTTTAATTATAATAAAAAAACATTGTTGGCATATTTTGTTAATGATTTGTTATTTGCATTTACAGTATTTGTATTTTTTTTATACAACTGTCCAATTGTGTTTTATATCTGTTTTTAATAATAAATGCAGGCTTTTATGGCTTTTAATCTTAAATCCCCTTTAGTAGTTAACATCTCACCAACAGAACAATACATTCAATGTTCCATGGTGATGAGCAGATCCTACCAGGGCAATAAAATGACTATAAAAAAATTAATTCAAAGTGGACATTTTATTATTTTTTTTTTGTTCAATGCTAGGAAACAGCCGTTTGTCTCGTCTGTCATTTTTTATCTTTTGATATTTTATATATTTCTTTGAAAAAATTTTATGCTCATTTATCTGTACAGTCAAAACAAAAATAATCTAGTCTTCGGAGGCAAAATGTCTCCTTTTTAACTCATAACAAAATCTTTACAATAACCCTTATAGTCACTCCGGCTCATTTTTTTTTTGTTACAGATTGACCTGCCCTCCAGTATAGAAGGCAATAATTATGTGGCTTTCACAGAAAAAAAGGAAAACCTGAAAACCTTAACAAAAACCTAAAATGGACACTGTAAGAATATACATGACCCCAGCAGAAATTTACCCATGGGAACAAGCGAACCCGAGACTCAGAACTGTAAGGCATCCATCCTTCCTTCTATCCATCCATCCATCCATCCATCCATCCATCCATCCATCCATTATCTACACCCGCTTATTCCTAATCAGGGTCACAAGGACCTGCTGGAGTCTATCTCAGCTGTCACTGGGTGAAAAGCAGGGGTCACACTAAACAGGTCGCCAGTCCATCTCTGGGCCACATACAGACAAACAATCATACACACTCACACTCACTCATATGAGTGAACGCACTCAAGCACGGGGAGAACATGCAAACTCCACACAAAAAGACCCCTGCTGGGGATACGAACCTGTAACCTTTCTGCTATAAGGCAACAGTGCCAAACACCAAGCAATCCTGCTGCTGATACACCACATGTTACTATAAAATACTTTTGAATAAATAGCCAATGCGATATTGTAGAACAGGCTACCCATGAACTCTGCTCTTTGCTATAAATGCGGTTAATAAAATAATAAACTGCAGTGAGAGGGTGACTATTAAAGAAGAGATTAGAAGAGTTAAAGATAGACTTTAGATTAAAGTACGTAATACTTTAACACACATCTTTGTAATCAATATTAAAGATACACCACAGTGATGCTAAAGTGACAAAAAAAGATTGCTTCATGAATCTGAATTATACTCATATGCTAACCGTCTTCTGCTCACAGTGTGTGTATAACACATAGTTTTACTTACATGATTTACAAACATACAACAACTTCTTTGCTTGTCCATTTGCTTGGCAATGACACTGCAGAACACAATTAAATATTTTAATTGTCCATTATTAATTCAATTCAATTCAATTCAATCAATTCAATTCAATTCAATTCAATTCAATTCAATCAATTTAATTTAATTTAATTCAATTCAATTCAATTCAATTCAATTCAATTCAATTCAATCTTATTTGTTGTTTGGCGCTTTTTTTTACAATGGTGATTGGCACAAAGCAGCTTTACACAATTGAAAAAATTACAAGATGAAACACAAATCAATTTGTCCCTGATGAGCAAGCCGGGGGGCGACGGTGGCAAGGAAAAACTCCCTGAGATGGAATTATTAACAATTATACCAACATGTGTTGCTGATGAGTCCTGGTAGAAAAACAGCTTTTTGACTGATTATCCTTCATAGCTCATTTCTTTATAAAAAAAAAAAAAGGTTTACACAGCTGGTGGTCTGGTGTAAACACTCTATATGTTCTAAATACACTTTTGAAGGACTAAGAACACCAGCAGAGAGCTGCATTTTGCATTTTGCTGCAGTTTTAAATATCTCGCCTTGGTTCCATAGTGTGCAAAAAAAAAAAACCCAACCAACCCACACACTTACATACCGAGAAAAATTCTATGACATCAGCCATTTAACCTGTTTATGACGAATTAAACCTAAGGCAACAAGCAGTCTAAATATTTGTTTAATATGGATAGAAAATATAAGATATATTTTAGATCGTAAAATAATTGAAATTAGGATAATAATAAATATCTTATATTTTCTAAATATTAAAGAGTTATAAATCATAGGTTTAGAAGCTTATTATAAATTTGGATTGTTTTTAAGTTGATTTTTAAAAAAATAATTTTATCCTACAGTGTTATAGATATTTTTTTGTTATGATTGTTTTTATGATTGTTTTATCGAAGACATTCTGATATTATGGCAGGCTGTAATTGAAATCCTGAGGTCACAAGCATATTATAATTTAATTGCTGTAATATTTTGACGTTACTATAGTAACAACTTACTACAAACGACGTCCGAGAGCTGTAGGACAGACGCTTGCCGTAATCCACGCTTAATAATCAACATGCTATATATGACTTTTAGAAATGTTGATAAGTTTGCTGCACTTAGGAAAGGAGTCTCCAGTATCAGTGCAAGTTTGGAGTAAGTTTTCTGTGATTTGTTATTTAACGTAGCTCTAAACGGAAAGAAATGTGCAGGTTATAGATACATGAAGGTTATTTTGTGGCACAGGAGAATGAAGTATTTGGCCTGGAAGAGCATGACTGTATTACATTTACAGCATTTGGCAGACGTTCCTATCCAGAGCGACTTACATTTACCTCTTTTATACAACTGAGCAATTTGGGGGATTAAGGGTCTTACTCAAGGGTCCAGTGGTGGTGGCTTGGTGGTGCTGGGAATTAAACCCTGGTCTTTCTGGTTTCAGTCCAACATCTTAACCACTAAGCCATCACTTCCACTTACTGTTTATGTAAAGAATCAAATTCTTTAATATGTATTAAATTATTTACATATTCATTCATTCATCTTCTATACCCGCTTATTTCCTAATTCCTGGTCACAGGGATCTGCTGGAGTCTATCCCAGACGTCTCTCAAAGGACGAAATGCAGGAGAGGGACACCCTGGACAGGTCGCCAGTCCATTACAGGGCCACACACACACTCACACTTATAGGCAATTTAAAATCACTAATCAACCTATCATACATGTTTTTTGAATATAGGAGGAAACCGGAGAACCCGGAGTAAACCTACGCAAGCACGGGGAGGACATACAAACTCCACATAGACAGACCCCTTTTATGTACAGTTAGTGAAATATTTTTTTAACGTGAATAGATAATCTTATAAAGTCTAAGTTTGGCGTGTGAATATCACTGTTAAACATTCTTGTTATCTAAAGCACACTGGCTTTTTTATCACGAAAAAGCAATGATTTTTTATCACAAACACAAGATATTCTTGCATCACCTTGTTTTAATTTCATTAATAAAGACAAAAACATAATTCGGATCGAATTTTCACGTTTTTTTTTTGGCTTGTTGATGATGTAATCAGTGCATTGCATGGTTTTACCAACATCTAAGCAAACCCAGTGATGGATGATGCTTGATCACGTAGTGAACATTGCATACACACTATGCACTCACACACATGTGAATGATGACATCCAGAGCAATATCTTGCAGGATGACTGTTTGTAAATCATGACATCAGCGAGCCGTTGCAGGTTTCACAACAAACCCTAAAGCAACCATAGTAAAAAAAAATCACCAAGGAATGATTCTCAGAGTGGGAAAAACACAATGCCAGGTGTATCAGCACTTTCTTTACCTTTTCAAACCAGACTCAAACGTACAGAGTTTGCACTTTCTTATCACAACCGAGCGACAGGGAAATTTACAGACGCTGAGCATGTTTTTGTTTGACGCATGTGGGCGTAAAAAACGCATAAGTTCACATATGCATGCGAAAACATCAATATCACATTTCCTGTGGTATTAATTTCCTTTGTGACGCGCTCACAAGCCAACACGTTGAGCAATAAACCCTCCATCCAGCACTTTTAATAGCAGTGTGTGTGTGTGTGTTTGTGGATTGTTAGAAAGTCACACCAGATAAATGAACAGTAGCAGTTTTGCCCTTTTTGACGGATCTCAGAATTACAATTGGTTATTTTTGGAATTGTGAAATTTATTTGTAAAATATTGATTATATCTTATATCAACTTGTCAGCATATTTGTAACATTTTCAATGCGTGGGATGCGTTTTTTTTTTTTTTTTTTTTGCGTAATAATGTCTTAATATTTAGTTAGAGATACAATATGTCATCAGAGCTTTATTTCATCATACCGTATCTTTCTGGAACACTGCCCACTCACTTAAAAACGTACGCACACACACACACACACGTGCAAAAATACAAACAGACCGCCTACACGCTTTTGCAAAGTGTTGGCACGCTACAATGACACAAAGCTTTGCGTGCTTACTTTACAATGCACAATGCACCATTAAAAATGCAAGATAGCTATACAAAATTAATTTCTGTTTAATAATTAATCAAATGAAAGTTAGAAAACACTTCTTTCAGGCTTTTCACACAGATTTCCACACACAATCTGCACCAGCATTAGATAATCCACTTGGTAAATTTGGAATGATCATAATCTCGGTGTAAAATTATTGAGTTTAATCGTTCAGCCAGGAGAAAAAATACGAGTCTTATCACATCTGATGACCTTTGAGGGAGCAGGATCAAGAACACGGTGTCCGCAGGTTTGTGTGGGAGGTGTGATGTGGTTTGTGATAGTGTTCTTGTAAAGAAAGTTAACAACAACAACAAAAAAGCACTTTCTCCTGTTCTGTAGATAAAGTTTGAAGCTTATGAAGGTTTTTGCGCATCATTTTACTGGTCCTAAATTTCTTTTTATCCTTAAATCATACAGTGAATTTATTGTATCTGATTCTATTAAAGTGAGAACAAAGATTTAAAAATAAACACATTACTATTATAAGTAGTTTTATATATGTTGTTTAGTAAAAATATATAATGACAAAACGTGCAAATTAATCAATGTCTGAACTAAAACTGACACAGGTACATGTCATAACTGTAGGCAGGCCAGGTTCTTTCCAACCATAGAGGCAGGGGCAGACAGATATCCCAGGTGGGCAATTTCTTGTGGGTGGGTTGGGTGGGGAGATAAATACGCTTTAAATTTCAACTAATTAAATGATGGAATAGCAAAAATATTGTTATACTAATATTATTTTTAGTCTTGATTCAGAAGACATTATATTAAAGCAATATAAGCACAAATATGTTTTTCAAATGTTAAATAAAGTATTATTTTTAATGTTCATAGTGGCTAATGACTGGACTGATAAGCACAAATTCAGGCAAAAATATAATCTTTTTAACGTTGGAGTGAAGTTTGGGCCAAATAATAATAAAATCTACAGGTTTTAAAGAAAGAAATTAAGTAAACATTTAAAAAAAAAAAATCTGTGAACTAGTTAATAGAAATAAATCTAGATAATAGATAGATAAACAGGCAGATAGATAGATAGATAGATAGATAGATAGATAGGCAGATAGATAGATAGATAGATAGATAGATAGGCATAGATAGATAGATAGATAGATAGATAGATAGATAGATAGATAGATAGATAGATAGATAGAAGATAGATAGATAGAATAGATAGAGATAGATAGAAGATAGATAGATAGATAGATAGATAGATAGATAGATAGATAGATAGATAGATAGATAGATAGATAGATAGATAGCCCACCTCAAAACTGCTTTCATCAAATTACAAATCGTACAAAAAATAAAAATAAAAAAAACGTATTTGTTATACCGCTTTCTTTAGCCAATTTTAATTGGTTGGGCAGGACAGACATTTGCCCCTGGCCTAGACCCGGGCCAGCTTCCCGGAAAGTTTTTTGCGCAGACGGCTAAAGAAAAAAAATGCGCAGGACTTCAAGCCAGGTGTTCTTCAGCATCCTCAGCACCACTACATCCTGCGGTAATGTTTAGAGATCGCTTTGGGGGAGACTAGGGCAGTTAATCAGCTTTGGGATTCCAAAAAAATTTGGACTGATGTATTTTTGAACTTTAGTGACTAATGCGCTGCGTACGTCGTGACGTCACACGTGAGCTATTTATAAAAAAATGAATTTTACTCAATATTTTAATCTCTAAAATTTAATGATATATTAAATATTTTTATATAATAAATTAACAATTAATAATTTTATATTTAGCCCCCCCAAAAAAACTTCTTCCCGCGTTAATGTATTTCTTTTATATGCAATAATAATTCACATGATCATCAAATATTCATGTTAATAAATTGGTTTTAATGACGTAAATGTAACTAATGTTTTCTTTAGCGCTGACCAAAAGGTTTGGGTAAAAAACTATACTGCCATCTAATGGTTGTGTTTTAAATAGCAGCAGAAGAATCTTTACTACGTTCACATACAGACAAAAACTCACCAAAACATTTCACATTTGCGGTATTTGGCAGACGTCCTTATTCAGAGCGACTTACCTTTATTTCTTTTTAGGGCCCACAGTGGTAACCTGGTGGTGCTGGGAATCGAACCCTGATCTTCCAATTAGCCGTCCAACACCTTAACCACTGCGCTACCCCTTCCCCAAACACATTTACTTATATAATAATATATAATTTTAATTAATATTTCATTTATTTATTGATTGATTAATTGATTGATTGATTAATTTAGTTCTCACATCTGCTACACTGTTTATAAACAGAACACCACAACCTTGGTTTTAATGTATTTATAGCATTTACCAGACACCCTTATCCAGAGTGAATTTAAACTACACAGTTGAGGGGTTATGGGCAGAGGCCTTGCCCAGGGGCCCAGTAGGGCCATTAATAATGACAACATATGCATGGCAGACTACAAAGTTTGTTAGGCTAAAATATTAAGCGGTACAAAATTAGTACTTGAGTACTCTGATAAAACATCTGAAATAAAAACACAAAACTAGGCATGGAGGCAACCCTACAGGATGAGAGAGAAAATAGTGAGAGAAAACCTGAGAGCTGTTTAAATAATCCCACAACCTCAAAAACGGCAGGTATCGACAGGTAAGGAAAAAAATAATTAGCACTTGTACTCTGTCTTTAAAATATAGTATCAGTGCATTCCTATGTACATTAAATCCTATGTTAATACTAATTCTTATACTGTACTTACTCAACACTGGGGGCAGCATGGTGGCTTGGTGGTTAGCACTGCTGCCTGTCTTTTTGTGTGGAGTTTGCATGTTCTCCCCATGCTTGCGTGGGTTTACTCCGGGTTCTCCGGTTTCCTCCCACATTCCAAAAACATGTATGTTAGATTGATTCTAAATTGCCCATAGGTGTGAGTGTGTGTGGCCCTGTGATGGACTGGCAACCTTTCAGAGACAGCTGGAATAGACTCCAGCAGTTCCCTGTGACCCTGAATTAGGAAATAAGCGGATATATTCAGTTCTCAGCATTTTTTTAAGATGATGTGATGATAAAACCTCCTGTAAGTTTTCACTTCTCGTCAGCCTTAAACTGCAAAATGGCAGAAAAGAAAATATCATGATTAAATAAATTGTCTGTTAAGTGCCACTCGATTCGTTAGTACATGTAAATAACTTTGGTTGAATTGTGGTAATTCTGATGTTAATTCTGTTGTGTAACTTCGATGAACATTTAATGAAAAAATGTGGAAATGTTACCTTTGTTCTGTGATTATTTGTTATTTATTTGAAATAATATATTTTACATAGAAAAAAATTATCAAACATTTGTTACATATAGAAAAGGGTTATTTTTTAAATGATATTTTAACACGGTACACGGATCAGACTTTTATTATTATATCTGTGAAATCCAATCATGAACCTGTATGTTAATTATGTAATTTGCATATATTGCCATGTATTAGATTTCTGTATAAAGTAGTACTGCTAATAGGAATGTCTGTACATTATTTTAGAGAGAATTGTTATTTTTCATTAATTGTAACAAAGCAAAATAGAAAAAATAAATTTTTTTAGCCCCACTCTGTCCAACAGGGGGCATCCAAAAGCCAAAGAAACATACAAAAAGCTTATTAAAGCTCTGCTCAAGGCCACGTGAAGCCCAGACACATTTGTCCAAAGTTACAAATCTGAACAGGCAGTTTTCACCAAATAACAAGAAGTCATCAATGCAGAATTCAGTCTAGCTAAATAATCTGTGACCTTCTGCTACACAGTAACACCTTAGAATGGGTGCACGAGTAGAGATGGTGAAAAGCTCCACACACACAGGTCGGATTTATTAGAGGTCTACTTATAGTCGATGTGATGCTGGGAAATGAGCAGCTACAGTATAATCACACTATAATCACACTAGAGGAATGAATTGCCAGCAATAGCTGCACGTGACTGTGCTGTGGAGAGGATAAATAAGGGTATTACTAATAAAAAAAGCCCAATTTTTTAGATATGGGACTCTGAACTATACTGCTTTTATATATGCTCACAGTAATATAAAAGAGACTGAGATGAGAGAAGGATGAGAATAAATCACTTTATTATTAAATATGTCATCGAAACAATGAAAGGATGATAAGCGGGCTTATCTGGCACATGTTTAATGACCTCAAATTCGAACAAACAAAAAAAAAATTAATTATAATTTAATACAAAAGCGAATAACAGGGAGTCAAATCACTTTTATGACTTTAGGATGGTATTACTATAGAGCTAATAATTAATCTTAAATAAAGGTAATAAAATATATCAGAATCAGAAGCCTTTATTAATCCCCTCAGGGAAATTGTTAAGTTGCTTGACATTACTAATAATGTAAAATAAAATATAAGAATTAGAAATAAATATACATAAAAAGTGGGTTAAGGCGCCGGCACATACAGTCAAGCCCGAAATTATTCATACCCCTGGCAAATTCTGACTCTGACTCCAGCAGATCCCTGTGACCCCGAATTAGGGAATAAGCAGGTATAGAAGATAAATAAATGAATTAATAAATGAATTTTTAAATTCTAGTAATAAAAGTTATACAGTTTTTGCACAGAAAATTATTGCACATCGATTGAAAAATTAAATTTCAGTGTATAAACAGTGCATTTATTATATAAAATATTTACGTAACAGTGTATCTCTTAATACCGCGTACTCTATGTGTGTGTGTGAAAGAGAGAAAAAAAGATGAGCGCAGAAATATTAGAAATAAAAATGATTCAATTATCTGAACTTTCCACAGGAAATACACACACTTCACACACCCACAGAGTGTAAAAGTCAGAGCTAATCAGGCAGCTCGTAGTTTCAGTGTGCTCCCGCTGAGAGCTAATATAACATGGACAACAGCACGAGCATGACTAGGGCCTTGTAAAGCGTATTAATTCTATGTGTATGAACCAGCAGAACCAGAGACTTCACACTGAATATTTAATCTGCTCATACTGCGTGTGTCCAATCGAAATGACTTTTTTTTTTCTTTTCATTCTTTAGCATTTCCTTTTAAAGGCTTCATTGTTACCGTCAGCAGTGGCTAATATCCGGGGAAGAAATTCGCAGCAAAATCGATTGGTTTTGTCTGAAATCGAATACTACTGTTTAAATATATGCACAACCCAAATTCTGGAAAAGTTGAGACGTTTTTAAGAAATAAAATAAATTAAAAAAAACCTAAAAGACTTTCAAATCACATAAGACAATATTTTATTCACAATAGAACATTTTATACTTTGTGCACAAAATGAGCGTATTTAAAAAAAATTTCATGTTGGCTACGGGTCTCAAAATAATTGGAACGGCGCATGTTTACCAAAATGAAGCATCTCCTCTTCTTTTTAAAACAGTTTTAAGACGTCTGGACATCGAGATTATTAGTTTCTGGAGGTTTGGTGTTGGAATTTGGTCTCATTTTCCTGGCCTTTACAGGTTTCCAGCTGCTAAAGAAGTTGAGGTTGTTTCTGGTTAATGATGTGCCAAATGTTCTCTACAGGTGAAAGATCAGGACTGCGGGTGGTTAATTCAGCACCCGGACTCTTCGACTATGACGCTATGCTGTTGTAATAGCTGCAGTATGTGGGTTTGCATTGTCCTGCTGAAACACACAAAATCTTTCCTGAAATAGATGTCGTCTGGAAGGGGAGCACATGTTGCTCTAGAACCTTTATATACTTTTTAGCATTTATAGTGGAGGTTTTTCTGAGCCCATTTAGTAATTTAATCACAGACAAAAAGAGTTGAAAAAACTCACAAAAATGGTCAGTTACACAAAATGACATCTTTTTCCATGTTTTTTTAAAAAAATATTTCTAAACAATATAATAAAAACCATTAAGAAACAGTCACATGGATTTTTGCACTGTTATTTGTTCATGAGGTGTTAACCTTAGTAGCAAAGTGGTAGCACAAAGTGTTGGATTGCTGATTGAAAGTTCCTCTGGACTACCAAGCTGATTCTGTTGGAAGCTTGTAAATGTAATGTCACTGTCAAATCAATGTGAGGGCTCAAAAAACTCGTATTATAATAATAGGGGAAGTGGTAACACAGTGGTCAAGGTGTCAGACTGCTAATTAAAAGTGTTATCCAGCACCACCGATTTACCACTGCTGGGCCCCTAGCAAGTCCCTTAACCCTCAATTGCTTAGATGATAAATAAACAGGTGATAAATGTAAGTCGCTCTGGATAAGGACGTCTACCAAATGCTGTAAATGTAAATGTATAACAATGTTATAGCTACTGTATAACATATAATTTCTCTTTAAGCTAGCCAATGTTATTAATAACTGACCAGTATTAATGTATTAATTACGCATTAATCAATCAATAATTAAGCATTTGGTATAAATGTATTAGCAGATTTTTCTGGTTATGATTTTTCTGATTATATTTTAACTAACATTTTATAAATTTCTGGCATTCGGCAGACGCCCTTAACCAGAGCGACTTCTTATTTGTACAGCTAAGCATTAAAAGGTTGAGGGCCTTGCTCAGGGGCCCAACTGTGGCAGATTAGTGATGCTGGGAATTAAACCTACGATCTTCTAGTCACCAGTCTAATTTAGACACCTTAACCATTGAGCTACCACTTGCTCTTAATTAGTATTATTTCTTCTACTGAAAAAACATTTAATACTTAAAAACAGGAAATGATCATTTGCGGGTCTAATCACACACATGACTTCTCTCGCAATTCCCTAACCAGTGCTAAGTCTCCCTGATTGCAATTTTCCTGCTATTACTGAACCAGCACATTACTGCTTTCTGCTTTACTCCTGCAATCTTATGTCCTTTTGCTCCATCAGTAGTTCATAATCAAACGCTGTCTTAACTATCTATTCATGGTCATTAGCTTATAGGCCAGTAATTACGACTGTATCTAAGAAATTTACTTATATTCCCTTTTTTTCTGTAACTCACAATACTTTGGTATTTCTGGTTTGGACATACAATTATAAAGTAAATGTATAAAATAATACCACTAATTACATAGTAAACAGCGGTGTAATAATCAACTCTTCATCTCCTTCTCTCAAAGTCATGACCGGTTTAAATAAGATATAAACACAACCTAAGCTTAGGACCTCTTGGAATTTCTTCCCCTTGAGGGTAACTGAATTTTCCATCTGACAAACAATTCAATGTTAAATTTATTATGCACTTAAAAGCTTAATAAAGTAATCATACCATCCATTATTAATAATGATTACATATTATTGCTGTTAGGATAAATGATGTGAATTATATTTTGGATTGAAGAGTAATACCTTAAGAGGGTATCTGAGCTTAAGGACAATGGATTTGGATCGTCTGTGTGTCTGCTGGGGGGAGGGGGGGTGTATGGGGAAGTTTTGGGGGCTCCTAGAAGTCTTTTTTATTAGTACAGTGGTGCCTTGACTTATGAGTTTAATTCGTTCCATGACTCAAACTCAAATCAATTTTCGTTAAATCAATTTTTCCCATTTAAATAAACTAAAATGCCATTAATCCGTCCCCCCATCTCGAAAGACATGTTAGTTGGGACACTCATAAGTCGAGGTAGCAGCGTAGGCTTCATTACAGGTCAACAAAACCGGCACACCCCAGACCTCCTGACTTCACACTGGAGTCTGAACTTTTGTAACTGAATTTGCAAATCTATAAAGATACAATCCAAAACCCAGTGAAAATCATTTACAGAAGTGTGAAGTTTATTACAGGAGTAAGAATGAGAATAATCCTGGAAAAGGAAGTTCAAAAAACACATATGGATGTGATGACCAGATGACTGTTGGTTTATATAGTGTATGTAAGAGTAAACAATTACGAAAAAACAGATATATAGATGAATTTAGTACTGTATGTTACGTACTTTTGACTTTTCTAGTGCGAAAAGGTTGCTACATTTTCTCTGTGATCATTTTTATCTAAAAATACCCTAATAAGATTGGCGTCCTGGTACTATCTTAACACAATCACGTCATAATGTAGAATTAAAAGTTTAAAGCAAGGCCATGTTCTAATTAGGTTCGCTCTAATGAGTGTTCTATTAGGATTAAAAGTTTTAGTGAGTGACGGAGAGACAGAAATCCAACCAGTAGCGCAAAAAGATGACAAATCGACCTTCCTCATGGGAGATGAATTAAGAGATTTAGGTAGTTTTAATGAGATTATGTGTCCTAATTGCGTCTTAAGAATGTTTTTTTGGCATTACAGAGATGCAACAATCCAAAGACGTAATCAAAAAGAAAAAGAAAGAAAAAAAAGCTAGTGTAAATATTCAGATTGCAGAAATGGGAAAACAAGAGCAAAAAAAAAAAAATCAATACCGACAAATCAGCCAAGCATAGAAAATGCTTTCAAGGTAAATTTCACAGCTGGGTACATAACAACGAAAGCAGCTGTTAAATCCATTCAGGGAAGACAGGTAACAGGTCCCCATTGACCAGGACCTGGAATATACCAACAAACCAAACCAAAACAAAACAGGGACAATATAAAAATCAACATGAGCTGGAAAACAAACAGAGACACAGGGCGGTGTGGTTGAGAGGGAAACAAAAGTATTGGAACATTTTATAACATCTAAATTTAGTCTCACTCTCTCTTTTGTACTAATCTTTAGAAAAAGCTTTTCAGTAGATTGAAACATGGTTGTCGGAATCTGTACATTCAGTTATAATAGTATTAGTGAGATCAGACACTGGTGTGATGGTAAGGCTATGGAGCGTCACGCTGGAACAGTGTTTGGAAGTAATGAAATAAAGTACTAATGAAATATACAGAAGCAGCCAGACAACCTTGTTAGAGTTTTAAGTCAAAGACAAGTCAAAGTCTCGACCGAGTCCAAAGAGGTTAAAGTCAAAGACAAGTCTAAGTCTCGACCGAGTCCTAAGAGGTTAAAGTCAAAGACAGGTCAAAGGCAAGACTGAGTCCAAAGATTTTAAAGCCGAAGACAAGTCAAAGTCTTGACCGAGTCCAAAGAGGTTAAAGTCAAAGACAAGTCTAAGTGAAGACTAAGTCTCGACCGAGTCCGAAGAGGGTAAAGTCAAACCAAGACTAAGTCATGACAGAGTCCCAAGAGGTTAAAGTCAAAAACAACTGTAAAGATTTTTAAATTTTTGTCCAAAGTACGCTATAATTATACATGTGTACTTGTGATTTTTTTAACAAGGAAAGGTATAAAAAAAAGTAGTTTATTCTATTTTTTGTGCTAGATCAGATGCTTTTATTTAGCTAGCATTTAATAAATAGAAACGGGAACAGATATTTATTTAGTATTTATATTCAAACCACAATAAACAAGGGACCTTAATTATATGGGTGAACTGTGTAAAAAAGACATTTATATGACAGCTAACACAGCTTTATTTTATAATAAATAACTTAATAAGCGGGAATGCTAATTCACCAAATGCCTAAAAACTTTTTACAAGGTTTTTTCTTTTATTGACGGTTAAGACTTTTTTTTTCTGGATCAGGGTCTTTAAAACCTTCTTGTAATTTACACCCAGTCATTTATACTCTGGTGTTAAAGACTGGAATTTTTCTAATAGGTGACGTGAGTAGGCCATAGTCACTTTAGACCTTCAGCAGTTTTTGCACAGTTTTAGACATTCTCATTACTGAAACACAAACCTCCGATTTCCTTTTGTGTGTTTTTCCTCAGCTTGCACAGGTGGCAAATACTCTTCAGGAAAAAAACAAAACAAAAAACCTTTACCAAGAAATGAGCGTCTGAAAGGAGAAAGTCAGACTTGGCAGTGATTTATATGCAAGAAGGCAATAAATGATTTTTAACCCAGCCATAAGCTTAATGGGCTATACAAAAATGCCACTAAACAGAAATAGATCAAATCTGAAGGATCCGGTGAAACTAAAGAAAACTATGCTGACAGAAGAAAATTCATCATTACATGTTGAATGAAAGGTGGTATTGAAACAATCTACAGCTGATACACAACAAATAATAATTATGGTAATTAGGTAAATATGCATGGTAATGTGCGTAGTGTTTCTCTTGCTGCACTGCTTCCAGTACGTGTATGTGGATGTTAGATTTTTTGTCCAATCAGATTTCAGTTTCTATGTGCCGCCAAAATCCGATCTGCCCAAAGCCTTCAGAATCAGTAGTGCTGCCTATGTAACTTAAACTATATCAGCAGTGGCAGATTGCTATTTGGTTAAAGACTGTTTCCTTAACCAATCGGATTTTTAAATTCGAATCTCAGCGCCAGGTAGCTGACCTAGGATGACGTCAACATTTTTCCGTCGTCTGATTTGTTGATCAGAGTAAAAATGTTACAGCCTAGCATAGACTAGCAAATCAAATCTCAGTTGAATTAGTATTTGACGCCCACAATGGCTGACAGAGGAGGAGAAAGTGACCTTGTCTCGTAAACACTTAAAATTACGTTTTTAAGGCGGACTTTTCCAGGAAAGTTAGACATCATGAGGAGAGTCAGCCCAGGTAAGAGTTTGTTCACTTATATATATATATTTGTGATGTTATATTAATATTAAGATTTATTCTGAACTGCTCTAGATGATGTACGTGGTACAGTTGCGGTTGTATTGTAAAGGTTTATAGTCCAGAAAAAAAACCCCAAGAAAAACAAATATAATTACAAAATTCAAAAAACCTTTAGTGTAAATGCCGCCTTTGTGCTCCAAATTTCTAAGTGGTTGGGATATTTGAGGCTTGAAGTTTTTTTTTTCTATTTTGGGTGCACTTTATTTCGTCAGATTATTAACTTGCCTGATCATTTACTTTTAATTTCACCTGCTGTCTCTTTCCTATTATGGGAAAAGCAAATAGGTAGTGGTGGTGGTGTGGGGCATGTGGGTGGCAGTCTCAAAATTGACATTTTCTATTCTTCTGCAAACGTTTAATCACATAAACTGGCTCAGTCATTTCCAATAAATGCAACAGAAAAGCTAGACATTTAGTAGAAGAAATATATTAACTAGACTTAACCTAAAAGGAAAAGTAACATAGAGACCAAATGACATATTAAATGTCATTTTTTTGTCTTTCTCTATCTGTAACTGATAAGACATAAATAATAAGAATTTTTTTCCTTGTAAAACAATGATAACACTTAAATACACAAAAAAAACACTCAAAAAATAAAAAAAAAACCTTTTAACTTTTTGGTAATTATAAAATGACCAGATGATAGATGAGTCTAAATTCAGTCAAATTAAATTAAAATCATTTGTCCTAAAGTAATATATGCACAGAATTATGATTGTATGTACAGGAAGTCTTGGGAAAAAAAATCAAAATAGCTAAATTAATTTAATATAAAAATATTAAAGAAACGTTTGTAGAGGTTGTAAACATTTTACTTTTTAAACAGCGAATACTTTCATCCATAAATAGTCTTCACTTTAACTGCACACTATTTTAACACCACCAGATAAAAAGCGGTGCAATGGTAGCTCAGTGGTTAAAGTGGTGGGCTGCTAATTGGAAGATTGGGGTTTGTTTCCCAGCACCACCAAGTTCCTACTGTTGGACCCCTGAGCAAGGCCCTTAACCCCTAATTGCTCAGTGGTATAAAAGACATAAATGTAAGCCACTCTGAATAAGGACGTCTACCAAATGACATGAATGTAAATGTTAAAGGTGTTTATTTAGTGTTATTATTGTAAGTCATGAACTTAATGAACTGCTTTCCTTTGTATCATTTTTCACCAGCTAGGCGCCCTCTGGTGGTGACATATATCGTGATTTATTGAGACATGATATTATCAGTTCAGTAAAAAGAGAAGTAGAGTTGCACAGCAGACAGTTGTGTCGTGTCATTATTCATCCGCCAGCATGAACAAGAATAAGAAATTGTGGTGTAATTTAATTTACAAGAGAATCTGTCCAATGCTGAATAAACCTAATTTAGTTTAGCTTATTATCCCTTAGCAATAAGAAAATATTTGATAAAATGCTATCATATTATTAACTTATCTATTGAGCCTCTGAAACATTAGAGCTTTCCAGGCAATGCTTCTGTAGCACTTCATTCCCAAAATGCTTTCTGCAGTACAGGTTTCAGAAAACTACCTGGTAATGGTTTGGATTCTGAAAAGACAGAGATGGGTAGTATCGAAGTACAAATACTTCGTTACTGTACTTATGTAGATTTTTCTGGTAGCCGTACTTTTACTTCACTATTTACTTTTCTGACAACTTTTTACTTTTACTTCTCTACATTTTTACACAAATATGTAAAATATACCCATTCTTTATTGTCTGTTTCTGCACTGTCTGCACCAGGTTGCACACATGCACTTTATGTCTATCCTGTTTCGTGGCTCTTTGTTTTTTTGTAAATTCTATGTTTTGTGTAGCACCAGGGGGTCCTGGAGAAACGTTATTTCATCTCATTGTGTACTGCATCTGCTATATATGGTTGAAATGACAATAAAGCTCCTTGAACTTGCAATATCTGTACTTTCTACTTATTACTTAAGTTTAATCTGTCTGTTTAATTATTGGCGAATTTCCTGACTATCACGCCGCCTAAACAAAGGCTAGTTTATGAAGCTACAACGATCAAGGCATTCAGTCAGAAAGGCAACAGGAATGGCTAACATGGCGGACAAACAGAGGGAGTCAGTGATGTAACCATGACTGACAGAGACTTTTCTCGCCATATATGATTAAGATGTGCAAAATTGTCGGATTCCTGGCAAATGCGCTGCGAATTACATCAACCAATGAACCTTAGTTAACTTACTAACCCTAGATATATTTCTTAGGGTGGCCAGCTCTCTCTTCCATTAGAAAATGAATTAAATTAATTTATCCTTAGTCTAAGACCAGACCAGACTCTGGATCACCTTTAGGTGCATAATACATAATACGTAGCTGATTCACTTTTTACCAAAGTGCTTTCCTGTTTTTCCCTTTTCCCTTTTTTCTTTTCAGTGTTTGTACTTTCACTTAAGTAAAGGATGTGTGTACTTTTGCGAAAAGAACTGATATATTCTCATCTCCAGCTTTATTAGGAATGCCTGCTTATTTTATGCATTTTATAATCATGTGACAACAGTGCAGATCATATGACTATGCAGATACACGTCAAGACCTTTAACAGTCATATGAAACATACATAAGGTTTGAACATGCCCCGCTTTGAGCAGGATGGGCTACAACAGCAGAATTCAACACAGGGTTCCACTTCTGTCACTAGCCCACCGAATGAGAAAGTCCTGTTGTGTTAAGCCTGTGCCTGGTTTAATAATTAATCCATAATTAAAATTAATTTGTGAAAACCTTAAAAAGTAAACATATCAACAACTTAACCCTTGTGACTTAAATCCTGTTAGTATGTGGTGTTACTATCAAGATAATCTCCCAAAGTAATGACTTCTATGACCATGTAGGAGAAAAAGCATCGAAAAGAGGATGCTTTAGGATTAACGAGTGCAATTCAGCAGTTACATCCATCATAACAAGCTTAAACCCCTACACGGACTCTCATTAGTGTGATGCAGGAGGCTGAGAGTGACTGGTATGGGTACGGCTGTGTGACCATGACAAACACACCAATTTAGGGGATGTTATGAAAGCAAAGCCTGTCGCTTGCATTTAAGGATGCAGTTAAAGTTTGGCAGCCTCTGATTAAAAAAAAACAAAGAACATATTAAAGAATCGCTTAGTGATTGGCACTGTTGTCTCTCAGCAACAAGCAAAAAAATTCCTGGCCAGTTTGTATGTTCTCCTGTGCTTGCGTGGGTTTACTCCGCAGAGGTACAGTTTCCTCCTACAGTCCAATAACATGTATGTTGGGTTGATTTGTGATTCTAAATTGGCCATAGGAGTGAGTGTGTGTATCTGTTGCCCTGTGATTTGACTGGCGACCTGTCCAGGGTGTACCACTCCTGCCTTGCACCCATTTCAGAGACAGCTGGGACTTCAGCAGATCCCTATGACCCCGAATTAGGGAATAAGTGGGTATAAAAAAGATGAATGAATGAAGTACTAAGCCACCATGCTGCCCAAAATAAAATTCTTAATTTTCCAAAATAACAGACACGGGATTCTTTTTTTAAGAACTACAACGTTACATTTGCTTATATTGATAGCTGTACCCAACCAAATATGTTGGCTTAAAAAACTTACCAAGCTCTTGCACATTAATTGTAAATATGTTCTTAGGGACATAATCATCATCATCATCACCATCATCTCAATCATTATAGAAACTTTTTTATATACAAAACTGTATAAGCCTCTATAAATTTGAAAGTCATTTTAGAGCTGCTGATATAGAAATTTCAACTATACTTCACCCCCCACAAGCGCATTCCTGCGTCAGGACCAGCCATAGTAAAAAAACACGTAAAGAACCTACAAAAAAACATAAAAGTCTGCATGGTCATAGAGGCATTATTACGAGGTCATACACTGAGTCTTATTAAGCGTGAAGGGCAAAGAGATGAAGAGATCTGGCAAATCTTTATTTAGTTTCCCTTGGCTTTTGAATCGAAGCTTTCGGGTAAGTAATCCAGCAGGCTTGATTGCTAAGAAACACACACAGGGATCGTATATCTAAGGTGCAATCACAGCTCTGAACCCATGGCAGTAATAGAATTGCACAAGTTTAAGTATTTTATGTCAATCAAATATGCTGGATCAGGGTAAGCAGAACCTTCTCTGACGCCCTATAACAACATCTAAATTGTGTGAAAAATGTCTTTCTTGATAATTTAATTATTATTTACATCAGTATAATTGCTTATAATTAGTCTTTTTGAGGCTGAACTGGAATATCCTGCATTAATACTCCAGGGCAGTATTAAACATAGTGCTAACCTTTTGTTAAAAGATATCACATCTGTTTTGTTACCAGTATTAGCGATAGAATCATCAGCCAACCAGATTTGGACGTTCTGGGTTCAGCGACGTGCCCAGTGATTTCAACAAAAAGAAAATGACATCCGCAGTCGGCGGCGTCGTTACAACAGGTCTTTTTACCGATCTAATGGCACACTTTTGCAGACCAAGAGGAATAACTATTAAAGTAAGACCTACACCCAGACTGGATTCATTAACAAAGACCAGCAAGGTTTTGTGTGCTATTTTAAAGATAGCAAATTTGAACGCTATGAACAGCTAAAGCTAGCAGAACAATCTATTTTGTTGGCTGGGTTTACCTTTTAATAAGGAATGATTCTGGCTTTTAACAGCTTCACTAATACAGCTATTGAACGCTAAAGCCCTAAGCTCCATGTCAGTCATGCATAAAATGTCAGTCATGCATTCATATTCATATTTATAAAAAAATATTTTCATATACAGTAGCTGTTTTAGCTGTGACTGATATTTAAGATGTGTGTATGTGATTTACAGTTACTTACTGACCAGGGCAGGTGGTGCATTTGGTGGAGATCTCAGTGGAGATTTACCCGACTGATACACCTCTTAATACCACCACTTAATACCATCACATACGCGCCTAAAACATAAAAACAAAGTCTTACCGTTGCCCTCCAGTAGTCTGGCAAGCCTGCCCGAGAGCTGACATTAGGTTTAATGAGCTATGTATGAACGAAGGCTGACATTTTATACCGCAGTCATTATTTTTTTTCTTCAATTCAGTGTATTAGAGCAGGAAATCTACCCAACTGGAGATTCTCCAGTTTCTTAGACATGCTGTAATAGATGGTAATATTTTTCCAGCAGTAAAACGCATAAAATGTGTTTTCGGCAGACCTGCCAAAAGAAGATGAGGAAATTCACCTATGAGTGATGAAGTCATGTTTAAATAGAAACCCAAGGGACCTGTAGAAAATGAGATTTTTGTTCAAATGTTTCTTATTATATATGAAAAGATCGAATAGTCATTTACGCCACCTTTAATCACTTATGCTTTGTTTAGGTGTCAATATTTCTCCTAAAATTATTTAAAAAATGACAAATACCTTGAAAAAAAGAGTGATTTTGGGTCAGTAAGTCACCGATTTTGAATCAATACAAAGGAACAGGTCACATCAGCACATCAGCAGCATTGAACCAAACGAGTCTATTTGGTTTGATTCAATCTCACAATGGACCAGTTTATTGATGTGTAGAGGATTCAACTGATTGGTCACAAGTTTTATATTTATATTTACAGCATTTGGCAGACACACTCATTCAGAGCAACGTACATTTATCTCTTTTTAGAACTGAGCAATTGGAGATTAAAGGCCTTGCTTAGGCCTTGCTGGGGGCCCAGCATCAGTATCAACTTCCATTGCTCCATCCATCCATCCATCCATCCATCCATCCATCCATCTATTCATTTTTTGCCTCTCATCCGAAGCTGGGTCACGGGGAAAACATTCTAAAAGGAGACGCCTCCTCTAGCGCTTCTGCCAAGTCGTTCCCAGGCCATTCGGGAAACATAGTAACTCCAACGTGTCCTGAGTCTTCCCCGGGGTCTCCTCCTGGTGGGACATGTCCAGAACCCCGGAGACATCCGAAACAAATGCCTGAGCCACCAGAAAAGTAACAGCGGCTCCACACCGAACTTATCCCTGGTGACCAAGCTCCTCACCCTATCTCTAAGGGTGCGCCTGTCCTCTCGTTCAGGGACACTCATTTTAGCCGCTTGTATCCGAGACCCATATCATATCATATCATATCATATCATATCATATCATATCATATCATATCATATCATGAGGAAGGTGTCCAAGACAGAATTACTTTATCATGCGGACAATAATATTTTTCTATAGTATTGTAATTAAACATTAACTGTTTAATCAGTTAAAATAAAGTTTGACTTTTGATTACAGATCACGCATCCATATTTTTTTTTGTTTTTGTGTGTTTTCTTTATATTTTTATTTAATCTTTAAGTGTTATCCAAATGGTCTTTTTTCCACTTTTATTAGACAAACATATTAGACTTTTTTGTTGCATCACGTACGAATGCAATCTTGCTCTAGGCTTTGTTGCTTAAACTGAAGAGAAGACATTCATGAGATTACTGAAATCTTTTATCTCGGCGGATTTTTCTTTTGCTTGATTTAGAGGAAATACAGCTTCAACATCCAAATGAATTTTCAATTTTTTCCCCACTACTGTAGGATTCATTCCACTCTGCTGCACCGACAGGTTGATTTGACATTTATTCGAAGACTGATTAGAACTAATAAAAGAAACATAGGGAAAAAAGAAAAGACAAGAGAAGGCAAATAGAAGAAAAGAGAAGAGGACTTAGTAGAAGCCTATGAGACCTGGAGCATCTGTAGCCTCTCATAAACAGGCCACTCTGAAACGATGAGCCTCGTTCGAAAAGATGAATATTAAAGTGTATTAAAAAACCCTCGAACCGACACGGTGAAAGCTACTACATCTGCTGTGGAGTGATTGCATGAAGTCAGAAGGAGACAGATATTAAGTGTTATCAAACACATGCTTTCACACGTACACACACAAATTCTGCAAAAGTTTCAAAAACAAGAAGAATCGGGTAGAAACGGAAGGAGAAAAATAAGTACGATCTTTCCTTGTTTGTGTAGCTCAAGGTCTCCAAAAAAAAAATCAATGGAAAAAGTGCTTTTTTTTTTCTTCAGTCTTTAGTTATTTTATTGCCAATTCAAGAGTTACAGCTGAACCGTTTGCTGTTAAATTTAAAACACAGCAGCAGGTTCAATAATCACTTGGCAAAATGACTATTCATAGGGGTGCAGAAGATTATTATACCAAATGTCTTTAAACTAAGAGTCTCTGTAATCAACCTAAAACCATCCTAATGTCTGCAACAGCTGTAAATTTCAATCTACAGCCAGTCAAAAATCTTCTGTTCAATGCCCCAGTGCAGGATCATTACCCCATAGCTGCTCGGCTGCATTATACGCTTGATTGCATGGTGCTGGTGGTGCAGAAGGAACTGTAGGTGACTTGCATATTTAAAGATCTCTTAACATATTTACAGTTGTGCTCTCCGCAGAGTTTGGCATGCTTTTCGCTTGTCCATATTACAATTAAATCAGTCTTGTCTTTTACCTCAATAAGGAAAAAGTAGTGTTTAATATTCCAGAATTTTATTAATACTACCCATAACCATACTATATAGAACATGTTTTTTTTTAACAGTTAGGAGTACTTACTGCTGATGACTGTGCATGCTTGTGTGTGAACACCTGCACTGCTTTAATGGGAATTTACTGTATCTCCACTCGTGATCAGTTATGTGGTTGTCTCCCACACCAAAACACACACCAATCGGATTAAAATCGGATTAAAAACGCTTCATAATTCCTTTGGTTACTCGATACTGAAGAAGTAACACTGTTAGTATCACCGTTTATTTACGATAACCACCACTGCTCACAATAATACTAGTTAGTTCATGCACTAATGATGGGTAAGAAGGTCTAAAGTGCAGTCGGTGGTCCAATTTTCTTAGGTCTAAAAGAAAAGCACACAATGATATTGATATTATAATTTCAAATGGTGGGGCAGCAGGGTGGCTTAGTGGTTAGCACTGTTCCCTCACAGCAAGAAGTTCCTAAGTTCGATTCCTGGGCAGGAGCCTTTCTGTGTGGAGTTTGTATGTTCTCCCAGTGCTTGCGTGGGTTTTACTCCGGGTTCTCCGGTTTCCTTCCACAGTCCAAAAACATGTATGTTAGATTGATTGGTGATTCTAAATTGTCCATAAGTGTTAGTTGCCCTGTGATTGACTGGCGACCTGTCCAGGGTGTACCTGCCTTATGCCCTTTCAGAGACAGCTGGGATAGACTCCAGCAGATCCCTGTGACCCCGAATAAGGGAATAAGCAGGTAAAGAAAATGAATGAATGAATTCAAATTGTTTTTGTAGAAGATGGTGGTGAGAGCAGGTATGTTGTATGGTTTAGAGACAGTGTCACTGAGGAAGAGACAGGAGGCAGATTGGGACGTAGCAGAGTCTAAAGGTGTTGAGGTTCTCTTTGGGAGTGCTGGGGTCGGACAGAATTAGAAACGAGAACATCAGAGAAACGGCTCATGTTGGATGTTTCGGGTTCAAATCAGAGAGGACATGTGCAGAGGAGGGATAGTGGAAATTTTGGTAGGAGGATAGTAAGGGCACAGAAGATAATTGTGATAGATGAGGACCTGAAGTTAGTGGGTGTGAATAAAGAGGATGCAGAGGAC
The DNA here is from genome assembly GCA_005784505.1 of Bagarius yarrelli. NCBI lineage: Eukaryota > Metazoa > Chordata > Actinopteri > Siluriformes > Sisoridae > Bagarius > Bagarius yarrelli. The sequence continues at coordinate 1,694,102 of VCAZ01000080.1, forward strand.
AGGGTTAGGTGGAGGCAGATGATTCGCTGTGGAGACACAACCCGGAAGAAGAAAAAAGATGCATCTGACACAGTGTATTTTCTTTCAATGGTTTGCTTGTACACAGCTTGCACTATTTCATTAGCTGAAGTGTTTATCCAGCTAAGAGGACAACTCCGCTAAACGTTTGACATGACTAGTATTAGATTTAGTCTTGCTGCTGGGAATAAATTAAATTTGTTGTCTGGAAACTTAATGAAAACATGGAGATTCGGCGCAATTTCCTTAACAAGCATCTGCACCCAATTGGTTCAGAGTAAGAGAAACCTGCTCATCTCTTCAGTGAGTCTTTACCATCTGCTCCCACTCCAGTGTCATGTAGTCTAATGGGCCGTTATCATTCTGCGGCAGATACAATATTGTAAGATTTTATGTGGGAAAAATGTCTTTTTTGGTTTTATTGTTACATCTGCACTCTAGTGGTGCATGCTCAGTTACATTTAGGGCATTTGGCAGACGCCCTTATCCAGAGCGACTTCTATTGATTTCTGTTAAACAACTGAGGAATTGGGGGTTAGGGGCCTTTCTCAGGGGCCCAGCAATGGCAACTTGTTAGTGCTGGGAATCAAACCCACAATCTTCTGGTTAGCAGTCCAACACCACTGCGCCACCACTTGGGTTATTTTCATCTTGTTTTCTTGGGACTATAATTATAATTCAGATCCATGTGTAACCTGGGTGAATTACGTAATAATGATAAATAAATACAATAAATAAATGAATTCATAAAGCACAGAAAGACACAACGCTGTGCTGTAACGTACCGCTTAATACTTCTAAAATATATCAAATTTACAGCATTTGGCAGACGCCCTTATCCAGAGCGACTTACCTTATTCCCTGTTACCCCAAACCCGGGTCTTCAAGTTGGGAGTCCAACAACTTAACCACTGCGCTACCACTTTCCCAAATATCCATAATATGGCCACAGGTGTATGGACATCTTACCAGCACACCCACAAGTGTCCTCCCCAAACTATGTCCACATGGTTGGAAATCACACACAAGATTTCCTTCATTGGAACTAACAATAAACCTGTAAACAAATCCCCTGAACTCCATGAAGACATGCTGTTCTGGTTGGAGTGGAAGACCTGGAGCGTCCTGCAAAGAGTTCTGACTTTGACTTAACCCAACCGAACATCTTTAGGATAAACCGGAACACCGCCTGCACCCCAGACCTCTTTACCAGAGCTAAAAAAGGGAAATCAGAAGAAAGATTAAGTCTAAATCTGGAATAGGAGGGTTAAATCAATTCTGGATGTAATGGTCAGTTATCTGAAACACTTTTGTTCATATTTTGTCTGTTTATTAAAAAAGGAATAGCAGATAAATTATGGGTGAAGAAATAAACGTTTACAAGCTTTTGCATAGCTGCACATAATTAAATACTTTAAAGATTTATTAAAAAGGTAGGCTTTTTCCTCGTTAAATCAGATAAGCGTACCGACAAATTAAAACTAAATTAAAACGAAAGTTGCTCAGGTGATTTTATACGCTTCATTAATGGACACATTTTTTAAAAAATACGCAGGTGGGGCTCATGGGAAAAATATGCTTTTGTATCTGTAGAGACCAGAAAATATTTAATATTGATTATCAATTCGCTGTAGATCTGTCCGTTTTAATCTTTGTTTGCAGAAGGCATTTCTGTCTGCTCAGCATCCCTGACACTTATCGTCAAAATCCTTAAAGGAATTCGTCCCAAAAGAAGAGAACAAACCATCCTATTACCCTTATCAAGTGTAATGTATAGAATTATAGCTTAGCTCGGGATCTTCTCTGCACCATCCTGTAAAAAAACATAAGATAAGACATTGTATTTCAGGTAAAGCACAAAAATGTGACCTTATCTCATTATCATTTCTCAAGGTCCTGATGTGCATCCAACCAACCAAATTGTGCTTCAGCAGCCTCTAACACGGTGAAATTGCCCGTGGTTACTGTAGGACAACAAGCTCTTTAGGGGGCGATTAGAAATGTGAATTCAAACCAGTTTGCATCATATAGCCTTAGTAATGTAGGTCCAGGTTAAAATAACGAGATCTTCTGTGATCTTTCAAATCGTCTGTACATATAAAGAGAAAAGAAATGAATAAACAAATAAAAAACACTCAAAGATAGAAAGAACATAAGTATTTAATACTATAATTGTACATTTAAACTTAAAAATAAACTTGATTGAAATTTATAAACCTAAAAATATTAGTTAAAAATGAATTTATACAATTAAGTATGGGGAGGTGGCAGTTCAGTGGTTAATATTGTGGGTTCGATTCCCAGTACAACCAAGTTACCACTGTTGAGCCACTGAGCAAAGGCCCTTAACCCCCAATTGCTCAGTTGTATGAATAAAATAAATGTGTCCACCAAATGCTGTAAATGTAAATGTAATAGGAGCTCACCGTCACCACCAGATCCAGTCTGTATCCAGCCCAGTTGGTGGATCAGCAGTTAGAAACAATAAGCTCCAGAGGCAGTTTCCCCGGTGACGACCTTGTCTTCTAGACAGCCACTCAGACAAGATCACAGAAACTTTGCTGCAGCATGAAACAACCTTCTGGCTCGTCTGGTCAGAAAAGAACTAACCCCTCCAACTGAGCCTAGTTTCTCCTGGTTTTATCCATTTTATCACCGATGGAGTTTGGGGTTCCTTGCCGCTGTCGCCTCTGGCTTGCTTAGTTGGGGACTCTTAATTTACAGATCCTGCTAAGATCTGGACGTGGTTTTCATAACGAACAAACTTATTAACACGCTGTTCTTACTTTCAGACAAATTTCACAGCCATTTATTTATTTACCCGCTATCCTATAGTACTGATTGAGTATAAATACAGATCCGTCACAGATCCTTATGTATTGAGTTCTAGTAATCTGAAGCCTTGGCATTTTTCTGTCTAATCCAGTTAATACATCTCCAACTTTTAAGACTAACTTTTCCGGAAATCAGTTCGTTAAAGCTTTGGAATAAATCTTTTGACATTTTATTTAACATATCTTGGATATAATACAGGAATATTAACTAGCTGGTAAAATACAGGTGTGACTCAACATAATTAAAGCTTCGAATTAAAGCTTCTTGCATTTTAACATTGTTGTTGATTTTCAGGGTCTCACACCTTTTCCGACTTTAAATTTCACCACAAGGGGTGTTTTAAGCACAACTGTGGTAAATTACACATTGGCGTAAATCTATTTTAAATCTATTCAGCAGTAAAAATAAAATAAATAAATATAAATATTCAACTTTATTGTCATTGTGTAAGGTACGTGTACAGAGCCAATGAAATGCATTTTTCGCATATCCCATCTTAGTAAGTTGGGGGTCAGAGCGCAGGGTCAGCTATGATACAGCATCCCTGGAGCAGGAAGGGTTAAGGATCTTGCTCAAGGACCCAACAGTGGTTGGCTTGCCGGTGGTGAAGCTTGAACCCAGGTGTTTCTGGTCTTCAGATCAGTAACTCAGCACCTTAACCATTTGAGCCACCACTGCCACCAAAAGAAGTCCACATTAAATAAGTCTTCTTGCAAATGAACCCACGGTTCCTGGGTTTAATTTTTAAAATCAGTCACCAAATATGGAAACCTTTTTATTTAGCATACATTTTGACTTTATTAGCAGCCCATCACCTTAACCAATGCGCTACCACTTTTTCCCTATATCAGTTTTAAAATGTTTTACTGTTTTAACAGTATGTCCCACCAGGGGACAGTTAGGGGATTAAAATGAAAACATGGTTATTGGTTCAAAATTGTACCCCAGGATTTATTCACGCTCAAGGCATCGCAGGTGTTTATGACTTTCTTTTATCAGACAAATGTTCTGGCTCTTCCCAGCTTTATAATGGCAGTGAGTGGGTGTCAAAATTCAACAGTCCAAAAGAAGTCAAATAAAGTGTATCCATCCATCCTAAAAAGCTCCAAGTAGAGAGCAAAGGCTGAATAAAGGGAATAGATGTGTTTTTGTTAAAAAATAAATTCAGAATTTTAACAAAGTAAACAGTAAAATCTAGGAGCGATGTGTGTGTGTGGTCCTGTGACGGACTGGCAACCTGTCCAGGGTGTTCCACTCCTGTCTTTCACTCTTTCAGAGCAGATCCCTGGGACCCCGAATTAGGGAATATGCGGGTATAGAAGATGAATAAAAAATCGTCTTTTGACATTTGCGAATCGATTCTGAATCGTTCATGTTCCGCATTGCCGAATATCTCGTTTCGGCTGGCTGTCGTATGTGTGCTTACGAGAGCGAGGAAAAACAGCTAAAGGATTATCTAAAGGATGTAAGCTAGTGAATTGTAATGAAAGCAATGCAATTACATTTTCAAGTGGTTTCAAGCACTTTTACCCAAGCATTTTTATAACCTTAAAAACAATATTAATATTCAAAGTTTTCCAGGATTTCGAACCCTGGCTTGTAGGCTGTAAATATGCTAACAGCTTTTGCATTTGTAATATGTGAATATGTGTTGATGAAAAACATTTGAAGGATCATTTCATCATTCAATCGGCTCCTTTGGATCAACTCTCCTTTCAGGGTCAGGTGTTAGCAGTTATTATACCACTGCGCTGCTGAATTCTCCTATCTGACAGTGTTAATTACTTTGCTAGAGCAGCCGCTCTCTCGTTGCCAGCTGTGACATTTGCTACACTTCCAGTCTTATTTTGATGCTTGTTCTAAAATGTTGTTCTTAACTTGGTCATTGTGGTGAAAAAAATTGTATTTGTGTTATTTTTAAAAAAAAAAACCCACATGACTGAAGGTTTTATCAGCAAGTTAACGTTTTACCAGCAAATCATTGTCTTACCCTTGAGCCTTCTGAATACTCAATATCTACGAAACCGAGGGATTTTTTCCATCAGGTTGAGTTTGCTGAGAAACATAACTTTAATATCAGTAAAGTTCTGCTATAACATCAGCAATATAACAGGAAATCATTTGCCTTATAAATGTTACGCATCAGGGCAGTATGGTAGCTTAGTGGTTCGCACTGTTGCCTCACAGCAAGAAGGTCCCGGGTTTGATTCCCGGGCAAGGGTCTTTCTGTGTGGAGTTTACATGTTCTCCCCATGCTTGCGTCGGTTTACTCCGGGTTCTACGGTTTCCTCCCACAGTTCAAACACATGTATGTTAGATTAACTGGTGACTCTAAAATTGCCTGTAGGAGTGAGTGTGTGTGGCCCTGTTATGGACTGGCGACCTCTTCTGCCTTTCACCCTTTCAGAGACGTCTGGGATAGACTCCAGCAGATCCCTGTGACCCCGTATTAGTAAATAAGCGGGTATAGAAGATAAATGAATGAATTATACGCATCTTTGACATCAGAACAGAATCCCAGTGAATCCCAGCATAGGGAGGTGGGGGTCAGAGTGCAGGGTCAGCTATAATACAGTGTCCCTGGATCAAGGAGAGGGTTAAACACTCTGACTAAGGGCCCAAAGCCCTTGCGTCTGTACCTTTGCAAAGTGTTTTGTTTGTGTATTAACTATTTGCGCTGTCTGGAGTAATGTTTGTATGGTCTATTTGCACTGTGTTATCTCAGACTGTTTGCACACATGCACTTTAAGTTGCTAAGACAACTTATTTTCTAGTCCTTAACTCTGTGATGCTCTTTTGTATCTTGTGTAATTCTGTACTGTTTTATGTAGCATCATAGTCCTATCTGCTATATATGGCTGAAATGACAATGAACCTAGATACTTTTTGTAATAAACAATAAACCTTGATACGTCTTGACATAACAAAGTAGTGGTAAGTCTCAACAGCCCTGATCCTTGTCACATATACTCTACAGTCAGAGCGCACGGTCCGCTATGATACAGCTGATTAAGGGTCTTGCTCAAGGACCCAACAGTGGCAGACTGGCGGCGGTGAGGCTTGAACCCGGGTCTTCATGGTCTTCCTACATTTACATTACATTTACATTGTGGCATGTGGTGGACATTCTTATCCAGAGCAACTTACATTTATTTCCTTTATAAAACTAAGCTATTATTGGTTATAGGCTTTAATTAGAGCACAGCAGTGGTAGCTTGATGGCGGTAAGAATCGAACCCACAATCTTCTGGTTAGCAGTCCAACACCTTAACCTCTGAGCCACCACCGTTTTTAAGCACCCCAATCACTGCCCCATGACCTTTTGCATTTCTCTGCTGTCTTATTTAAGCCAAAGTGAAAGATCTTACGGAGTTTGATAAAATACTAAAACTGGAGGAGGAACATTTACAAGCTGCACAGCAAAATCAGAGTATTAAATAAAGTATAAAGACCCTTAATAATAATAATAATGATGATGATGATTATTATTAAAAAATTTGACTGTGCATATAAAATTTCTCTCCAGATCTTTCTTTTCAGAAAACCCTGATTTTTCCTGTTGTCTTGTAAATTTCTCTTATTGTATGACTTGAGGAACAAAAGGTCTGTGAGCTGCAGCTTCTTTAACTGTAGTGTAATTTGTAAAAAAAACAAAAGTTCAGAAAAGATAATTAGCTTTAAGTGAAACATAAAGTAATTATTTCTTATCTCAATTTAATTGAGTGTGATGATGTTAAGAAAATTGCTGTATGCCTGAGGACGAGGTTTTATCGTTGACGGTAGAAGCTGTGATTTTTTTCCCCCCACACTTTGAGCCCCTAAGCTGCTTCTTTTACATTTGCCTTTCCATCAGGCTGACATTTTCAGCACCCAATTACTTATGAATACCTAACAAAATGGGTTTAGTCATTGTGCTAGCATCTTTAAGCTGAATAAAAGCCATGTGGTGGCCTTCACTGCGTTGCTGGCAGACTATAGCATGAGAGAAAAAGAAAGACAGACATCGATAGCAATAGTTATGTGGATCGTTACAGGAGACTTATATACTATGTATAAGACCATTTTTTTGGTAAGCTAACAAAACATATTCTGTCTATGTGTACAGACAAGTCCAGATTTAATTCCATAGGACATCTGGGACTGAGGAATGAAAACTGAGTAAATATTGTAATTTCTAGCACTGCAAAGATTCTGCAAAGACACACACACACACACACACACACACACACTATATATATATATATATATATATATATATAATATATATATATATATATATATATATATATATATATAAAATAGTGGATGTACACAGAAACTGAGACAACATCCACTTTAATAACCACCAATATGTGATTAAAAACTTTCAATTCATTCATTTATCTTCTATTCCCGCTTATTCCCTAATTTGGGGGTCAAGGGGTTTAAGGGGACGACTTCAAGGGGATCTGCTGGAGTCTAGCCCAGACGTCTCAGGATGGGTACACCCTGGACCGGTCACCAGTCTATCACAGGGCCACACACACACACACACACTCACTCCTATGGGCAATGTAGAATCACCAATCAATCTAACATACATGTTTTTGGACAGCAGGAGGAAACCGGAGAGGAGTAAACCCATGCAAGCACAGGGAGAACATACAAACTCCACACAGAAAGACTCCTGCCCAGGGAATTGAACCCAGGACCTTTTTGCTGTGAGGCAACAGTGCTAACCACAAAGCCACTGTGCTACCTTATAATTTTTATTAAACGGTGAAAAAAGTAATTATTTATTTAAGTGTAAGATTTAATTTGTATACTATTAATTGTTTATTAAATCAGATACTGTTTCGTTTAACAATTTGACTGTGTACACTAAAATAAAAAATAACTTTTTCTCTCACTTCAACATTTTTTATAGAACGATGTAGGAGTAGTTGGGTCTTTTATTTTTGATCAGGCGTGACTTCCTGTATGGCTCTTTTACGTCATAAAACTGCGACACTCAGAGATCGGTTAAATCCTGAATATCTCGATATTTCCTGTATTAGTGCACTACACGGGTTATAAGCTAAAGGCTAACAAGGGCACAGTGCAGTGCACTGGGAGATAATTTGAGATGTACTGAGAAAAACACGTGCGAACTTTTTAGTCGCTTAGTGGAGAAAACATGAATACGAGGTACAGTTTTTTGTTACCTTGTTGGTGTTAGAAAATACAGTGTTTATTATCACTAGCTAGCCGAGTTAGCCCTCGCTAACGTAAACGAGCTGTCAGAATGCACGGCGTGAAGGTCGGGTGTTTGCTCGCTTTCAGGCAGCTGTTAAGCCGAACTACTTTACCGTCCTGTTATTTCCGCGGCGCTGCGTGTGCGCAGGATTCGTCTTATAGTGTTAGACGCCGAATAACGACGGTGACGTCTGAACCGGTAATCATCCGCATCCCGAGGAGCATGCAAGAGCGAATAGACAACGTAAAGCAGGTGAAACGCAAAAACCTCCATAAAGTTGCGACAGTAAAAACCGGTAAACTGTTAATTAAAAGCAAGAACCCCCAACTAAATCAGTCTGTCAGTTACACTCTGGGCAAGTTTGAAGAACCAGTCCTTACATCAAAAGGATGGAAGAATAACAAATCATTTGGGGACTACTTTACAATCAACAGCACGCAGAGTGCACCTCCGTTCCTCCCTGACACTAAACAGGATGAATCCAGTCCTCGGAGAACATTTAATCATCTCCATCTTTCCTCGGAGCTCGTCGAGACTCTGCAAAAACACAATATCAGTCATCCTACAACCGTGCAGTTACAAACCATTCCCAAACTGCTCCGGGGTCACAACATCCTGTGTGCTGCTGAGACGGGCAGCGGAAAAACGCTCGCCTACCTGCTGCCCATTATCCACAGATTACATAAAGAGGTTCCATTAATGGGGCTGGGGTCAGAGCTGAAGACACAAGCGCTGGTCCTTGTGCCGTCGAGAGAGCTGGCCGAGCAGGTGACATCGGTTGCACAGACTATGAGCCAGCCGTTTGAGTTGAAGGTTAAAATTGTCGGTGGAGGAAAAGGAGTCGGGAACATTAAAGCCGCTTTTAACTACGGTCAGCCTCACATTCTGGTCGCTACGCCTGGCGCGTTGCTGAAGGCGCTGTGGAGACGCTTTGTGGATCTGAGCGAACTGCGTTTTATCGTAGTAGACGAAGCTGATACCATGTTCGATTCCAGCTTTGCTCACATGCTCGAGAATATCTTACGGCACACTCAGGTCGCCACAAACCTTTCAGAGATAACTGGACCTGTACGAAAAGCACAGCTGGTGGTAGTGGGCGCCACATTTCCCGGCGGGGTCGGCGAGGTCCTTGGTAAAGCCACCGATCTGGGCAGCTTGGTGACGGTTAAGACCCGGATGTTGCACTACCTGATGCCGCATGTCAAGCAGACCTTCGTGAAAGTCAGAGGTTCTGAGAAAGTTCTGGAGCTTCACCAAGCGGTTAAAGAGGCGGAGCCTGATCACAAAGGTGTTTTGGTGTTCTGCAATTCCGCTGCCACTGTCAACTGGCTTGGTTACACGCTGGAAGAAATGGGTCTCCATCATGCACGCCTTCAGGGAGAAATGCCTGCTTCCGTGAGGGAAGGAATCTTCCGGCGCTTCCAAAAAAGTCATGTTGATGTTTTGATTTGTACCGATATCGCCTCCCGAGGACTCGACACACAAAGAGTGGGCCTGGTGGTTAACTACGACTTTCCAGAATCCCATACCGACTACATCCACCGCGCAGGCCGCGTAGGCAGGGCAGGAGCCTCAGCTGGAGGACATGTTTTGAGTTTCATTACCCATCCATGGAACGTAGAGCTGGTGCAGAGCATCGAGACAGCAGCCAGGCGGAGACTGTGTTTACCTGGAATGGAGAAGGAGATCAAGAAACCTAGTAAAGTGATATCACAGGAAAACAAATAATTAAACAACAAACTCAAAAAGTGTTTTATACGTCATATAGATAAACGTATTGGCACACCTGACCATCACTTCCATGTGTGTGTTATATTCTACCTGGAAAAGGCTTTCATTTTCTTACACCAACCAGAACACAGCATGTGTTTATGGAACTCTGGGGCTTTGTGCACAGGGTATTGTCATGCTGGAACAAAGACAACTACACGACATGCAGGTCCACTTACAAAGGAGTTCTTTAGAACAATCCAGGTCTTTAGGTCTGGTTTGGATCTATAGAATTAGAACAAACATCTGGAATATTCACACATTTACATAAACGTTTCTTTATTTAGTCTTTGAGGTGCAAAATTTTGCATTACTCTTCATCAGTCCAGTCATTTTAGATCTTGTAATATTCAAATCAGTTGATTTTTAACAAACGCCATTGACAAGTTGTTTATTTTGAATGCAATAAAATGTTCCAGTGACTCGTTTCTCTCTTTTTTAAAGTGTTTGTATGGTTTTATTAGATTTATTATCCTTATTTATTAGCTTAGTTTAATAGATAGTCTTAATACACGGTTACTCCGTGCAGCGTGTCTCAATTAATGGTGCGTTTGTGTTAAAAACATAAATGTTTAAGCAGAAAAAACCTAAAAATCTTTCTCTTCTCAGCTTTTACATTTTTTTTCAGTGTGTTATGTTACGGTTCTTAAAACTGTCTCGCAGTTCAAGTGCCTTTGGGTTCAGGTTAGTATCGGTGCAGATTTTTGCCCTTTCTTCTGGTGTCTCCATTCATTTCCTGCAGGTTAATATATATATATATACAATTAACATTTAACACAACATGGTTGACCAAAGTGCTGTACAATCATAAAACTCGGGTCAGACATGGAAACAGATTAAATATAAGATTAAATATTAAACATAAATAAAAATAAAGTAGAGGTAAAAATTCTCATCACATTGTATTAAAAGTCAAACTGTATTAAAAGGTCTTTAGGTGAGATTTAAAAATAGGAAGAGTCGGGACCTGCCTAACGTCCACGGGCAGCTCATTCCATAATTTAGGGGCTGCTACTGAAACTCTTAAACCTGGATAAAGTCTTGCTCAAAGGATCCGACTTGACTTTCTGATCAGTAAAACCCAGACTGTTTTTTTTAAAACGGTAGTTGTTGTTGTGCACTATGATGTCATCAGATGTCCACTATAGTTGGTAGGTCATATGGTGTTAATGCTCCTATATAATGGAATGCACCCCCCCATACACTTCGTAATACACCATCTATTGTCCACCTTTAAGACTCGGCCAAAAACGTATCTATTTAATTTGTATTTTGGATAATGTGGCTGTATTGGCCGTATTGTAAACCTCGTTGGTAAGATAAAGCTGCCCAGGCTGTAAAACAGTAATAAAGCGCTTATAGAAAAAACACAATAAATATTAAAACTGTTATTATAAAAGAATGCTTTAATACTTAAATGTTTATATACGAACACTTATGGTGATTTTTGAAGTGGCATCTGAGTATAAATATATATATATATATATATATATATATATATATATATATATATATATTAATTTAATTCGGTTAAATTATTTTTTGAAAACTGTCCCAACCTAATTTTTTGGATTTTTTCATACTCCCTGACATGTAAACAGTTTGTATTTAAAAAGCTGAACGTAGTGAGGATAAAGGGATGAAGGATGAGCTTGCAGTCTGCTACCCACTGTTTATAATCACAGAAAAACAGCAGGGTTGCCAGATTATAGGCTTATATTCAAAGCAGCGGTTCGAGACAAGGAGAATGTGTTCGCTAAACATTCATCCTGAGCAAATAAACAAAGGAGAAACTCAGATGGTCTTCCACCCAAACCAAAACTGTGTCAAACTCTCATATACAGCTTCTAAACAAACCTCATTTGTGTTCATCCCTGAAGCATCATCATGGAAGAAAGCCGAATATGCTTTCCTTGCTGAAAGAAGTATTGTCCTTCCATTTCGCTAATTATCAGACCCTTATTTTATCATTTCATGTTTTTTTTTTTTTTATAAAGGGGTAAAAAGAAGTAGTTTTGCTGGCTGCCAATTTTCTGTCTCTTCATTCTCAAGGTCTGCTTTATATCTGTTCCACATCAAAGCAGAAGAATCCAGAAGCAGACTGAGTGACAGGCTACAGAAGGCTTTTGGTGAAGGCTTCTGCTTTATATAAGCTCGCTCTCTTTATATATATATATATATATATATTTAAAGAGTAAGCCAGAGGTACCGCTCATAGGCACTGGTCTGGAAGTGGCATACAAACTCCCTTCTGGGTTGAGACAAGCTGGTTATCTTCTGTGTTAGCTGATTTCTCCTCACGATGTTTGGCTTTTCTAAAAAAGGCAGCTATAAAAAAGGATTTTTAAGTATGTTCAAGTCAGTTTCTCCTCTTTCGTCAGCCATTGTGGGCATAAAAATTCAAATGTAATTGTATTAATGTCTGCATATCGCTACAGACGTGTTTTGGTAGTTCAACTTGGCTGTAACAGTTTTGCACTGATCAACAAATTGGTTAAAGAAACAGTCCCAATGCTAATATAGTTACATCGGCCAGCACTACTGATTCCGAAGGCTCCAGACAGATTAGATTGACATGGCAGCACATAGAGGCTAAAATCTGATTGGATAAAAATTTTAACATCCACGTAGAAGGAAGGCTATTCAGTGCCTTAAAAAAGTATTCATGCCCCTTTAACTTTTTCATATGTTGTCACTATACAACCACAAACTTAAAAATGTTTTTTATTAAGATTTTATGTAATAGACAAACACAAACTAGCACATAAATGTAAAGTGGAAGTTTGGGAAATGGGAAGTGGCTTTGTAGATCCACCTTCCGCTGCAGTTACAGCTTTGCACATCTACAGACTAAAACGTTTGCCCATTTTTGTTTGCGAAATAGCTTAAGCTCAGCCAGATTGGATGGGGAGCGTTGGTGAACAGCAATTTTCAAGTCCTGCCACAGATTTAAGTCTGGACTTTGACTGGACCATTCTAACACATGAATATTCTTTGATTTAAACCATTTCATTGTTTCTCTGACTGTATGTTTAGGGTAATTGTCTTGCTGGAAGGTGAATCTCCTTCTGAGTCTCAAGTCTTTTGCAGCTTCTAACAGGTTTTCTTCCAGGATTGCCCTATATTTAGCTCCATCCATCTTCCCATCAACTTTGACTAGCTTTCCTGTCCTGCTGAAGAAAAGCATCCCCACAGCATGATGCTTCCACCACCATGTTTCACAGTGGGGATGGTGTGTTCAGGGTGATGAGCAGTGTTACTTCGCAAAGCTGCAGTTTTTTAGTACAGTGTGTAAACAGTCAGTAGTCAGTAGTGTTCAGATATTGTTTAATTTAAAACACAGTTAAACGTTTTCATTAACAGATCTATTTAATCGTGAATAAACAAACCAGTAAAACACACACTGTTTCTGTTATGATATGAGGTATGAGCATCTCTGTTTCTTTTCATACAGGCTAGTAAAAGTGATGGCAAGACAAAAAAAGGCTGTGATTTAATACAGTATGTATGTGTATCAGTGTGTGAACATGGCTCCAAATGTGAGAAATGATTGATATTGATAGGGTTTTAATAAAGGTCATGCAGTTGATGGCTGCAGTTTGCTATCATTCTACAACACATTTAACCATGTAAACAAGTCAGTTAGCAAGTTCTGGCACACAAATCTTATCAACAAGCAAATGAAGATTAATGTTCACTAAAAAAAAATTAACACTGACGTTACTATTCTCTGAGACATACCAACATGGATATTTTTTTAGTTATATAACGAAGTTCTCACGTTCTTTTTGTTGCTCTAGACAAGAAAATATATCATGAGGACGTCTTTTAGCTTTCACGGCTACCTGTGAAAAAGGTAACTGTGTAATGTTTTGGCTGCGCTAACAATTTTCCAGTCTGTGTTTGTGCAAACTGTTGATCCACTGCTGAAATTTCAGTCTGAATAACAGTAAAGCCCGAATGGTTTGTAGTCTATTTTCAATTGAAATGTTTTCAAAATGGCTCAGTTTCAGCTTTACTTTTTACGTGTTTAGTCTTTTCTCACACATTGGTGGTGGAGTGTGTAGTGGAGAAATTTTCCATCCGGATCCGTGCTATTTTCTGCACAGGTGGGGGAGAGTAGAAGAGATGACAGGTAAAGACCTGCTGGCAAGCCTTCCGAAAGTTCTCGGAGAGGAAGGCATACAGGATGGGGTTGACGCAGGAGTTTCCGTAGGCTAAGCAGTGCGACATGATGCGGAAGGCGAAGGAGGCATCGTTTAGGGGAAAGTCTCCGAATTCTGCCCACATGGCAATGATATGGTGGGGCATCCAGCAGAAGAGGAACGCTGTCACAACGAGAAGTACAGTCTGGGCCGTCTGAGGGAAAGATACACACACGATTAACTCACTTTATCACAGTACAATCTTGATAGCAGCAAGATTGTTTAGCAAAGTTGCATCAAGTGTGCATTTTTGTGCATTAACAATATTTTTCTGTTTTTGTGGTACATCGATTTATTTTGAAAGAGTGCGTGTGTTAGTTTGCGATAGTTCAGTTCTAGGTGTTGAGGAGCCTGATGGCCTAAGAGAAGAAACTGTTACACATTTACTCTCACTTAATTATTATCTATGTACTCAAGCAAACAATTTTTTAAGTAGCAATAATTTTACTTCAGTAGAAATTTACAGCACTTTTTCCACCAGTGCTTACAAATGACTTACAGGAAATTAACATATTAGACTAGTTTTTAAAGTAAAATAAATAATCGGACTGGAGATGATGAACAATTCCAGATTTCTTGTTTTATATCTTAGTATTAATTAAAAAACGACAGTTTGTTTGTGATATTGTTAAAACTTTAACACACATTTCAACCTTTTTCCTTATTCAAATATACAGTAAATGTGTAGATGGTACCAAATTCTTTACAGGGTTGGTGGAATAAGGAAAAGAGAAAGTAAGTGATGAGGGAAAGAATTGTAAGTTTTGAAACTATTGATACACTATATTGCCAAAAGGTTGTGGTCACCTGACTATCAGAATCATTGTAGCTTAAATGTCAGATCTGGGTTTATTATGCTACAATAGTATTAGTAAGATCAGACACTAACATTAGAAGAAGAATAATATTCAATTCATTGTGTAAGGTACGTGTACAGAGCCAATGAAATGCATTTTTCGCATATCCCATCTTAGTAAGTTGGGGGTCAGAGCACAGGGTCAGCTATGATGCAGCGCCCCTGGAGCAGGAGGGGTTAAGGGTCTTGCTCAAGGACCCAACGGTGGTTGACTTGCTGGAGGTGGGGCTTGAACCCATGTGTTTCTGGTCTTCAGATTAACAACTCAGCACTTTAACCATTTGGTAAGGATGTCTGTTGTGCAGTCAGGGCTTTGTGCAGAACACTTAAGTTTTTGAGTGCAATTCAATCATAACACACCAGGTCTTAATGGAGATCAGAGGCTTTGTGCATTGTTATGTTAGTCTCTTAATTCCAGTGAAGAAATAATGTAATCCTACAACATACAAAAACATTCTAGACGACTCTACAATGCTGCACTTCCAAATTTGTAGCAACATTTTGGAGAGGAACCACATATGAATCTGATGGTTAGGTGACCACAGACTTTTGCCAATATAGGGTATTATGAGCTCAGCTAATTATACATTTACATGTAGATTTCTGAGTAATGTCTTTTACCATATTGACAAACATACCTTTGCTTGGCCCTTAAGATGTTCAGATATATCTGAAAATCCAATTCCTTTAAAATAAAAAAGCACTTTAAAAAACAACTTTCATAGAAGAAAAAAACCCCCAAAAGACTTTAGGTGATTTATGCACGAATAGAAGCATTTTCAATTCAATTTCAATTCAATTCAATTTTATTTGTATATGTATTTATGCATTTATTTGTACATTTTATGATATCCATCCATAAAAAGGTCCAGCCGCTCATCGGCATCTGTAGAGAAATTCAATACTTAAATAAGCAATATTTTTTATCGTTTCAATACTATTGACACTGATGGATTGTTAGCGCTAATGCATGGTGCATTGACGTATAGTAGCTACTTCGAAGTATCTCCAATCAAAAAAGTGATGCGGTAGTCTGCAATAGGAGCGGATATGGATTTCTTTAAGATTTATTCCGCTTTAATCATCTTCAGATTATTAGCGATATGTAAAAACAGATTATCCTGAAAATAAACAACTGTTTTCCTTAAAGAATTGCTGAGATTATATCTTTGACACCGGCCATAAATCAGGTGAATAGTCAGCGGCGAACCATGATGAAGTGGGGGCCTGCGGCAAAATTAATAGATGAGGCCATTTTAAAAGATTATTTTGTTATTATATCTTTGCTAATTAGATATATATTTATACAACATACAAACAGTAGTCAAAACACCACTGGGGTGCAGTCAAGGCCAGCAAAGTCTTCTTAGTCTGGTCACAGGCTGACCTACATTTACAACCTAAATTTTAACATTTGTTTAGGATTTTGTCTTTTCCTCATTAATTAGTATCACCCAGCCCGAATGATTACCTCTCCTGTGCTTGAATCCTTGTTTGAACAAAAGATAATCAACTGAGTTGTATGTGGTTGACAAGACAAGCACATATTAGCATTTATCTGCAGCGCAAGTGTAAGCTAGCATCTATGATAAAGGCATGTAAAGACACTACACGTATAAATTAAAGTCCTTCTGAAAAAAAATTTGTATTTACTGTGAACATGATAGTTTTAAGCCCAAAACGTACCATTTATTAAACTTGAAAGGAGTCTATTTGTAATTAGCCTATAAAACACATGTTTCTAAACTGCCAAACTGATCTCAAGCCCACCCAAACACTTTCAGGGGCCCCAGATATCAGTTTTATTAGTAGTAACAGTGCTGAATAGGTGTAATATATCTATTTAAAGGGCCCAAAATTGATAGCAGTGCCCCTGAACCCGGCCAAGCCAATTTTTACCCACACAATCCAATTCGAATCCGCCCATCCAGCAACCCTGCTGGCTGATTTTAAAATATGGAAGAGTGTGTTCAGATAGCCTAGGTGTATGGTGCAATTAACATTTTAAACGTGCACAAGAACGATAAAAAATTCGGAATTAAAATATAAATAAATTCAGCAGTTCAGAAATGCCATGTGCTCAAATCAATTGCACAGCCTAGGTCTATGTTTAGGATCAAGATTCACTATCTTGGACATGCAAATGTTACGTCAAGGTAGAGATGGTGATGAGGTAAGAGAGGAGAAAACTTCAGGGCCAAGTACCAGACACAGGTAAGCAGTGTGAGTGAAACAAGAAGTCTAATTACAGAGGTTTAATCAATATGTGGAGTGAGGTGACTGATTGGATACCGTAACATCGCAGACAATCACTCCATGATTGATGTATTCGTTCCAAACACATCTCACTTTTTTATAATTACACCTCCTCAGAGTGATAACACCCGCACTGACAATCATAATAATATATATGATACCACAATCATATTATATCTGAAACTATAATCAGAGTCGCTGTTTTTGTGTTTGTAGCAAGACTTTTTATCCCAGTCTTCAAAGCTTAACAGTATTTTTAACAAAAGCATATTTAAGCATAATACGTTTATTAAATGTTGTTTAAATTGTGTTGGAAGAAATTTATGAATTAAATAGCAATTAGACTGTATTAGACCTCATTCTCATCACAAAAACATCACATAAATGAAAAAGTGTCTTAATAATAATTTCCTGCATGTAATATTTCCCACACTTGATTCTTTGTCCTCATTTACACTGTAGATCTTAATACCCAATTCCAACTTTGTGACTATGTCTGATTTTTTTGATGACCCGCTTATACCCGCTTACATCATCTTTTAAAACTGACCCGATTTTTGCAATTAAACTATACACAGCAAAACAACCCCAGGTGGACATACTGACCGGAAAAGGAAGTTAAAAAGGGCGCGATAATAAATTAATGCAATGAAAGAAGACAAAATAATTGTTCGGTATTTTGCTTCCGCATCTTATTTGAAGGTCGGCAAATCGACACAAGGAGTAAAAAAAGTTGGAGAACCCTTGTTGCAGCCTAAGCGAATGTCTTTAAGTGAACAAAAATAATAAATATCAAAATACACAGTTATTATAGGTCCCTGTTGGTGTCCACCTGAGTTGGCTTTATGCACCACCGTCACTTATTTAATAATGTTTGACTCACATTGACGGGTGATAATCTATGTTTCAATGTTAATGTCAACTTTATTTATATAGCACCATTAAAAACAACAACGGTTTTAAACGATGTATTAAAAACCGTTACTAAGGCAAGCACAGTATAACAGATTATACACAAATAATCCAGATTTTACGGGACGGTTAACTGGATTGTTGTGATTTAACCACAAAACCTCTCTGTTTTCTGTTATAGACTTTACATTACGAAGCTTCTCTAGATGCAGTTTTACGCGCTGACCAGCTTTTTTAAAAACTACTACGTGGGGTTTTTTTTTTATTAATCAAATAACTTTGTGAAAGTCAAGCCATTTCCTAATTCATGTCACAGACTGCTACCGGAAGAAATAAATCTTTGGGGTGTAGGCCACTTCTGTGAAAGCTACATGTGTTAGTTTTTTCTCTCACCACATCAGAAAAAACTAACAGGCTCTATCATATCGGGAATCGATTTCTGCCTATAGAGCAATCACGCTGTTATTGCATTGAATTCTGCTGTGTTCTGACTACCCTAAAGACAGAAAATGTAGATTTCTCACTATGCTGTAGAAGGGAAATGTAGCTAGTCCTCAACAAAACAGCTTGAGCACAAATGAGTGAGTCTATCTATCTATATCTATCTATCTATCTATCTATCTATCTATCTATCTATCTATCTATCTATCTCTATCTATCTATTCTATCTACTAGATCTATCTATCTATCTATCTATCTATCTATCTATCTATCTATCTCTATCTATCTATCTATCTATCTACAGCTAAATATCCCATTAGCTGATACCCTGGGCCACCTATCAATAAAGGCGGGTTGTCTGTCTGTCTGTCTGTCTGCCTGTCTTCCTTCCTTCCTTCCTTCCCAGATAAATCCCATTAGCTGATACCCTGGCCACCTGTCAGTAAAGGTGGGTAGTGTCTGTCTGTCTGTCTGTCTGTCTGTCTCTCTCTCTCTCTCTCTCTCTCACTCTCTCTTCCCCCAAATAAATCCCATTAGCTGATACCCTGGGCCACCCCTCAATAGAGGTGGGTAGTAACATGTTATATTTACTGAATATCAGTCGAGACAGGACAGCCTGGCCTTATTCAATCAATGTTTTCACTCCAAGAAGTAAAAAGAACAGTTACATAACAGTTATAGAATGCAATGTCTTCTATGTGCATCAAAACAAGTCCACATATCAGTGTACAGGAATTCCAGCTCCAACCTGAGAAAACTTGTTGGGGTAAGTTTCAAAATAATTGGCTATTTGAATATAAACTATAAAATCTCACACACTGACTTCTTTTTTTTTTCTGTAGTCAATTGTTAGTATTTTTTTCAGGATTCAGGATTTTCCCTGAATGTTATCATTCTACTTTCTACACTTGATTACTTTTAAGTAAGTCAATTTAAGCATGAATACTTTTACTGTTATTTTCTCATCATGTAATTATGTTGAGTAATTATTTTGTCCACGCTACCCACTCCTGCCTATCAGCACTTTACTGATAATGAGAAAAGATAATTAATTCCTTATTTATCCTTATTAATGTTCTTGTTTCTATAGAGACAGTTCATGCACAGGGATTTGTATAGTGACTGTTATAAATGTAATCAAATCTAGAAATAAAAATGTAAGAAGTAAAATGTGTTCCATCCATCCATCCATCCATCCATCCAGACATTCTCCTATTCATTTTTAGCTTATTATTCTACATAGGATGAAGGCAAGGAGCAGTCTTGATAGACTGGCAATCCACTGCAGAGAACAATCGCACACACTTACACACCTATTCACACACTACCATTAAGAGATGCCAATCAGCATACATCAGAGGTCTTTGGACTGGGGGGAGGAATTCAAGGGTACCTGCAGGTAGATAAGGGTGGATAAGGGTGTCTGCCAAATGCCAGAAATGTAAATGTAGTACTATGAATAGGAATTCTTGAGCCGTTAAAGAAAAATTAATGAATTGAGGGAATTAGTTTTAGACCCTCTTGTCTGCTAAAAGCTTTAAGCCTCCTGCCACAGACATTTTTCTTCCCGCTCAAGTTTTACATTCAGGGTCCTTTGAAGCATCTTCTCGTCTATTACACCTCTTAGGCTTTTTAGCTGCTCTTAGGCTTCTACTTTGTGCCCTTTGATGGCACATACTGTAGTAAAAGCCTCATGCTATAGTAGAGTGTGATAGTACAGTGCTAATGTCCACAACTATCTATGTTTCTACTCAGTAAATTTTACAGGGCGACTTACATTTTTTTCATTTATAGATCTGAGCAATTGGGGTTTAAGGGTCTTGATCAGCTACCACAGCCCCCACTGCGTGTCAAACAGATATACTAGAGTGAAGTATGAATTTATAAATGACAATGGACATAAGGACATCATTTTATCTATTGTAGCGTGTCATAGTACACGCCAAACGATGCCATATCCGTGACGCTTTACGACGTTAACACAGAAAGTCTAGCATATTTTAATATGTTTTCAGTCGTACGTGATGTGTTCTGTCACACTGAATAATGTTGACCAATAGGAGAATTATTTCCGTGCACAGCTTTTAAATATGGAGATGACTGTACTGCTAGGTGGACTTATAAAATGGATGAAAGCCTTGTGGAGCTATGGCCTTTTTGATGTGTCATCGAGGGACTACCATGACAGAATAAAACAAAGATAAATGTTGTGTAACCTGGTGAGCAGTGTTGCTCTACTTACAACTTAGTAACTCATCTTGTGCTGGGAATTGAATGCATTAATGAGAATATACAATTTTTAATAAAATAATCGAAAATGCCTTCTTTAACTTAAGCCATGCGAAACATTTTATAAACGTGATTTCGCCTCCCGCCCCCAGCTGACATGCTGTAAAAGCCTTCCATGACAACAAACTGCTGATAAAGGGTTGTTATGCCTGTACAGAATAGCAAAGCGAATAAAAAAAACTCGGATCAAATTTTTATCGACTTGTTTAAGTAGGCTGAAATGACAGACGTGGGCGCTGAAGCGTGACCTACAAATGGTCTCAAACCGCCCCTGAGAGTAAGAATGAGATCTGGAATAGAATGTTTAAAAAAAAAATCACATTAATGTGCTGGTTAGGAGTTCCCTATACTAATGTGTTGATTCAGACACTCTACTTTAATACAACAGTCTATAATAAATATAATCTGGTGCCTGGCAGCAGGCTGTTCCTTAATGTCATTAAAAAAAGCACTCACACAATCTTTTTATAAATCTGGACAGTTACATAACAGTGTAGATTGGTAATTATTCAGAAAACATAAGAAAAATGTAAAATAGTATTCATAGCTGACAACAGGCCCTAAAAAATACATAACATTTTAACAGGACCTAGAAATAATAATAATAATGCTAATTGTACCGCAGAAATTTGTACGTCTTACCCTCTCTGTCCTAGACTTAACGACCAGAGACAACATTACTACAATACATCCGGTGAGAAAACTTAAAAATAGTACAATTTTAAAAAAAAACATAAAAATATTACCAAGTTACACACTGCTGGTGTGGCACAAACTACATAAACAATGAATTACTCTCAAAACACACCCAAATCCAATCACACCAAATTCCTACCTGTCCAAAAAAACCACTGAAACCATGACATCAT
Organism: Bagarius yarrelli; assembly: GCA_005784505.1. Classification (NCBI taxonomy): domain Eukaryota; kingdom Metazoa; phylum Chordata; class Actinopteri; order Siluriformes; family Sisoridae; genus Bagarius; species Bagarius yarrelli. The sequence goes on from VCAZ01000080.1 coordinate 1,715,768, forward strand.
CTTTAACATTTGGCAGACGCCCTTATCCAAAGCGACTTACATTTATCTTATTTATACAGCTGAGCAATTGGGGGTTAAGGGCCTTGCCCAGGGGCCCAGCAGTGGTGGCTTCGTGGAGCTGGGAGTTGAACCCACAATCTTCAGGTTCCTAGTCCAACACCCTCTTGTAGACCCATTGACTCCTGTAGTCGATTCTAGCATGGACACAATACCGATATTAATTCAGGTTTTCAGTCTGTTTTGCTCAAGACTTTATTTCCGCAGTATGTGGACACGCTGATGGCGTATCCTGTCTGCGTGAACAGGGTGCACAAAGTTATGCACAATAAATAAGTTGACAAACAGGTTGGAAAGCCTTTTATAATATTCTGACCGAACATTTTAATTGGACAATAATTTCTTGTCCTACACTTGACATAATGATTGCTATCGGGATGCGAAGAGACCTGTAACCAGCAGAACATAAATGTTTCTGAAGACAATCAGGTTTAGTACCTTTAAATAACAAGAACAACCACTTAACTTACGCTCATCATTTGATGCTTCACCCTGATAAAATACAGGTCAAACCATAATGACAAGATGTTTTGGTGGTAATAGCAGTTCGTGTGTCATAGCATAGTTTTATCCGTTTATATACTATGGAGAAGATTCAGTACATTCAGTCCTACAGACTGGGACATACAGTAAGAACACTTTTAAAAGACTCCAGTGACTTTAACACTGGCTGGAAGAGGCAGAGTTTTTGCCCTCTGGTTTCTTTCAACTGTCTCAAACAATATGTCCAACTCAGTAGAGACAACACTTCTTTTCAGCAGAAAAACCTTTACATAAGGAATGCAGACTGCCTGAAACATAATACACAAATAGAGAGCGAGAGAGAGAGAGAGAGAGAGAGAGTAAGAAAACGCAAGAGAGAGAGAGAAACAGAAAGCGCGCATGTATGTGTGTAAGAAAGAGAGAGAGAGAGAGAGAAAAGAGATAGATAAAGAAAGAAAAAAATAGTGAGAGAGAGAGAGAAGAGAAAAAATAAGCAAGCAAAAGGAGAGAGAAGAGAGCGCGAGAGAGATTGTGAGAGAGAGAAGAGATGACAGAGAGAGAGATGAGAGAGAGAGAGGAGAGAGAGAGAGAGAGAGAAAGGGAGGGGGCGAGCGAAGAGAGAGAGAGAGAGAGAGAGAGAGTAAGAGAAAGGGAGAGAGTGTGTGTGAGAAGAGAGCGAGAGAGAGAGAGAGAGAGAGAGAGAGAGCAAAAGGGAGTGTAAAAGAAGAAAAAAAGCAAAAAGGAGAGTGTTTGTGAGTTAGAGAGAGAGTGAGAGAAAAAGAGAGAGAGAGAGAGAGAGAGAGAGAGAAAAGAGATAGATAAAGAGAGAAAGAAAAGAGAGAGAGAGAGAGAATGAGAAAGAGAGAGAGAGAGGAGAGAGAGAGAGAGAGAGAGAGAGAGAGAGAGAGAGAGAGAGAGAGAGAGAGAGACGATTGCAGCGTTCAGCTGAAATCCACTTTGGGAGCCAACTGTGCAATTACTGTGTATGAAGCGATGCTGTGTAATATTGTTTTTTTGTCTTTTTATGACAATTCATGGTCACACATACACACACTTTCATACACATTCCCAAACAAAAAGCTTTTCAGTTGCCTGGCAAGATGTTAACTGCGATTTTCCTATAAATACCATACCCTCTGTCCAAAACAGCGGAATACCAATGTTAATATCAAGCTAATGGGAATATTTGAGAAAAAAAACAACTTTGGAACAAAAATCCTGTTTTAATTAACAAATAAAAAAGCTCAAAGCTGTGCAGCTGCTGATAAACATTACAACTGTCTGTGGCTAAGTCTCATTTATAGTTCTAATTAAATAAACCCTCTATACTTTATTATACCATCCTTTGTTAATTCTGTATCAACATTTCAATTAATCATTTATAACCTTCGGATGTCATCAGTGTGTGTCAACCAAAACCGCCTCAATTCAAATCTTTTCCTTTGTGTAAACTGAATAAATGCTGAAAAATACCTGATTGGCCAAGACTGGAAATTCATTGACCCTGGAACAGTTTACTGACCACAGCATGTAATGCGTTACATCATTTTATTCAATTCAATTCAATTTATTTTTATTTGTTTTGTGCTTTTAACAATGGACATTGTCTCAAAGCAGCTTTACACAGAATGCAGTAACAGTGAAAACTTTGTCCCTAATGAGCAAGCCGGTGGCGGCTGTGGCAAGGAAAAACTACCTGAGATAAAAAAGGAAGAAACTCTAAGAGGAACCAGACTCAAGAGGGAACCCATCTTCATCTGGCTGCCACCAAATTTTTTATGTTTTTTATGTTTTTTTTATTTTATAGATACATTTAGAATATTACATATAAGGCTGATGCATCTGATGAAATCAGATGGTTGATTGAAATTTTGATCCAGTATTACCAAAGGATGCTAACCCAGGATCACATCCTACTTGATAAAATCACTTTTACCGGAGGACATTATTTACCAAGTGAGATAAACAGGTGCATAAGTGAAAAAAGCCAACAATAAAAAAATAACCAAATCAATGAATTGACTCAAAATATCACATAAAAGAGTCAAAAAACTGACTCAAATAATTGACTCAAAGGAGTCAAATTGAAAATCGCACTTACAAGGCTACATTTTATCTACCCTAAACACAAAACAGCAAAGTAATAATTCAGTCTAAATGTGGATTGACCTTCAGTGCAAAAGAAAATAGATAAATAAATAAATGAAAAATAAAGAATATTTTTCGCTTTGTTAAAGAACACCACTCAATTTTTCCGTAATGAATCATCTAACAGACTCATTACTAATAAACAAGCAGCTGGAGACAGATTTCCAGCAATTGTAAACGCAAGTGCGGTGGCTGATACAACAAATGACTACAGTCATGAATCAGAGCTACTAAAACAGGATCATAAAAACAACATATCCACCTGCAGTGATTACAGCTAACTGTGGGAGCTGCCATTTTAATGTCAAGTAAATAAAAGTGATCAATGTAATCTTTAAATGGAAAAAAAACCCAGCATACACACATAGTGAGTCATGTAAACTGGGTGGCCATCAAAATGTCAGCTGTTTTAGTCAAAAAAGGACAGTATTAATGTGAATGTTTCTCCTGTAACCAGAGCAGTAATATGATTTTAAGGCTTACAGGTTTAATTAGACATCTTTAGGAGGTATATAAGTAAATATGTTAATGTTTAACAAAAAAAAAAACTGGCTAAAATGACATGACATAGATTAAGAAAAAAACAAGGTGACATGATGTCATAGATTAAGACCTTTTGAAAAAGGTTGAAAGCAGCTAAGTCTTTTCAACCTTTTTCAAAAATGAGTTCACTTTCAATTATATTTATTAGTGCAAGGGTGTCCAATCTCAGTCCTCGCAAAGTTAGCTCCAACTTGCCTCAACACACCTACCTGTAAGTTTCAAGTCCACCTAGCAAGATCTTAAGTAGTTGGATCAGGTGTGTTTGTTTAGGGTTGGAGCTAAACTTTGGGGGGGGGCAGGACACCGGCCCTTCTGGACAGAGTGTGGACACCCCTGTATTAGTGTAACTTTACTATAGAACAGGGGTGGGCACTCTCTGTCCTGGATAGCCAGTGTCCTGCAAAGTTAGCTCCAACTTGCCTCAACACACCTACCTGTAAGTTTCAAGTCCACCTAGCAAAATCTTGAGTGGTTGGTCCAGGTGTGTTTAATTAGGATTCGAGCTTAATTTCGGAAGACCGCTAGGACCTCCAGGATCGAGTTTGGACCCCCCTGTATTAGTGTAACTTTACTATAGAACATGTAGTAAAATTTTCTGTGCTAAATACTGTAGTGTTTTTAAACCTTGCTATAGAAAATATATGATTTGTTGTTGGGGTTATTCTACTGGACTTGTTATAGTAAACTCTACTATAGTAAAATAAAATAAAATAAAACAAAAAAAAAGACTATATTGATTACTATAGTAAATACATTTTTACAACTATATTATACTGTATACTTTGGAAAAGCCTTCAGATTAGAGCAAAAAGTGTATTAAAAAATGCACACAAAATCCGTTAAACAAAAAAATGTTAACATGTTGTAACATTGCTGTTCATTAGAAATAAGAATCTGACCTTACACACTGCTCCACATTACATTTAAGGTATTCAGCAGATGCCCTTATCCAGAGCGACACTTACATTTATTTCTTTTATACAACTGAGCAATTGGGGGTTAAGGGCCTTGCTCAGGAGCCCAACAGTGACAACTTGGGATTCCCTGATCTTCCAATTAGCAGTGAAACACCTTAACCACTGCGCTTCCACTTCCCCATTATTAACTCTGTTTTACATAAACAACTCTCTGAAAATATTGTTGATGAGTTTACTACAGATCTTACTATATTAAGCAAGTGTAAATACTATTTAGTGTAAATACGATAGTATGATAGAGTATATTATACAGTAAATTACAATTTACTAGATAAATCCTATAGAAAATCCTAAAGTATATATATATATATATATATATATATATATATATATATATATATATATATATATTATTACTTTTTTTTTTTTAATTTGGGCAGTCAAGCAAAAAGCTTTTACCAAAGAACAATTTCTTACAGTGCCACTAATCACAAAATCACACACATGGGGCATTTGAAGGGATATGAAATAAAATATTAGGCGGTAATAGAAAAAAAATGTCCCCAAAGACATGTTCTACCACCCTGAAATGCTAGTTTCCTAAATATTTTTGTTTTATTTTTAGTGGTTAAGGTGTTGGACTTCTAATTGGAAGATGGGGGTTCGATTCCAAGCACCACCAGGTGACAATGCCAAATGCTGTAAATGTAAATATTATATAAGGTGATAGAAGGTATAAAATCCTAAACCAACTCATCTAATGTGTATTTTTTACACAGCATTATAAACAAGTGCACCTAAAAGCTTAAAAGCTAAAAAATCCTTGTTCTGCCATTACTTAAACATTGTTCTGCTAATTTATTGCTTGAATCGTATTACTACTAGACTAGATTTGTTCTTGGTATAACATTATGAGGGTGAAACTTTTATGCAACCCCCTGACCTCCCCTAAAAGCTTATGTATTTTAATATCCTTTATTTTTGTAGAATAAAATCAAGTGAAGGCTTCGGCTAATTGATTCTGGAATATTTTAGGTCATAATATTTTAGAAAGTAAAATAAAGGCAGTAAAATTGTCTGCTGAGCGTTAAAACACTTCGCTGAATGACTGACCTTTTGTTTTTCTCACAAGAAACTGAATATGACTGAAATATTTCACAGCATTAAACTGTAATCTTATTTCCTGTTTAGGAGTTTTCTCATCTGCTGTATGTGGTTGAAATGATAATTAAAGCTCCTTGAATTGACTTGATATGAAAAAAGGCAAATCTTACTAAATATCATATTGAAAACAACAATTTCTTCTGCAATATAACAGACTGTCATTGATTTAACCCTGGTTGTCTTCACTTTTAGCTCATCCATAAACACATCTTCAAATCTTTATAATATTTACTGTTATAAGGCTATGCAAGCAATTCAGATTGCAAATAAATCCTAACTTGTTTTGTATATTTATTCTGACAGTGTGCAATGTGGAATGGCTGAAATTCTGCTCACAATTAGGCCCAATATGGCAACCCCAAAAACGTACTAATACATAAATAAATAAAATATTAATTGCACCAGAGGACCCCAACAACAACATCGAATTTTGTTTTTTTTTAATATTTGGGTCTTACAGGGTTAAAAGATCTATTGGCTGATCCAGCACAAACAAGATCTAAAGTCACATGACTATCCCATTATAGCCTGGGGGGGGGAAGGTGGAACTGAATTTAGGATTTAATTCATATTGATTTAGCTTGTACATGCAAATGTGATGAGTTAATTCCCAACTGTCCCATTTTTAATAATCATTTACATTAACATTTGCAGCATTTGGCGGATGCCCTTATCCAGAGTGACTTACATTTATCTTATATACAACTGAGCAATTGGGAGGGTTAAGGGCCTTGCTCAGGGGCCCAGCATTGGTGGCTTGGTGGAGCTGGAAATCAAACCCACAATCTTCAGGTTGGCAGTCCAACACCTTAACCATGAGCCACCACTTCCCCACTTTTATCACTAGCCAATGACTTTATAGTGGAGATGTTATAAAGTTAAGAGAAAGTCAATGTGCTTTAAAAGACAATTAAGTACAAATCGGAAAAGCTAAGAATGGGACACTGGCGGCATGAGGGTTTAACTTCAGATGTCACTTCAGTATTTAATGTCTAAACAAAAGAGTCTAAATGTCAAACAATATTGACTGAACGCTCTTGACAACCGCAACAACTACAAACTCACCAGTACACCTTAGTGTGGAACGCTACTAAAAGTCTCCTGTACTCGGTATATGGACATTTTGGTCAAAATGTTGTAGGTTTTAAGTGCTACTACTTGCTCCATATTAAATATTTAGATCTGGATCAGAAACATATTTGCTATATTTAATCAGATAGCTTTAAGCTAGTTGTCCAACATAGCAAGTGGATAAATATTGTTATAGGCTGAAAAACTGCACCTGCTCTAGCTAGTCACCTTCCTCCTGGATATTAGCAAACGGTTTCATTAGCATTGCTAGTGGCGTAGCTAGAGGGGGGCATCTCTCCATCTCGCTCTCTTTCTCACTGACCAGTCTTCCTGTCTTACTCTCTCTCTCTCTCCCTCTCTCTCTCTCTCTCTCTCTCTCTCTCTCTCTTCCTCTCTGACCAGTGTTCCTGCCCTTTTCTTCGATTTTGCCCGATCACACCTCTGGTTGATGTTCTGTTCGAATGGAGGCTATTCTGCTGGGGATGTTTCTCATGTACAGCCTGGGGATACATGAAATTGAAGTCACACAGGAACTTTAAGGATGGATGGACTCACTCTGCTCCACTGACCCAAGGCTACAGTTTACATTGCATTCAATCTTCATCACTGCCCACCTCATAACTGTAATAAACAGACATTCTGTGTCACCCAGATGAAGATGGGTTCCCTCTTGAGTCTGGTTCCATTCAAGGTTTATTTCTTATTTTATCTCAGTGTGTTTTTCCTCGCCACAGTCACCACCGGTTTGCTTATTAGGGCATTCCTACTGCATTATCAGTGTAAAGCTGCTTTGAGACAATGTCCACTGTTAAAAGCGCTACACAAATAAAAACGAATTAGTTTGTTGATTTATTGGACACCACAAGCTGCAATGTTTACTTTTTACATGCTTTATTGGTAGGTGGCACCTTTATACTGTACTTAATATCCTGAGACGAACTCTTTTATTAACATTTATTAAATGCTACTAAAACATAATTGCAGGTAGGAACCCTATGATTTTATGACCTAACCATTTACTACTATTGTGTCTATGTCAGGCAGTCAAGGAGAAATTATTGTTTCTATTAAAATATTGTTTCATTTATCATTCGACTCTAAGTTCTAGAACATAAGTAGATGGCAAGATCTTGATTAGTTGGTTTAGGTGTGTTTGATAAGGGTTGGAGCTAAACTCTTTAGGACACCTCCACCTCCACCTCGGCCCTCCAGGACGGAGATTTTCCACCTCTGTCCTAGAACAAACACTAAAACAAACTACTTTTCTAAAACAAGGTAAATAAGAATGATGTTCATAAAAAACAAACATCTGTAGCTGAATAAAACGCTTTGGTTTCAGCACGTATGCGTTTGAACAGCCATCTACATGTCCAAAAATCGAGTCATGACATTTACTTTTTATACACAGTCGTCCCTAAACACTCACCGAGGTACTGCACTGTTACGTTAACAAGTGATGTGGACCCAATCGATAATCACACAGCAACATACAGCAGTCTTATATTCTCATACAGTATTTTATTTAAACTGGATAAATATGTTGTGTTACGTGTGATAAGCCGGTAGTTAAAATTAGAGAGGTTTTGTTCTCGTGTAAGAGCTCTTGTCATTGCTTTGAAAACAGCACAGGATAAGTAGATGAGTGAATGAGTGCAAAATAATTATAAGCTTTCACACAAGTTGTTTGCCTACAGTTCATATGATCTGTCAGATACACATAGAACACAGTCTAGCTTTATCTGCTGGAGAATATATGTTAGATAGCCAAAAGTTTGTGGACCCTTTAAGAAACACTAACTGTGTGTTTTCCCCAAACAGGTGCCACAATGTCTACCAAAAATCTACATGATCATTTTTCTTTACTGTATAGAAAAGAGACCCAAACACTGTACTAGCTTGACATGATGTGTTCTGGTGCACACAGCTCTGAATAAACTGGAACACTGACTGCACCCCGGACCTTCTCATGAGCGTCCAACATTAGTGTCTGATCCCACTAATACCATTGTGGCTAAATAGTGAACGTGATTTTGCCGAGTAGGATGCGATCCTGGATAAACATTCTTTGTTAATCCTGAATCAACATTTCAAATCAACCAATTATTACCACATGATGTCATCAGTGTGTGGCGACCAGAACCCGTCTTAATCTATTTAAGAATCGTTTTCTTCCTGTAAACCAAAATGTAATATTATAAGTATATTTATTAAATAAAAAACACATGAAATGACTTATGTAATACATTACATGCCATACCGACAACCTTATTTCCATCACCTTCATGACTAAAAATAGATGTGTGTGTGTGCAGTAAATTGTATTTAGGTGTGTGTGCATAAATAAAAAGTAACTTTATATATTTTTTTTCTAATTTATTGTTATTAAAATTTGCCTTGTTGTTAACCCTGTTTTATAGTTAGAATGTTGTTCAATTGCGGTTCTACCGGTGCACCTTTTCAGAACATATTACATTCAATTGTTCATTAGTAAAATGTATTATGGATCTTCATAATCAATACAGTCTTCATTAATGTTGATTATCATCAGTTAATTTATTGTTTTATTGTTCCATGTTGTGATTAAATGTTAATCCAGGAATCGTCATTGGTAGTTATTCATTTATTCATTTTCTATACCCGCTTATTCCCTAATTCGGGGTCATGGATCTGCTGGAGTCTATCCCAGCCACCTCTGCAAGGGCGAAGGGCAGGAGGGGTACACCCTGGACAGGTCGCCAGTTCATCGCAGGGCCACACATACACACACTCACTCACTCCTATGGGCACGGGGAGAACATGCAAACTCCACACAGAAAGACCCTCTGGCCGGGAATTAAACCCGGGCCTCCTTGCTGTGAGGCAACAGTGCTAACCACTATCAGACGGTTAAGATTTGTTGGTTGAAATGTTGATTCAGGATTAACACAAGATGTTAATCCAGGATCAAATCCTACTTGGCGAAATCAACTCCACCCTGTGTTAATGATTTCTCTCTCTCTCTCTTTCTCTCTCTCTCTCTCTCTCTCTCTCGCTCTTTTTTTTATTGTATCTTTCTCTCTAAGTGTAATAATAAACAATGCGGAAGTATTCTGTAAAAGCTCAGGAATGCTGATTATAAAGAAATAAAAGATATAAAAGAATTATATAATATAAAAAAATTAATAAGCTACAACAACTGTTGCATCAATTGTTTATATACAATCTGCCTTCAGTCACAATGAAACAGCTGTAATGGGTATAATAACTGAAGATTACAGTTGTTTCTATTACATTTCCATTTGGTTCATTCGCATAAAGAAAAGCTAATTCAGCTACACTGCTTCGAAAGTAAACAATCTCTGATGTCTCTGATTCTAAACAATCTTACAAACAATATAAGACTGGATTTAATTAAAATGTAAGTATTTTTTTTATAAGTGGTCCCTTTTACATTACTTTTATAACATTATAACATTACAGTTATAGTATTTGGCAGACAATCTTATCCAAAGCAACTCTTATTCGTCTTATTTATACAAGTAAGCAGCTGAAGGTTGGGAGTCTTTACTCAGAGGCCAAGCAGTGGTGGACTGGTAGTCCTGGGAATTAAATTCATAATGTTAAGCAATAAGCAGTCCTGGACTATTAATTTTTTTGTACAGAGAAGGAAAGGCTTTGAAGTAAAAGAACTGCATTTTTTTGTCCCCAAAAATGTCCCAAAGCCATTAAAGATTATTGAGAATATTCAGAAAATCCATGTACACACATCTTAAGAACTTCTGTTGCATTTTGTTCACGTCCTATACTGTATGTCTGGTGAGAGACAGATTGGTTGGAGTACGTCAGAAACTGCTGGTCTCCTGGGATTTTCACAATTTTCACACACAGCAGTCTATAGAGTTCACACAAAATGGTGCAAAGAAGAAAGGAAATATCATGTTGATAACAGAGGTCAAAAAAGAATAGATGCGGTAAGAGTTTACAATAGTGCTGAACAGAAAAGCATCTCAAAATACAGATTTTCCTACGTAAGGTTTGATAGTAAGGTTTGATACCAGCTATTAGCAGAAGCTGGATTATAATAGAGTAAAAAAAAATTGATATGTCCTTGATTTTTATAAAATAGGGTATAAAACTAGTATACCTAGGTGGGGGGAGAGGGTGGTAGCTCAGTGGTAAAGGTGTTAGATTGCTAACTGTGGGTTTGATTGCCAGTACGACCAATTTACCACTGCTGGGTTCCTCAGCAAGACTCTTAACCCCCAATTGCTTAGATGTAAAAGTGAAATCACTCTGGATAAGGACGTCAAAAAAAAGTTTGTAGAAAAGTAAAAAGTATAAAGAATAGTTTAGTATTTATGCCTTCAGTATGTTCTTAAAATAAATGTTCCCTATTATTTAGCTTATTTCAGTTTATTTATTTATTTGGTTTTGTAATTCGATGTCTCTGCTCAAACTTATTATTCAAACTGACTGTGGCCTTGAACACTGACCCGCTGTTCCCCCTATTTCCTGTGTAGTGAATACTATAATTGGTACCTGTTGGACTTCAGACTGCGTTTTTCCATCAGTACAATATAATTCACCTTTTAAACATCTGGCACATCAGATAAAAGGTTTACATAAACCAACTGACTTGCAAACAAAAGCATTTTTTTAGATTGTGCACACAGAAATGTCACAAACAGTAAAGAAAAGCGTTCTACACGTAACATTCAAAGATTGGTGTCAGAGATTGCCAGCTTCGCTTTAATAACTTTAAGCTGGTGATGTTGGCTGGTTGCTATAGATACAGCCAGCTGTTTTGCCATTATTGCTATTAAAGCTAGGTTTCTAATTCATTTGATGTCAATATTAACTCATTAGAATAATTACAGTCCACTCCAATCAGGTGTTCCTGAGGGCCGAGTAATATATTGCATACATGTATCGGATACTTCAATTTTAACTCCTCCCACCCATTTTTTTGGTAAATCAGGTGACCTTCTTGCAGATTACTAACAAACACCCCTCTCATAAATGTTCTATTAGAGCCAGTTTTATTAGATGTTCTATTAGAGCCAGTTAGAGCAAGTTCTAAGGTTACAACCCACAGAAACATACATGAAATTTATTTTCTTTACCTTTCTTTTGGAGTGTTCAGATTTCTTGGACATGTTCTTTATTTTTTTATGGAGGTGATACAGCACCTAGAAAGAGAAAATAAAATATTTTTTTTGTTAGTCATTTAAAAAATATAGAACAAGATTTGTAAGTCATATTCCTTAAATATTATGAGTTATAATATGTAGTAGTTTATACCTAGATTTATATATATATATATATATATATATATATATATAAATCTAGGTATAAACTACTACATATTATAACATGATATTTCCTATATATATATATATAGATATATATATATATATATATATATATATATATATATATACACACTGGTCAAAAAAAAATAAAGGGAACACTTAAACAACACAATGTAACTCCAAGTCAATCACACTTCTGTGAAATCAAACTGCCCACTTAGGAAGCAACACTGATTGACAATCAATTTCACATGCTGTTGTGCAAATGGAATAGACAACAGGTGGAAATTATAGGCAATTAGCAAGACACCCCCAATAAAGGAGTGGTTCTGCAGGTGTTGACCACAGACCACTTCTCAGTTCCTCTGCTTTCTGGCTGATGTTTTGGTCACTTTTGAATGCTGGCGGTGCTTTCACTCTAGTGGTAGCATGAGACGGAGTCTACAACCCACACAAGTGGCTCAGGTAGTACAGCTCATCCAGGATGGCACATCAATCGAGCTGTGGCAAGAAGGTTTGCTGTGTCTGTCAGCGTAGTGTCCAGAGCATGGAGGCGCTACCAGGAGACAGGCCAGTACATCAGGAGACATGGAGGAGGCCGTAGGAGGGCAACAACCCAGCAGCAGAACCGCTACCTCCGCCATGTGTCTGCTCAAACGGTCAGAAACAGACTCCATGAGGGTGGTACGAGGGCCCGACGTCCACAGGTGGGGGTTGTGCTTACAGCTCAACACCGTGCAGGACGTTTGGCCTTTGCCAGAGAACACCAAGATTGGCAAATTCGCCACTGGCGCCCTGTCCTCTTCACAGATGAAAGCAGGGTTACACTGAGCACATGTGACAGACGTGACAGAGTCTGGAGACGCCGTGGAGAACGTTCTGCTGCCTGCAACATCCTCCAGCATGACCGGTTTGGCAGTGGGTCAGTAGTGGTGTGGGGTGGCATTTCTTTGGAGGGCCGCACAGCCCTCCATGTGCTCGCCAGAGGTAGCCTGACTGCCATTAGGTACCGAGATGAGATCCTCAGACCCTTTGTGAGACCATATGCCGGTGCGGTTGCCCCTGGGTTCCTCCTAATGCAAAACAATGCTAGACCTCATGTGGCTGGAGTGTGTCAGCAGTTCCTGCAAGACGAAGGCATTGATGCTATGGACTGGCCCGCCCGTTCCCCAGACCTGAATCCAATTGAGCACATCTGGGACATCATGTCTCGCTCCATCCAACACCACATTGCACCACAGGGAATTGAACCCACAATCTTTGGGTTGGTAGTCCAACACCTTAATCATGAGCCCCCACTTTCCCCAGTTCTACATCTTGACCACAGTGCTACCATTTTTATACACAATGCATCTTATAAATAGCAAAATATGTATTCAAAAGGTGCAGAAGTGGCAACTTGGTGGCGCTGGGATTTAACCTCATAATATTTTTATCAGCTGTCCAACAGTTTAAATAATACAAGATTGCCAGATTTACTAATTATTAACAAACTCAGTGATTAATAATATTTCTAGAACAGCACACTATTGTGTGTTACTTGTTACTAATAGAGCATTTATCAGTGCAATCCTGCCTTTAACCCTATTAAAGCATGCAACTAAAAATGAGCACCGCTAAGCACAACGTAATGATGTGTACAGACATATGATAGACACTGAAATTGCAAGAATGTTGTTTTCTCCTCACTGATCGCAGCACAGCTGAAAAAAACTCGTTATTTATTTGTGATGCCTTTTAATGGATTTCCGCTAACTCTTAATGGGAATCTATTACAAACACCATTTAGGTTTTGGTTTGATAATGTGTGGTTTGTGCACACTTTGGAAAAAACTCTAGCATTTGCTTCATCCAATTATACTTTATTTAAAAAAAATATGCACTTCTTTTAATTGTGCAATTATTCAATTATGTCTATCCTATCATATAACCACGACATGATGCATAATATCATGCAGAAACAGCATAATCACAGCTGAAGAGCTCATCTAACATCGTAATGGGAACTGTGGCGGGTTTTTTTTCAGAAACTGCTGATCTCCTGGGATTTTTGTGCAAAACAACCAAAATGATTTATGACAAAATTAAAAGGAGAAGATTCAGAGTTGATTAAGCTGAGAGAATGGCTACGACCGCAGCAACCAGAAAAGCTTCTCAGAACGCAACCTGCATCCAACCTTAATGCGAAAAAGCTACTGTGGGAAAAAGGCTCACTCGAGCTGAAAAAGTGAAGATCAGAAATAGGCCATGCTGATCGGACAACTGCATTAAATCAGCAGGGGGGTTCCAATAAAGTGACCAGTGTGTGAAAAAACAACAACAAATTCCTGTATGTTTTCTCCAGGATATTTATTGTGATTTATTGATACCAAAAGACTGATGGGGTGCAGATGTACATATATTTTTCAGGTTTATCTCATAAAAGAAACTGAACCCTAATAGAAGAATTGAATTGGATTAAATTGAAGTGGTGAGCGCTGTTGATTCACTGCAAGAAGGTTCCAGGTTCGTATCCCCTGCAGGGGTCTTTCTATGTGGAATTTGCATGTTGTCTGTATGCAGTCCTGTGATAGAATGGTGATTTGTCCAGGTTGTACCCCTGCCTTTCACCCAATGAAAGTTAGGATAGACTCCAGCAGATCCCTGTGACCCTGATTAGGAATAAGGGCGTATAGATAATGGATGGATAAATGGATGGATAGATGAATTGTATACACCTTTAGAAATTAAAATTGCCCATAATAAAAAACTCCTTTTAAAAATATTGTCACTATAGAGATATCCCTGCTTATTTTTTAATTTCCACTTTAGTTTGTTTTTTTTTTTTTCAACTATTTAACTTTTTCTCTCTCTTGCTCTCACTTGATTCTAAATACATAAAGATGCAGGATTTCTTGACCTACATACATTTATTCATTTAAATGGAAAAAGTCTGAAGCTATCAAAAAGTGAAAATGAGCTTGTTTTTCTTAGATGCTCAGTAAAGTGTGTTTTTAACTAAGCTACATGAATCATCCAAGAGACTGCCTAAGATAATTACTTTAACAAACATTGATGCATGATGCTCTTTATAGTTTTATAGTGTTTCATTTCATTTTCTATTTCTATTGTTAATAAATATATCTTGTGATTTATATATCTTGAAGAAACAAAAATTCACTTCAGGCTTTATATAGTACTTTATGCTTTTTTTAGTATAACAAGTGTCACATTTGACATGAAGACAACTAAAATGAACATGTGCTGGATAGTTTTACTGTCGAGTCCACCTCTAATGTGCAATGTAAGGTGCAGTTACACCAAGTGCACATAATATTCTACCAGGTGTCCATGTGGAGGATGACTGTCTCTCCTCAGCTTCTGTGCAGCCGATTAATTATGTCAATTATCTTTATTAGCACATTGTGATCCGCCTGTAGGAGAACGAAAGAGCTTACTGTCCTCTCAGTCTCATTTAACAAGACAACTTAAACTCAGCACCACAAGCTTTGTCACAAATAATCAGAAACCAAGATCTGATCGAAAGATCTTAGAAGCGATTGCACTTTTTATTCATATTCATTTATGACTCATATACAAAAACTATATTTTTAAATTGTACCACAACGCTCATTAAAGGTACACTGCATGATAATAAAGTACACCTCCAAAGACTCACTTGTTTTTGGATGATAAGGGTTTTAAGGTTTTAAGATTTTGCTGCGTTATCTACTATTTGGTCCAGATCTGGTTCTGGTTAAAAATGTAGTTTATCCTCTCTGTTCCTGGTATGAACTGAGAGAAGTTCTCCATCAATCACACCCTTTCAGCTAATCATTCAGTATAGGACTTGAATATCAGAAGCAGATGTGCCTTATGATGTTTGTGCTCCAGATGTGAGGTTATGTAATAAGTTATCTGAACCACTAACTTTACAAAGAAGACAACTTACCCTGGTGTAGCAGCATGTGATCAGAAGCAGCGGTAACAGATACCCAATGACCAGAATGGTCACTTTGTACGTGCGTCTGGCCACCGGCTCAAGCCACATCTCCCAGCAAAAGGAGCTGTTTGGGGCTTCTGGGTGATTAGTCAAAATCTGATGCTGCGCCACGGGCGCGGCGAAAATAAACGACAGCGCCCAGATCACACACAGCCCGGTGAGCGCGTTTCTGCGGTTCCGTATGCATGGTGACTTTTTGGAAAGCACCACGGCCACGTATCTGTCCACGGACATGGCAACGAGCGTGAAGATGCTCACCAGCATGCTCAGCGTAAAAACGTAGTGCACAAACTTGCACAGAAAGGCGCCGAAAACCCACTCGGGCAAAGAGTAAATCGTGGCTTGGAAAGGCACGCAGAAGAGAAGGAAAGAAAGGTCCGCTATGCTAAGGTTGAGGATGAAAATATTAGTGGTGCTCCTCGAGCGTTTCGACTTGATCCTTCCGATAACCACTATCACCAAAGTGTTCCCGACAATCCCTAAGAAAAAGATGCATCCGAATATAACCGGGACGATCACCACCTCCGGGCTGAGCGTCTCGTTCTCCGTGCGGTTCGCGTCCAGCTGGTCTTCAGACCACAGCGTTGCGTTTCTGAATAACCCCATGTTCCCTGGTGTGGTTTAAACCACTTAAAAGAACATAAGTACGATTATGTTAATTAAAAAATGCAAAAATATCTACAGTTTTTTTTTCTTTATAAACAACTCCAGCATCCGGCTAAACTATCAGATTTGGTAACGAGAAGGACGGATCAAGTCTAATGCGCGTGAGATGAGCTTAACACAACCTAACATGCGCTGGATACCGTGCATTATGCATCGGTAAGCATAGCATATCTGTGCGTGTGTGTGTCAGTGCTGCAACTGAAGTGTTGTCTGCACGCGTAAAATGCAGTCATACCGGTCTCCAAAACGCACAGCGAGTCATCGAGGAGCGCGTATCAGGTTAGGGCTGTCGTGCGCTCTCCTCACATCACGTGGAGATAATTCTAACATCTATTTTAGCCCTTAAATTAAAAAAATAATGAATTGACGAATGTTGTAGTGCTTTATTAGCTTATCTTGAACTTTGACAACGTCAGACTTTTCCGGGGCTATAAAATGAAGGAGGAGCTTTAAGCTTTTTTTTTCTTTTTAGAACGTTATAATGGGGACAAGGTACAAACTAAGCAAGGTAGAAACAACTCGTTTAGACGTTCTGGAAGCTCACATCGTGGTCATGTTCCAGACACACTGATCCACCACATGAAGAAGAGCTACAGTATGAGAACAGTGATAAACTTCACAATGACGTCAGGAACTTCAGTGCTAATTCAACCCTCATGACCTGTTCAGATATTTCAGAAGACCTAAATTTAAAACAGGTTTGAAGTAATAAGTTATTCCAGTTTCTTAAAAATGGCATAAAATCCTTTGGATAAATTGCAGAGCAAAATATAATAAAGTGCAGAGCAAATATATATTACAATATAAATAAAATAGGGAAAGAATGCATAATAAACTGGAACTGATTATTATATTATATTGAGGTATTTGATAAAATCTAACAATATAACAAACTCAAACACCTGAAGTAAAAGTTATCATCATGCCACTTTTATGTTTTTTTTTCTTTTTTTTTTTTTATTAAAATGTCTGGAATCACTGTAACTCCAGGTTTAACTAATTAAAATGTCTGATTTAAAATTCGATATCTTTTTTTATGTTGTAAATGTTCTACTTGCACTTTTAAAAGGTGTTCAATGGATCAGTTTACATGATCTGTTACTTATTTTGACTGTAAAGTGTATGTATGATCAAGGGCAGACTTAGTGATTTGGAGGCCCAAAAACAATATCAAGCATGGGGCCCCAATATGCACACACACACATCTCTATTTTAAAATGTAGAAAAATAGATCATTTTAAGTAAAACTGTATGTCATATCTCACTGTCTTTAAATGATTAGCCTACAAGTGAAATAATAATTCATTCCTTCATTCATTCTTCTATACCCGCTTATTTCCTAATTTAGGGTCACGGGGATCTGCTGGAGTCTATATAGAACAAAGTCTATAAATTTATTTTATTATCATTTATTTCAGTCCACGTTTCTAATTAATTTACATTTGCTTCAGGCTTTTAATATTTCCCGCACAAGTATGGGCACCATTAATTATTGGATGGATGGTTATTATTAAGGCACACGGTGTTCACTATCGACAAAAGCCTAGTCAAAGACTAAAATACTGGAACAGAAATCCAATAAAGTTCCTGTTATTCCCCCAGTGTGTCCAAATGTCATACTTGAGTAATTTCATTAAATGATAAAAAATAATTGCACATTTCTAGAGTTCATATATTTGGAGGCTGTAAAACAATCATTTCAGGCAAATATACATAAATTTTGTATATACGTCGACTATACTGTCAAACGTTTATGTACACCTCACCTGCACAACCACATAATGGTGTGTTCTACAAATTAATTCTGCGTCACATGGTTCTCTAAAATGCCTATATGACGTAGCATCACTGTGCATTCTTCTTTCACTGGAACTACTATGACAATGCCCCTGTGCACAAAGCCCCAGAGCTCCATGAATACATGCTGTGTTCTAGTTGGAGTGGATGAACACAGAATCTGACCCGACCCCACTGGGATAAAGTCTAATATCGACCGCACACCAGACAGAACGCCTCACCAAACATTAGTGTTTGATCTCATTAATACTACTATGGCTTGATAATTAAATCTGCACAGTTACACAACACAACCTAGTGGAAAACCTGCACAGGCGTCTGGAGGTTATTATAGGAGGTAGAGTGAGACTTAATTACAAATTAGACAAATTAGAAGATAGCAGATCACTAATTAGAATATTTTTTTTTCTTTTATTTTTAATCTCAAATTTGGTTGATCCTAAGATAAGGATCTGAATAATGTAGTCATAAATACTGTAAGCTTACAAATTTCTTGAAGAAATTAGTTATTTTTAAAGGAATATCTATTTATGCCAAAAAGAATGTAGATAAAAAAAGCATAAAATGTGTTTAGTGGCCTGGAAAAGTACTTGATGTGCTGTTTTGACATTGCTGGAACTATAGAAATCTCCTAAAGTTTGATTTTCACAAAATTTAAAACATTCCAGTCCAGATTTTATTCCAGGTGCATCATAGACCATCCATCCATCCATCCCTCCATCATCCATCCATCCATCCATACCTCCATCATCCGCCCATCCATCCATCCATCCATCCCTCCATCCATCCATATATATTGTCTATACCTGCTGATTCCTAATCAGGGTAAAAGGCATTGGTCACCCTGGACAGGTCGGCAGTCCATCACAGGATCACATACAGACAAAAACCAAACACACACACTCACACTCCTATGAGAATTACCAATTAACCTAACATACATGTTTTTGGACTATAGGAGGAAACCGGAGTACCCAGAGTAAACTGATGCAAGCACGGGGAGAATATGTAAACTCCACACAGAAAGACCCCTGCAGAGGATAGGAACCTGGAACATCCTTGCTTTGAGGCAACAGTGCAAACCACTTAACCACCATGTTGACCATGTAAATAACATTTGATTTAGGTCTATTTTACAGTATACAGTACTGTGGGTAGTATGTGATAACTTATTCTAAGCCTCTTAGACACTTACTATATCCTAAAAATTACCTTTGAAACCGACTACTCAGGATCTTTAATTCACAGCAGGTCTCTTATCTTTGCGGTGTTTCCTGTGGTACAGGTGGTTAATTTACATTTTCAGGACAACTACTCTGCCAATGATGACTATTTATTAAAATTACACATTACTGAATAACTGTCAGCTGCTTATCTGATAATCAGAGTGTTTACAGTTTGCCTGAAGGCTTTAGCAGAAATTGATTGAAAATGTTAGATAACCATTCAATTTTATGAGAATAAACTTCTTGTCAGCATATTAAATCTGCTAACAGTGTCGAGGAAAAAGGCTTGAAGCTTCCCTGAAGGCAAAATAAACTTCATAGCTCATCTTCTGCTGGGATACTTGTTTGATGCGTTCTGGCTGCTTGAATGACCTTTTTTTAAGGATCTTCATTGGAAGTTTTAGTTACTTTGAGGAGCATTTTAACAATGAAAACATCAGCTTTTAGCTCCATATGCTTGCAAAAGAAACGGTCTCAAATTTCCAGGATGGATCTTTGCACTAAAAAATAATTAAAAAAACGGATTGAAAAAAACGGTAACAAATTCAATGCATACACCAAACAACAACAACACACGTTATTAAGCTGAAGGCGGATAAGACTGTAGTCTAAATCCTAATTATTGTTTTTTATTAATAGAAGCAAATTTCTGTCAGTAGTGATCTGAAAAAAGCGAAGTGTTTTTAGTTTTCTTGGAATTTTTTGAAGCTAAATGTTTAGAAAAACAGTCACTGGCTTATACTTTCTCAGATAAGAGTACAGTGATGCCTTGACGTGTTTAATTCGTCCCGTGATGGCGCTTGTAAATCAAATTACTTGTATGTCAAATAAATTTTTTTTTTCCCATTGAAAATGAATTCCGGGTCCCCCCCCCAAAAAAACACTGCAATTTTAAAAAAAACAAAAAAACTTATAAATAATGAATATTGTATTAAAAACTATTCAACAGGATGTACTGCAATAAACTGGTTTTATTAAGTATAATTTACAGCATTTACCTTGGAGATCAGACGACTTGCTAATGCGCATGTCTGACTAGCTATCGAGTGAGAAACGGGATGCTGGGCGGAAGTTATGGCGTTTACTGTGGCGTTCCCCTCGCAAATCAAACAAAAAAATTAGCTGAGAGACGACTCTGATCTTGTTAGTTGGGACACTCGTAAGTCAATGTACCGCTGTATAGGTATTTATCTGATGTCCTGTTCTAATCTAAGGAATCCGAATAAAATGCTGAACTGCTTTCGAATAAAATGTGATGTAATACTTAAAATCCAACAGCACAATAATGTCTCCGACAAACTGTTGCCACAAAGATGGTAGCACATAATTATTTCAAATATATTTGTATGCTAAAGGTTTTTATCAAAATAAGCAGCACAAACACTTTTCCAGTATGTCACTGCCCTTAAGTCCTGACCGTACACCTCGGGAAAAATGTGGAAGTCGTTTGTTTTTGTGATGGATGGATGGATGGATAGATAGAAGGCTCTGGCAGAAAGAGGGGGATGTAAAGAGAACCAGGAAAAGGAGTAAAAATGCTCTCCAGCTTTGAGATGCTCAAGAGCAACCTGCAATTCTCCAAAGTGGACTCACTTCCTTCTTTTCTTTTCTTCCCCCCTCTGTCTCTCTCTCTCTCTCTCTCTCGCTCTCTCTCTCTCTCTTTCTCTCTCTCTCTCTCTCTCTCTCTATTTCTCTCTCGTTCTCATTCTTTTTCTATTTCTATTTCTTTTTTCTTTCTTTCTTTCTTTCTTTTTTTCGTTCTTTCTCTCTCGCTCTCTTTCTTTCCTTTCTATCTCTTTCTCTCCGTCCCTCTCTCTCTCTGTCCCTTTGTCCCTTGATCTCTATTTTCTTTCCTTTCTTTCTCTCTGTCCCTCGCTTTCTTTTTTTTTTTTCTCTCTCTCTGTCTCCCTCTCTCTTCCCCCTTTCTCTCCCCTTCTCTTTCCCTCTCTCTCTCTCTCTCTCTCTCTCTCTCTCTCGCTCTCTATTTCATTCTCCTTTCTGGCATTCTCTCAATACATTGTTTTTGTCCACAAACGCCTGGATTATCTTACACTGTGGACTCACAGGTTATTATTCCAAACAATAGTTTTTTTTCTTGACAAGATACTCTGACATTTTCCTGGCCAAACTTAGTGAGAGACCTCACAATAAGAAGATGGATGATTAGAAAAGCTTTAAACATTATTATAGAGGATGGTTGTCATGCTGGAACAGTGTCTAAGCCTTAGCCTTAGTTGCACTGAAGCATTAGCTACGGCTACAACATACTAAATTGTGATTCTAGACAACTGTGTGCTTCCAATTTTGCAGCAACTTTCTGGAGAGGACATACTTTCTGGACCTACTCGGGTACCTGAATAATGAATATTATTAAAAAAATATTGAATGTCCAGTTCGAGAATACAGTAAAAAGAAATCGGCATGTTAATCCTAGAGCAGCAGGTGGTTATTCTAATTTTAAAGTGTATGAATTATTCAGTTTGAAGTGGTGTACATGTTACAGAGAAAACCGGGGTTTTTACAAAAGAACGAGAGAGAGAGAGAGAGAGGAGAGAGAGAGAGAGAGAGAGAGAAGAGGAACGCAAGAAAGAAAGAAGAAAAGGGATGAGGGACAGAGTAAATAAGAGGGAGAAAAACAAGGCAAATGAAAAAGAATGAGAGAGAAAAAAAAAGAGAGACAATGAGTGAGTGAGAAAGAGCGAGAGAGTGAATGAGTGAGTGAATGAGTGAGTGAGAGCAAGAGAGTGAGTGAGTGAGTAAGTAAGTAAGTGAGAAGGAGTGAGAGAGTGAGTGAGAGAGAGAGAGTGAGTGAGTGACTGAAAGACAGTGAGAGAGTGAGTCGGAGAGAGAGCAAGTGAGTGAGTGAGAAAGAGCGAGAGAGTGAATGAGTGAGTGAGTGAGAGAGAGGGAGAGATACAGAGAGACACAGAGAGAGAGAGGGAGTAAAAGGGAAAAAAAACGAAAGATGGTGCATTGTTATTTATTTTGAGGAGCGCTGGTGTTAGTATGGGAAGAGGCTGTTGCAGATATAACCTGTATAATTAAAGAGGTGCAGGCAGGTGCAGTGATCAGCACTGACACACACACACACACACACACACACACACTGCTCCATAATTTAATTATACAAGTGTTGAGGAACATTCAGTCTGGCACAACACACTACACTCAGGATGTCCTTCACATGCTTGATACCTTAAACAGGAAATAAAGTCTGAAGAAATGCTTTGATCTCGACATTTCATCAGATTATCAACAGCACCTGATCAGCAGGAAATCCCGGCAGACGGAAACCCTGGACTGCCGACGTAAAAATAGATTTTAAATCTGCATTTATTTGTAGTGTCACTCCTACACCAACCCCTGAAATTAAAACAACGTAGTCATGCGCCATATCTTCATTATACGGTACAAAGTTCTTATTGTTATTATAGGATCTCTTGAGTAAAACTAGTCATTGTGTCATTTACACTGCGCCTCCTGATGGCCATGTCCGATTTTTATTTTTCGATGACCTGCTTACATTATTTCATTATCTGATATCTGCATTTACACTATACACAGAAAAACAACCCAAAGTGGACGTACAGCACTGACCGGAAAGGGAAGTAAAAATGGCGTGAGAATCGATGGAACAGTTTTTTCCCTCAGCTGTCAGACTTTACTCCAAACTCCGGCGTTAAAAACCCTGCACTGTACAACAACCTGCCCTTTCACAGCGTTTACTATTCACACTGCATTACTGCACATCGCTAACATTAATACCTCATGATGCTCGAGTTTATACTCCACTTCACCTTCCGTACATGTGCACCATATAGCTATAGATTTATTATTTTTAATATAGACACATTACTGTTTGTTCTTCTAGAACTAGACCCTAAATGCATTACTTTGGTTCTGTACTGTACTTTGCACAATAACAATTAATCTAAATCTAATCAATTCCGATCTAATATAATTCAATATAATCCAAAATAATCTATTCTAATTCATTCAAATCCATTCTTATCTACTCCAATAAAATCCAATCTAATCTATCTAATCTGATCCATTCTAATTCATTCCAATCTAATCTAATCTAACCTAATCTTATCTAAATGTATTCATTTTACTCTAAGCAAATCTGATCTAAAATTATTCTACTTTAATCTAACCCAATCATATTTTATATTTAATCCAATCTACTCCAATATAATCCAATCCAATCTAATATAATCCAGTCCGATATAATATAATATAATCTAATCTAATCTAATCTAATCTAATCTAATCTAGATGACCCCATTGTATGAATAAAACCTACAAATATAAATTAGCTTAAATATTCAATTACAATAAAAAAATCAGCAGAAGCACCAATCATTATATCAATGTTTTTATTTAATTTTTAACCAAACATAGATTTAACCTTCACACTAACACATATGCTTTAGATTATGTACAGTTTGCCACTCTAGGGTGCTTTACACTACAATAAGTTTGTAGGCTCCTTATTTAAACTTTAAAGTTTTCTGGCTAAACAGAGAACTGATCAGTGCTAAGGCTAATGGCACACTGCCGTGCACAGGTTCTCCAATACACCTGATCCAATTGATGAAAAGCTGGAGTAAAAGATGCTCAGCTGGATCACAGTTCGACCAGCTACACAGAAATGGGGTAAAGAGAAAAATCCTGGAATTAAATATAATACAGGTAATTAATAAATGGTGATGCATTTCACACACACACACACTGATATCGTTGTTGAGCTGATCTTCTGTCTAGTCCAGTCTTTATTCAGGAGCGTCCTACACAAATAAAAACTTCTGCTGTAGTTTGTTCAGAGAACCAAACAAGATCACCCAGGAGATTAAAGTGCTGCTTGTTTTGTATTATATGCATCAATTCATCTCTTCTGGTCCTTTGTCTACTCCAGACTTCATTTCTAGCAACAAGTGACCACTCACAGCTCGCCACATTTAACTGAGACCGAGGCTGTTGTCATGGAAATCCCCGATTCAGTTTTCTGTCTTGTTTAGAAGACTGGAGGACCCCAGGGTTTGGAATTACTCATGTGAAACCGGTTGATTAAGTGCTAGTGACACTTATGCACATTTCACAAACAACCTGATAGCCTCATAACGCCAACTCTGCAGAGAGGCTCATCATTTTCATCGTTGCTTTGTTAACGGCACCTCACCGAGGAAGGTTTGTTGGTACAATTTGTAGGCTGTAATGTTTCGGATTGGCTTTATGATGTGTGGATGTTAAATACACAAGGGGCCCGGGGCTAACGATGTGCCAGTTCTGTAATAAAATCTCACATCTTGATTTAAACGTATTGATTTAATTTACTTTTATGGCTAAATTGATGCAACTTAACAACAAAAATGATGATTAGAAGTGAAACATCCTAAGGAGACATTTCAATAGACAAGACAAGAAATATTAATCCTTTAAAGTATAAATTATGCGCAGGAGGACGCATTCAAAACCTGTGTCTGTTTTATAAGAAGAGAAATGGACAGCCAGTGCCTCCGTCTGGAATAAGTGTGACACTGCAGGTTTGTTTTTGGGAGTTCTTAGAGATAAAAAAAAAATATCATAATTTTTTTTTTTACCTGGTTTGCTGTGTCCCTATAGAAGATAATGTCACAGGTATGACATGCTTAAGTATAGGGGAAGTGGTATGGACACAGTGGTTAAGGTGTTGGCCTGCTAATTGGAAGATCGATTCCCTGCACCACCAAGTTACTACTTCTGGGCCCCTGAGCCGGGACTTTAAACCCCAACTTTCTAAGTTGAATAAAAAAAATTTGTTGAATGTAATCAGTCTGGATGAGAGCGTCTACCAAATACTGTAAATGTTAAGTCGTAATTACGAGTTAAAAAGTCGAAATTCTGAGTTCTTTTGCTCCATATGTAGATGCTTAGCATTAAATGTCGTTGCCATGTTACACTTTATAGTGGTGCAGTTAGTACCGTAACAAATAATAACTTGTATTTCTGTTTTTTTTCTACTAAAGAAATTTTTTAGAGGAATTTAAAACAAAAACTTTTCATAAAAAAATGTTATCTCTAAAATAAATGATATCAAATGCATTTCTGCTCCAAAAGATGCCCAAGATGGCATCAATCCAAGATGTGTATGCCTGTTCATACACATCTACATTTGGTATTTTTAACAGAAATAATAAGTAACTCCAATGATAGTCTAACGTCAGTATTCATATACAACAGCACAGGTGTATAAAGTACCCGAAAGCAACATTTGAGTAAAAGTACAGTTATTATACTGTAAAATGACTTTGGGTAGAAGTGAGAATATTGATCAATTAATTTCCTTTTTGATTAAGGGAAAGCAAACATGCCTGTGAGATTCTGAGCCAGGAAGTGTAAATGTCTTTATTTTGTCACATATACTTTTCACAGCAGAGTGAAATTCTTTTTTTTGCATATCCCATCTTAGTAAGTTGGGGGTCAGAGCACAGGGTCAGCTATAATACAGTGCCACCTGGAGCAGGAAGGGTTAAGGGTCTTGCTCAAGGTTGGCTTGAACCCAGGTGTTTCTGGTCTTCAGATCAACAGTTGGCAGTGGTGAGGCTTGAACCCAGGTCTTCCTGGTCTCCAGATCAGCAACTCAGGGCCCTAATCATTGAGCCACCACGGCCCTATGTGGTCACATGATGAATGAACAAACAAACGAATTATGAACTAATGTTTGAAGTATTATTAGTTCGTTACATTGCACCTCGGTACAATAGCTACAGTGCTGCTTGAAAGTTTGTGAACCCATTAAGCTGTTTCGAGTTTTCTGTCGTTTTACCACAATTTTCTGATTATATATTTATATGTTTGTTTAGAGGGAATTTTGTAAGTAGGCAAAAAACTAAAAAAAAAAGATTGTATTATATGTGTGTACGTGCAAATGTAGGTGAATCCCCAACTGTATTGGTAAAGTAAGTGTGTAACAGGTTCAGGTAAAACACATTTGTGTGTTTAACTAATCAGTTAAGCAGGTCAATCGAATTAGACATCATTAGGAAAGTTGTTTGGAAAGACAATACAAGAGAGAGAAGAATTTAAACAACGCCAACAGAAAAAGAGATATTTAAGGACATAAGGAAGAGGGGTGGTGAGGGTGGTGACAGCACATCAGTCTGAGGAAAGCTAAAAGCATCTACATTTAGCATGTTTACAACTCTGCCTAAAAGTGGACACTCAAAAAGCACCAGAAAAATATTAAATGAGGTAAAGGTCAACCCACACATCATCTACAATCAGAAGAAAATTGGACAGACATTAAATGTATGGGATGGTTGCTAAAAAGAAGCCTCTTAATAAAGAATAAAGCTGCCTGGTTTAACTTTGCCAGAAAACATTTGGACAAACTAAAGGTTCCATTTGGAGGATCTTCTTTGGATAGATGAGTCCAAATAGATTTATTTGGTCATAATTAAAGTTGTTAAGAAAAAAAGAATGAATTCCAGGAAAATAACCTCCTTTCAACATTAAAGTATGGTGGTGAAAATGTGAAGGTCTGGAGCTGATTTTCTCCGTCTGGGCAGATCTATTAACAAATTCTTAAAGAAGCAACTCCTGCCATCAGTCAGAGAGCTGAAGCTGGGCCAGAAATGTGCAACGACCCCAAGCATTCAAGCAAATCCACCAGGAATGGCTTAAAAGAAAGAAGGTTCACACTATTGAAGTCCGGATCTCAATCCAATTGAAATTTTGTGGCTAGACGTCCTTCCAACCTTGCTTAACTGTTTGAGTTATGCAAGGAAGAGAAGGAAAAATCCCCAAAGACAGATGTGAGAGACTGGTCAAAGGTTACAGAAGACATCCAGGATTTAGATAAAATATTAGATATTATGCATGGTGTATGGTAGATAATGCCCTCAGAGTGAAGCACATGTTTAAGCTTAACCTTAATTGTGGCTGATTAAGCTTGATTTGTGTCCTGTGTGTGTGTGTGTAAATAGAATAAACAAATTTGTTATTAAAAAAACCTATATTGGGCCTAAAACAGAACTTTGTGGAACACGACACTATTATACTTTAGAAAATAGTGGCTCAGTGATTAAGGTTTTGGACTACTGAGTACTATGGCGGCAATAATTGTGTTATAGTATATTTTTAGTTCTCTGACAATCTTGCCTTTTGCCATTCTTTTCTTCTTTTCTAACCAAAGATGACTGCAAGCGCCTTTAGGGTTTTGCGCTGGATCCAGTGGTGTCTCTTCCTGCATAGTAATATGTTACATCAGGTTATAACATCCCATAAACCACCATTAAAATAGGATAAAACAACATTCAGGTGTTTTTAGGGTAACTTTTAATTCTTGGACCCTGGAGGGTATCATGTCTTGGGGCAGCAGCATGTTTAGCACCTCCACACCTGCAGTCCATGCCCTTGTCATCGCACTACGTTCCTGGATGAATGAGATCGTAACAGCTAACGAAAATACCAACATTAATAAAGCTAAAATGAGATCATTCTCTCATCTTTCTAGTGGTGTGTTTCAGATCAAGCGAATATCCACTGGTGAAAAGGACCAATACAGTTTATTAATAATTCTAAATTAATTAAAGCTTTACAATGAAATATACTTAATTATAATCGTAAACATGATATAAAAACACTGGAAAGAAGCCCAAAAAAAGAACTTAAGTGACAGATAAAATCACAGCCATGTGCTTTGCCTATTATTTATTAATGATACACAACTAAATATGTTTTACATAACTATTAATAATATATAACTCTACAAACCGGTTTGCTTTGGTTTTAATAAAATAAAAAAAACCCCCACAATTATTTGTACACATGTACACAACTAGTGTAGTTAACATAAACTTCAATGAACACTAAGAATTGAATTAACACAATGTAAAAGCTAACGTAAAATTATTCAGCGCGTGCTTCTAAACGTTGGTAATGAACATTAAATCATAATTAATCCAAAAAATGTTGGATCTTTAATTAATGTTGATGATGTAGGAGCTGTTTTATTATTTCAGCATTAGTTCAGGTCACTTTAATTTATATCAGCACTCTCATGGATTCATTTGCATACTTACAAATGTGCATCGGCATCAGAATTTATTTTAACACCTGGATGTCCCCCTGCAGGGACAAAGTTACGAGTGCTAGGCGCGTCGGTGTTTGCAGGTGTGGTCCATGCTGCGGCAGTAACAGAAGGCTTTGAAAAAGCGGCAGTAGCAGGTATCACACGAGTCGCAGCAGGGCAGCTGATGGCCCAGGCATGACTGTTGGTGTGGAATGCAGCGGCCTGGTGAACGTGTGCCTCTCCTCTGGAGCTGTACTACGTCTGCCATGTCCTGTGGGTACAAAAATGTCTATTAAAACATCCATCCATCCATCCATTATCTATACCCGCTTGTCAGGGGTACAGGGATCTGCTGGGGTCTATTATTGCATGAAAGACAGGGGTCACCCTGGACAGCTCTCCAGTCCATCGCAAGGCCACATACAGACAAACAGCCACATACACTTACTCTAATAGGAAATTTAGAATTAGTAATCAACCTAACGTACATGTTGTTGGACTTTGGAAGAAAACTGGAGTACTGGGAGTAAACCAACGCAAACACAAGGAGAACATGCAAACGCCACACAGAAAGATCCCTGCAGAGGATACGAACCTGGGACCTTCTAAACATTGCTAACCACTAGGCCCTCTATTAAACAATTATAGGAAATTTATCGTAAAAATATACCCTAAGACAGTTTGACAATTAACAGACGTTAATGACCTAACTTCAAGCTTAATACTCATTAATTGGATTGTAAAAATTTAACATAGAAAGCACAGATTGGGCATTTTTTCTGCAGTAAACAGGTTTGGTTGAATTGTTCTTTATACTAAGTAACTTATTTACCCTTCCTGTTTCTTTGACCGGTTTTAAAAGTTATTTTAATTATAAATACAGTTTTATTTTTATTTTATTTTTTGAAATGAATGGGAATTAAGTAAGAGTTTTCTATTTTGTGCTTTATAAACAGTTAAAATCAAAATCAATACAGTTTAATCAGAGGAAATTTACACTTTTAGGAAAAGTTAGGAATTAGCGGTCTGGTTTCTGTTCATCAGTGTCAGATAGCCACAAATTTATCTCTCATGCAGATAAACAAACGTACTTAAATGTAATTTACTGATTATTTTGTGGTTTGGGTTGCAGCCTTAAAACTAATCCTTATAGGGGAATTTAAAAAAATGTTGATAAAGTCCAAAACTTTACTGAATGTAAACTAAATGTTAACAAAAACAAAAATTGTAATGTTGCCCTTTACTTTTATCTATTTTATTCCCTGTTAGTTGGTACCTTCATTTATTTGTCTCTTAATTAAATTTTTTTTTTATTTCTTACTTACTTACTTTGTTTTACAAAATGACTGCCAAAACGGATTAAACAAATTTAATTAACAATAAACAAATAAATTAATCGACTAACAAATTAAATTTCAGCCTTTGTTTATTGTGGTTAAATATTTTATCATGACCAATTACAGAACATACATACGGTATATTTATTGTGTAGTTAAGTGATGTATTACACAATCAGGAACGGTTACTTTAGTTTGACATGGTTAAAATTACTGTTCTCTATAAATAATTTTACCACATGACAACAAGAAGCTTCTTTCTTTTTTATATTCCTGCCACTGTCAGCTGAACACAAGCTTTCTTTCACCGACACACACACACACGAATCCTTTAGCATTTAAAAAACCCCCCCTTTTTTAGAACCTTTACCTTCCCTTACAATGGGGCATGATTTACAAAAATTAATTAATTTAAAATTATTTATTTTATTATTATTTTATTATTGCGCTACCTAAAAGAGGAATTTTACAAGTTTTCTAACAATAATAGTTATATATCTGTCATACTTAGATTGTAGAGCTCGTGTTCATGTCATTTAAAAATGACTACTAATATAGCAAGTGTTAAACCCTGTAAATGTAAAATGTACTCTTTGTTTTAATTTTTAGTTTCTAATTTAAATGACATGAATAATTTTAATGAATTATTGACAAAACTGTTAAAATTAAATGCAAAAATGATTTGGTCCGCAGATCAAAAGCTTAACAATGCATAATACTAGATGTTTTTGTGCACTTTAATTCAAAAGCATTGATTTATTCTTTGCGAAACGTAAGAAATAAGTAAAAAGCAAGCTTACCTCATCGTAGGAAACAGGATCGATCCTCATCTGTTCCTCTGAATCAATTCGTAGCTGTACTGAGTCCACTGCAGGACCGGAATCTTGCACGGCTATAAAATCAGAGTTATGAGTATCTATCTAAAATATCATATGTTATTTAGAACATTATTCAGGTTATTTAATTTCGATCTAATTTGTATTTTATTAAAAAGAGTTTAAATGTTTTATTTGCAGTTTAAATATTATAAAAATCTATCTGAGATATATATATATATATATGTGTGTATGAATATCACTTACTGATATCAGGAAAAAACATGGTATTTGTCCTTCTCAGGCTCGGATGCGAGACCTCCATGCGGTTAGTGCCCGATGCCACCCGGACAGCACTGAGACTCAACCAGCAGATAAACAAGACACTCGACATGGCCATTAAGTCAGAAATGTTTCCTCCACTCTATTTCCTACATCGAGGTGAAGATTTGGAGACAAATCAAAGCGCTCAAGATCTTTCGTCAATTACAATCAGTCTGTAGAATTTGGAAAACCGGTAATTTTTATGTGAAAAATGTTTAAGGTTCCTTGTTATTTGTCAACATGCCACCCGTGTGGTCTGGCACCACTTCACTTAAATGAATCAACGTAATACTTCCTTCAATTTTTCTAATGTCTAATCATTAAAATCTCAGTATTTAAATATTAAACTACTATATGTAATAATCTATGTTATTAACCCAGGACTAAAAAAAAAAAACTACAAATAGAATTTTATGCATAACAGCTGACAAGAATTAACTATACACTTCATTATATGCATTGTAATATATATAAAAATGGATGTTTTAGCATGCACAGTATGTGTTTATCTGCTTTCTTACCTGCAGTGTTCCTCACCTCTGGTTCAGGGTGTGTTCCCAACTCTTGTTTTTAAGCCTCCATAAAGTAGGAGGAGCGAAGCCACATGATCCTAATCAGTGCTATTTCTAGTGATGGGAATTCCGGCTCCTTTCAGCGAGTCAGAATACTCGGCACTCAAGACGGCACTCAGCATCGAAAGACGGTCGTGTCCATTGCCTTGTTGGCAACCTAACGTAAAAAAAACCTTCCAAAACTATTCTATTAAATTTTTCTAATTGGTGGTTCTTTTGTTTTAAGGTTTGCCTTTTTTTGCCTTTATTAATAGGACAGTAAGAGAAATTAAGAGGGGGTGGGACCAGAAGGGACCTGAGCCAGAATCAAACCCGGGTTGCCAGAGCGTAACTGCGCTAATCGGTGTTTCTTAACATAACTTTACATTGTTTATGCATGTAATTTTAATTAAAGTAATAACAGTTAGTTAATTGCTGATTTCTGTCCATGTATACAGATTTTTTTAACCCAAAAGTGAATGTAAAATCAAGCAAACTGTGTGATATTCAAAAAAGATCAAGAGATTTGAGCTAAGATGGATCAGGTGACATCATCACAACGTGTAGTTAGTCAAAGCTTTCTCTAATTCACAACATCAGATGAAAGTACAGCTATCATAGTAAGGAATTCTGTATATGCCTGGAAGGACTTTCAAAGAATCTTGTGTTTGTTTTATGCCAAATCAGGTCATTTTCTAGGAAAAAAAACCCAATTGCAAAGTTGAATCTATAAAGTTGCAGCATAAACAGGCATTTTTGGCCAAGAACACAAAAAACTCTGTAAAACTCTGGACAGACTGATTATTGTCAGGGCCAGCAAGGCCTTCTCTGATGCCTAAACACTATAAGAGGCTCTGACCTACATTTACAACATAAATTCTAATATTTGTTCCATTAAATTGTATTAATTTATTCCCAGTTTATTCTCTTCATTTCGTAGTGTTTCTCCTGCTGCACTGCTTCCGGTACGTGCATGTGGATGTTAGATTTTTTTTGTCCAATCAGATTTCAGTTTCTATGTTCTGCCAGGTTAATTCATCTGCCAAAGCCTTCAAAATCAGTAGTGATGCCCATGTAACCCAACCATATTAGCAATCAGACTCTTTCTTTAACTAATCAGATTTCAAATTCGCTTACAGATAGCCGGCCCACAATAACATCAGCATTTTCCGCTTTCTGATTGGTTGATGTGAGCAAAACTGTTACTGCCAATTTCGAATAGCAAAACCCATCAGTAGCGATTAATACACACGTTAATACATTTTACTTAGAGTTTTTACGCCCAAAATGGCTGACGGAGGAGGAGAAATTAACTTCGTCTTGAATATGGATTTTCAAGTATGTCCGAGACGGACTTAATTCCTTCCAGAAAAGCTAGACATCGTAAGGAGAGGTCGGCTAACCCTGAAGCTAACTAGCTGGTCTCAGACCAGAAAGAAGTTTGTTCGCCATTTCCAGATCAGTGTCTACGAGTGGTACCGCTGGCTTTTATTGTATGATGTATTTTATTTTCATCTTTTATGTTTTTGTGATGTTATTAGATAAATATTGATCCCTCCAGATGATGTACGTGGTACAGTTGTGGTTGTAGTGTAGAGGTTTGGAGTTGTGTTAACAGGGTTTTTTGCTTTAATAAGAATGGTTTTTATCCTCAATAAATAAAATGTCTCTCTTTCTCTCTGTAATGCCACCTCGTGTTATATTGCGTTTTTGTGTAGTATTGATGGTTTCTATAATTGCTACATAATATTGGTAGTATCAAGAGATGCATTAGTCTGTAAATTCCCATTGAAGGTCCAGGTCCCAAATGCGCCGCCTGTCACTGTACATCTCAAACTGACAGCCAACAACATTAGATTATATTTTGCTAAATATTAGAGAAGTATTCGATTTTAGGATTTACATTTAATATCGTAAACAGCCTTTTCATCATCTTCTACCTCTAGAACAAAAAAAATAAGAGAGTGTAGTCTGTGATTGAATAAAACAACAACACACACCTGAGTGTTTTGTTAACACATAGGAAGCACACTGACAGTCTCGATCCGTATGAGGATTTTCCATTACGCTGCTTTTCTACTGACACTTAAATGAATGACTGTGTGTCGTGTAAGACAGCATGTTGAACTAAAACAGAGTACAAAGCGATTGCGCTCATTAGATGTTTATTACAGCTTGGTAAAAAATGCATTACATTCACTTTAAAGCATCAAAATTTATCCTCCGTGAACTAGTTACTGCTGATATTTCCAATAAGTGACGCAATAAAACAGAATAGGCAAAGATGTTGTTTAAGGGTCTGCACATCAACGTTAATCAGCTCGGTCACGTCATTATTATTGTTTTTTTTTTAGTTTTTGTCAGAATTCGAGCGACTGACAGAAAATCGACGGAAATGGATAGTAATAGACTGACAATATTTTTATGATGTTGATCATGAACATCAAGTTAAATTGAATTAACTGCTAAAACAAGACATGTTTTTTCTTTTGATTTTGTTCTGATAAACATGAAATTTGCGTCAGAGTGAATGATGATGATGATAAATATAAGAAAGGTCAGCATATACTCTGTTTTTTTATATCAAAGCCTAAACAAAATAAAAACATTTTGCCCAAAGTCATTCACCAATTTATCTTGTATACCCGCTTATTCACTAATTCGGGGTCACAGGGATCTGCTGGAGTCTATCCCAGCTGTCTCTGAAAGGATGAAAGGCAGGAGGGGGACACCCTGGACAGGTCGCCAGTCCATTACAGGGCCACAGATACACACACACACACTCACTCCTATGGGCAATTTAAAATCACCAATCAATCTAACATAAATGTTTTTGGACTGTGGGAGGAAACCGGAGAACCCGGAGTAAACCCACACAAACACGAGGAGAACATGTAAACTCAACACAGACTCCTGCTCGGGAATTGAACCTGGGACCTTCTTGCTGTGAGGCAACAGTGCTAGTAATCAAGCCAAATTAAATTAGATAAACTTTAACATATATTTTTTCTCCTTTGCTGGTTTTTCATTAAAAGGAATTGCTATCAGTAGCTTACAGTCTTTTTTTAAAATAATAATAATAAAAAAAAAGATCATTTACATGACAATCTATTCAACTTAACATATAAAAAACCTGCATGCTATTCTACTAAATATGTTGAATTAAATATTCTCTTGCACTTTTTCCAAAATTAAATTAAAAATTGACAACTATTAATTGTCAGGACTCTGCCTGGGTTGCCAGGTGCGTTGCACTGCCAGACCACCGGAGAGCAACAGTGAGACTTTCTTTGTTTATATTCTAGTCCATGTTCTTAGTGTTTGTTTATGTCTCATGTGTCTCCCCTGTCCATGTGTCATGTTTTATTTTGGTCATGTGGTCCTCATTGTGTTTAGATGATTAGTTTTATCGATTAGGTTTAGTATTGACACCCCTGTGTTTCATTCTGTCTTTGTTGTGTGTCACAGTCGGTTTCTATGTATTGTAAAGTAATGTTTTTAAGTCAAGTTTATGTTTATGTCCTAATCGTGTCAGCTCGGGTTCTGCTAGTTTAATTTTACGTTCTTGTTTGTTATTGTGCTTTATGTTGTTTAGTCTTTAGTTATTTTGTTGAATAAAACTGTTCACATCCAACCTCAACCGTACAAATTAAAGCAACAATCATAAGGCAAATCCTCAGCCGTAAAATAAATAAAATATGTAACCCCAGCAGGCTTTTAGTGGAACTACATTAAGGTAATTTTATCTAATTTCCTGTTTCCTACCTCTGATGGGTTTTTATAGTTAAGTGGAAAGTCACATAGGGCACTTTAATTATGAAATACATTTAAGATTGCTTAAGGCTTATACATCTCTGGCTTTTATCATTCTGGGCAGAATCAGGGAAGAAAAATGTGTTAATTACACATAGGCCACACTTTTAAAAGCAAAAATCTATTTTAATAAACACACATAATATACATAGAAACACACACACACACATAATGCTATAAACGTTACAATGGAGAGCTTTATTAACAAAAAAATGCAAACGTCAAATACCAGTGTTTAGCTTGGTACCGCGTATAATGAGCCAGACAGAAAAAAGTTGTAACCTCAGGCTTACAAACAATCTGGGATGATTTTCTGCATCATTGTAAAAAAAAATTATCGAAGGCCATGAGTGACTTTTAAAAAGTGACGGTCATTACAATAATGCATTATTTCACATATATAGACAAATAAAACAAGTCTTGGGTTTATTTAATTAAATTACAACTTTTTAAAATTTCACAATAAAATTTTAACTATAAAATTAAAAAAAAAAATTGATGAATTTACTTTTTATTTACACACACACACACCTAAATATATTTTACTGCACACACACATTTATTTTTGGTCCCGAAGGCGATGGTAATGTTCACACATTAACTAAACTACACACACATTTTGTAGGTAATTGTTCAGCATGTAATGTATTACATGTGTTATTTAAGTATTTTACATTTTTTTTTATTTACTAAAGAAATTCTAATTATTATATTTTGGTTTACGCGGAGAGAAAGATTTAAAAATGGATCAATGCGGTTCTGGTCGGCACACACTGACGACATCAGATGGTTATATTTTTTGTTGGTTAAAATGCAACAAAGATGTTTAACCCGGGATCACATCCTACATGGTAAAACCATGTTTACCTTCTTTAACTTGGACCGAAACACACCATGTCTTTCAACCGAGTGGAGCTCAAGAGCTTCGTTCACTTACGTTACATTTACAGCATTTTGGCGGACGACCTTATCCAGAGCGACTTACATTTATCTAATTTATACAGCTAAGCAACCAGGGGTTAAGGGCCTTGCTCAGGGGCCCCGACGGTGGCACGACAGTGGTGCTTGGAATCTTCCAGGTATCAGGCCAACACCTTAACCATCGAACCACCACTTCCCATTTGTTCACAGGGCCATTGTCATGCTGAAACAGGGTTTTGAGACTCTCTGTCCCAAGTAATTCCAAAAAATACTAAGACATTACAGACAACCACATGTTTGAGGGAAGTAGTGTCTGACTGATAGCCAGACGACTTGGGTTCGATTTCCAGCACCACCAAGCCACCACAGCTGGGCCCCTAAGCAAGGCCCTAAACCCCCAATTGCCCAGTTGAAAGTATAAGAAAGAGATAAATGTAAGTCACTCTGGTTAATGCTGTAAATTTGAGCCACACACAGTCATACGGGTGTCCATAAACTTTTGTCCATACAGCTTATTTCGTTCATCAGTGTGACTAGAACGCGCACAGCTAAATCACGTGACGTGTCACATGAACAGCGCTGTTCCTCTGCAGTCCGGCCTGCTCACACATACACCGAGCCTCAGTGAGCATTAAATCCGCTGTATTTCGACAGATTTAATAAAATAAAATCTCAACATGCCTTTTTCAGAGTTATATTTCAATGTGGATAATGGCTATTTGGAAGGTCTGGTGAGAGGTTTTAAGGCTGGAATCCTTACACAGGGCGATTACCTGAACCTGGTTCAGTGTGAAACTCTGGAGGGTATGTAATTATGTAATTATGTGTTCTTTAACATGTTATATGTTTATTTAATATATTTTCTTCTTTACTAATCCATTTAGAGGTATACAATTCTTACCTAACTGTTATATTTCTGCATTCGGAAGCACAACATCGGTTGATAGATGGGTCACGTTAGCCTGCTAGCACACAGTTGCTAGTTCTGACAGTTAGCCGGCTCGCGAATCGTTTATTTGACGTAAACTATCATTTTTTTCCATTAAAAAATTAAGTTTGGCCAGCGGTTTACATGCAAGCATAAGTGTAAAATATTTAATTTTATTTTGTGACTAATATTGCGGAAATACAACCCTGACAGCTTCCGCTTTGCTAGCCGGTCATGTGATGTAGCCTTGTTAAGCAGTGCGTATCACACAGGGTGAAATTATTCGGAGTGTTTTTTGTGATGTACACGTGTAGAACATCATTTATATCTACACTCGTTTACCACAAACTATGTTTTTCTTTTAGTATAACTCATTTTAGCTGCATTTCTCTGAGTCACAATGATTCATCTCGTTGGTTTGAGGAACTGGAAACTGTCACAATCCTGGAAAAAAAAACCCCAGACATGAAGTCTGATCTTCTCCTGTCTGAGTGGAAACAAGTTTTATATCCATTAATTTAAGACAAAATGTTCTTTAGATTGTTGGGAATTGTGTAGAATTCCTATCTGTATGGACACCGGTATGTGATGTGGATTAGTCCGAAGTAATAGTTAGCATAGTTACTTGTAAACCTGCTCTGATACCAACCATAAGACTGTATTTACACTGTAGACTGTATTTGTATTTAAGCTAAAAATAAGTTTTTGTCTTTTCCTCAGATCTAAAGCTTCACCTGCAGAGCACAGATTATGGAAGCTTTCTAGCCAACGAGGCGTCTCCTCTCACTGTATCAGTCATTGATGACAAGCTGAAGGAAAAGATGGTTGTGGAGTTCCGCCATATGAGGAACCAGTCATACGAGCCATTGGCCAGCTTCATGGACTTCATCACGTAAATAATTCCCAGCATTAGATGATAAAATAGGATAATTCTTTATTTATCCTTTTTCAGTAGCTGCTTATTAGAAAATATGAATACAAAGAATGAAGAAAAAGCTAAAGAGAAGATTAAATTAAATGGAATTCCAGGCAATTTACAAAGATAAAAATATATAATATAAAAATACTGCTTAATTTTACAAGAAGGTGCAAAAATTTTGTATTGTGAAAGACTGTTATTGCACATAAAAAAAAATATATTGCACATGGCATCGCTAATAACATAATTATTACAGTGTAGTACAACTCAATGTGCAATATTATTATTAAGGCATGAGAATTTGGTTATTGTCCATGCTGTCATTACCGCTCCTGAATGAATAAGGAAGAGTTATAGAGTTTGATGGCCACAGGTATGAATGACGTCCTGTGGTGTTCCGTTGTAGACTTCGGCGGTCTCAGTCTGCGTCTGAATGTTATTCTGTATAACAACAGTGTCGCAGGCAGGGAATGTGATGCATAGTTAAGGATACTGAGAAGTTTCTGACAAACATGTGTCTTGCTTTTTTTTATCGCAGGTACAGCTACATGATTGATAATGTCATCCTGCTGATTACGGGCACGCTGCACCAGAGGGCTATCTCAGAGCTGGTACCAAAATGCCACCCGCTGGGCAGCTTTGAGCAGATGGAGGCGGTCAACATTGCCCAGACTCCTGCCGAGCTCTACAATGCCATCCTGGTTGATACGCCACTGGGTAAGAAAAAAAATAAATAGGTTGACCAAACGTCTGAAGCAGTTTAGGCGATAACTACTAGCAAAGTACCCCATGATAAATCTACCACCAAGTAAAAGGCAATATCTAAATCAATCTTCTGAATCAGTCTTTATCTTCTTCTTCTTCTTATTATTATTATTGATTCGTTTGTCTTCTTCCAGCTGCTTTCTTCCAGGATTGCATCTCAGAGCAGGATCTGGATGAGATGAACATAGAGATCATCCGTAACACTCTGTACAAGGTGACATCCACATTTTCGTTCTATGAAAGGATCTTTAAGTAGGATTAATGGGCATAAAACGACAAGAGGTATTACAGTTAATAAGTAATTATTTACTTTTCTCATTTCCCAGGCTTATCTTGAGGCCTTTTATAAGTTCTGCACTAATCTTGGTGGGACCACAGCAGACACGATGTGCCCTATACTGGAAGTGAGTGAACTGACAGGTTTTTCACATGTGCTGTAACAGAAGATGTTGATTTATTTTCTATACCAGCAGCTCTGAAACCTGTAAAGCAAAATCACATGGCCTAATCAATCATTTGCTGTAGTTATAACCTATGTATATGCTATAATACATTATTTATACATTATACATCTTGTCACTATGAAAAACCACAGATCAGTCTTCAGAACAAAAGAAGTGTAGTCGTTTCTCTGTAATCCAGCTCAATCTTGCCTGCTTTATTTCATTAAATTTAATTTTATTATACATATAAACATTACTAATCATAACTAAACTACATCTCTTAAAAAAGGAAAGTTTGAGACTGTTCAGAAAATTAAAGCTGTAGGACTTTTAGACATTTCACATCTATCCTCTGTTCTGCTACATTAATTCTGCTCATCATTAAATATATACTAATAAAGGTTCTATTTTCTCTCACTCAGTTTGAGGCAGACCGGAGGGCCTTTATAATCACCATCAACTCATTTGGGACAGAGTTGTCCAAAGAAGACCGAGCTAAACTCTTTCCTCACTGCGGTAAGCTTTACCCAGAAGGCCTAGCGCAGCTGGCACGGGCTGACGACTACGAGCAGGTCAAAGCTGTTGCTGACTACTACCCTGTAAGTTTTTACAGAACACTGGCACAAACTGTGGGCTATATTTAAATGATTGTTTCCGTTGTGACTGCTTTATTCTGATTTAATTTAATCATTGTAATGATCACTGTTTTGCCCTTTGCTTTTGGGGTTCAGGCCCTATTGGGGGTGCAATGGATCGCAGGTGATCAGTTATCCGTACGGTTCGGCATGTGGACTAATTTGTACTTTAACTTGCAGATTTATATTTCTGCAGAATAAAAGGCAATTTTACTGCCGGGTAATAATATTAAATAATTTTGTAACTACACAGAGCAGTCTATGTCTCATGACCGTGGCATGTTAATCAGTTAACGATGGCTAGCGGAGCAAAAAAAGCTTGAAAAGCTTCCTGCATCATTTAAATCACATGCATGGGAGCATTTTGGCTTTACAGGCTAAAGCTCTAAGCACATCTATCAGGGGGTGCAGACACGCCCCTTTTACGAGATTACACAAGAGAGTAAGTTAAAAAGACAATATGAATATTTCTGACAACAGATGATGCCAGAAACCAAGTGAATGCAGTGACGGAATCTCGACTGGCCACTTCGGGTTCTAGCAAAAGTGTCTTCCCACAGCATCTGTGGGATCTATTTTTTTTTTTTTCACTGAGGGGTGAATATTTTATTTTAAATTTTTTGCTGAAACCATATGTGCCATTGGGTTAATTTTATTAGAATTAAAGTTCCCCTTTATTGCCGATCCGAAAAATAATTCGATCCGTACGTAAAAACAGCGATGTGATCCGAACCACGAGTTCTGTGATCTGCTGCACTACTAGTCCCTGTGTCTTTAATATGGGATTGTAGGATATCAAAATTGTAGAGAAAAAAGCAAGTCTGTTTTATGCTAGTTCAGTTCAGGCAAGTCTTTGATGTGTCGAAAGGAATATGTTGCGTGGCCACATTACACCAACACCATCCTCATTGTGTTTTTACCTTCCAGGAATACAAGCTTCTGTTTGAGGGCGCTGGAAGTAACCCAGGCGATAAAACGCTGGAGGATCGGTTCTTTGAGCACGAGGTGAGCATGATCATGAGCAAAATAAAAACGGAGACAATGAGCTTAGTGAGGTTAGAGAGGATTAAAAGGACCACAGTGATGGCTTCTGGCTCTGAGTTATATAACAGAACCGACCTACGTAATTAGATGATGTGTTGCCATGGAACTAACTTTCAACT
This sequence comes from Bagarius yarrelli, assembly GCA_005784505.1. Classification (NCBI taxonomy): domain Eukaryota; kingdom Metazoa; phylum Chordata; class Actinopteri; order Siluriformes; family Sisoridae; genus Bagarius; species Bagarius yarrelli. Next base: position 1,756,782 of record VCAZ01000080.1, read on the forward strand.
GCCTGATAGATCATCATAAACTGCACTGTTAGTGTTGCGTGACCAACAGCAGATCCTGTGCTTCTGTTTACTAATGAAGACTTTAAATGTCTCTTTATGCAGGTGAAACTGAACAAACTGGCCTTCCTTAACCAGTTCCACTTCAGTGTGTTCTACGCTTACGTGAAGCTGAAGGAGCAGGAATGCCGTAACATCGTGTGGATCGCAGAGTGTATCGCGCAGCGGCACCGCGCCAAGATCGACAACTATATCCCCATTTTCTAATGTTGTGAACTTTTGTCTGGAATTGTCATTCACACTCTTGTTATTTATAAAGTGCTGTATATTTCGAATCATTTCTATCATATCTAATGACGCATGTTCACTTCAAGGAAAGGTATTTAGGGCGTTTAAACAAAACACCGTTAATCATGCCCCGCCTAACGTCTACAAACACTTTGTGTGACATCCTGCTCCTGCATGTGTACAAAACTGATTTTTATGTGTAGATATACAATTGGAGTTAAGGTCATTAGTACTACAATGTACGCAAAACCCTACCGGAAAATTGCACTGGATAATCAAAAGTGTAATTGGAGATTTTACAGACTTTAAGATTTCAGCATGATTCAGAAAACTAAACATTCCACTATTTAAACATGTTTCTACATCTGTAGCTTATAAAACGAAATAATTTTAATTTCCTAATGTTGTCAAATAAAATAATAGCTGTGTGGACGTTTTCAGAAGTTTCCAGACACCCTTATCCAGAACAACTTACTGACTTCTAGAGGGGGAAATGGTTAGTTCAGGGTTGGTGTTGGACCGCTAAGTGAAAGGTCTGGGGTTCGATTTCCAGCACCACCAAGTTACCACTGCTGGGCTCCTAAGCACGGCCCCCCCTAACCCCCTAACTGCTCAGTTGTATAGAAGAGATAAATGTAAGTCGCTCTGGATAAAGACGTCTGCCATTAAATGTAATGTAAAGTAGACGTCACTTTCCCTTTGTAAATTCTGTTGTAATCTTTATAAAATTTATCCGGTTAGTTTAAGTATTATAAACGCACTGGTGGAAAAAAGAGATTTTATGGAGGAAACGTGGATCTATCGATAAGGGTGGAGTTCTCTCGTGGTTTGGATGCATTACTGTGTGTGTTAAAGCTAATGTTAACTGTGTTCTTTTCTTTTTGTGTAAATGAGTCCTGACTAACATTTGGTGTAGATTAAATGTAATCAGAGAGAGACAGATGTAAAAGATCAGACCTATATAAGAATATAATTAAAATATGATCTTGGGTTCAGACATCCCGTGCTGTAAAAATTATAGTGTATTTATGTTATCTTACTTGTGTTTTGTGTTTAAGAGAATTATATGAAATCTGTGTCTAAATCGCTGTGGATGCCATTATTTGTTCCAAAACATAAAAAAAACCCAACAAATTTACTCTTTTACATAATTACATACAGTACAACATATAGTAAAATGTCCTTTACGGCTCTCTGAGTTAAAAAATGTAAATTAAATTAAGTTAAGTCAAAATATACAGTGTGTGTGTGTGTATATATATATATATATATATATATATATATATATATATCTCTAGATATAAAAATACATCAAAGCAACCACACATTTTACTGATAAATTTTCCAAAATGCTTTGAGCCGCCAGCAGGTGGCGCTAATGATCTATTTTTAATTTAGTATTGCCGTTTTTATAAATAAAATCATTTATAATACCACAATCAGCAATAGTACAGGGTGCACGACCTGCAGTCCACCACTTTAAGTGGTCTCTCTCTCTCTCTCTCTCTCTCTCTCTCTCTCTCTCTCTCTCTTTTTCTTTCTTTTCTCTCTCTCTCTCTCTCTCTTTTTTTTCTGTCTTTCTCTTTGTTCTCTCGCTCTCTCTCTCTCTCTCTGCTTTCTCTTTTTTTCTATCTTTCTCTTTGTTCTCTCTCTCTCTCGCCTCGCTCTTTTTTTTCTCTTCTATCTTTCTCTTTCTTCTCTCTCTCTCTCTCTCTTTTTCTATCTTTCTCTTTGTTCTCTCTCTCTCTCTCTCTCTCTCTTCTCTCTCTCTCTCTCTCTCCTCTTTTCGCTTTCTCTTTTTCTATCTTTCTCTTTGTTCTATCTCTCTCTCTCTTTCTCTTTCATGTTCTCCTCTCTCTTTTCTCTCTCTCTCTCTCTCTCTTTCTCTCTCTGTCTCTCTCTCTCTCTCTCTCTCCTCTTGTCTCTCGCTCTCTCTCTCTCTCTCTCTCTTTCTCTCTTTTCGACAGAAGTTCGGAATTCCTGCAAATTGTACACCACAACTAAAAAAAAAAAAAAGAAATCAGTGGAAATTAAAAATGTCTTGAAGTCATGGCACCATCATGGGCCCTTAACAATGCAGTTGTATAAATGACATAAATGCAAGAAACTCTAATAATAACATTACAATCCAGTGCTTTATAGTTAATACAATAGTTTAACTTGTGTAGAATATTATCTCTAAGAATAGCCCGCCCCCTGCTGGTCAAAGTATGTATCTTCAATCGGATGACATTTTTGAAAATTAGAAATCAGTTTCTATTCGTAGCTTCTAGTTACATAAAGATCATGTTAATTTTGGAAAAATGTGGAGTTGAGCTGTAAAAGATCGGGAACGCAGCGCGTTAAACTTGCTTCGGGTTTAGAAGATACCTGCATGCAAAAAATGAGGAAGTGGTGGCTTAATGGTTAAGGTGTTGGACTAATACCAAAAAGACCTGGGTTTGATTCCCAGCACCACCAACTACCACTGTGGGCCTCCTTAACCTCTAATTGCTCAGTTGTATAAATAGGAGATAAATGTAAGTCACTCTGGATAAGAGCGTCTGCCAAATGCTGAAAATGTAAAATAACATTGCTCAAAGGTATTTCCTCTATCCTTCATTTGCATATATGATTCCTGCTCTCATTGCATGAAAAACCTTTGGTAATAAACAAAAATTAGGATAAATTGCACTGACAAACGAAGGCTAACAAAGAACAGCGATGTAATCAATCTTTTGAGTGACACGGAATCCAAACCGCAAAGCTTTTAATTGTTGAAAGAGACAGAAAGAAAAGAACACTTTGTGCTCTTTCTAACTGCTGGGGGCTTAAAAGCTCATCAAGGAAGTGAGCAAACTAAAGCTTTTCTTGCTGGATAGATCCGTTAGGACACTTCATTTCAGGTAAAAGAACATTAAAGCGTTGAATAAACAGCTTTAGCTTGGATCTGTGTCATTTGTTTGTTTTATTACAGAACAGCAAATGGGATTATAAACGTTTACCAGTTGAACAGTATTTATTTTGGAGTTTAGCAAAATGACTTTCTGTTTCTTACAGATCACAAATCTCGCCGAATTGCTAGTCCTGACATTCTGGGGCTATTGCATCTTCCAGTTGGGCTACCAAACTACATCATCGCCCTGCACGTCCGGCTATCTCATTAGGAGGAAAATATATTTCAATGCAAAATTTCTATCAGGTCTATTTTGCATTGATAGGACAGTGGTTAGCACTATTGCCTCAGAACAAGAGGGCCCTGGGTTCGATTCCTGGGCAGGGAGTATGCATGTACTTCCTATGATTGCGTGGGTTTACTCCGGGTTCTCCGGTTTCCTTCCACAGTCCAAAAACATGTATGTTAAATTTGTTGGTGATTCTAAATTGCCCATACGAGTGAGTGTGTGTGTGGGGGGCCCTGTGATGGACTGGTGTCTTTCCAGGGTGTACCCCTCCTGCCTTACACCCTTTCAGAGACTCCAGCAGATCCCTGTGACCACTAATTACGTAATAAGCGAGTAAAGAAGATGAATAAATGAATGATAGAACAGAGGGATAAAAAAGGGGAGATAGAGAGAGGGGGATGGAATCTTGTCGTCTGAGCCGGTCAACCCACCACACCACACCACACCACACCACACCATGGCAATACAATTAATTATTTTGCCTGTCATTTTCAGGCATCGTGGAGTCGGAATTAATATGCTGGGTGTTAAAATCGTGTTTTAACTGTATATATGGAGCAGCAGTACTGATTTTACACAATATTTATCAGCAAGGCTCCGGACCCGAGTGTACCAAAGTAAAATCTTTTGGGCAGGCTTAAACATGTGACCCATCACTGACGCCTGACGGAGGCAAGTTAGAGCCTGAAGAATGCTGAAGCAAAAAGCAAAAATCATAGCTATATTTTTGAGTTTTTTTGGTTCACCATATATCCACATTTAAATATTAACCAGTCACATCTGTGTTTTTTTTTGTGGTGAATAGTTTGCATGAGTCGTTAGAGATTTAACAGTAATTTTAGGAGTGCGCTGAACTTCAGTTCACCCTTTACCTTGGTGGAATTTATAGTTTATCCGAAGTTGTAAAATAGGAACACACTGTACAGATCACTTGAAGACACACTACTACAAACCATGTGTAAAAAAAAGCTTATTTGGCAGCAAGACCATTAAAGGGTTAATAAATGTGAGGCTCATGAAGGGGCACAGCCTGTGCCTGGAGCATACAATCTATTTCCTGTGTTAAGTATACAGATAATCTTAAATTGCTTATGTTTCTTACAAAATGTATAATCTAAATATATATGAACAAAATCTTTTTGTTAATAACACGAACTATTATACAGGAAAATGCTTATACGGGTTAACCCTCGTTTAGGAATCAGTAGAAATCTATATACCGGCTATCTAGCATAAAACCTATGTGTTAATCGAGTACTACGCCATTATAAGACGAATTAACGAATGTTAGAGGAAAAAAATGTCAACATTTCAATGTGTTAATATTTAATATAGCAGAAAAAAATCTGAGACTTGTGCACTGCCAAGCCGTTAATCATTGCTAATGGTTATGGATTAGCATTAGCCCGTGTAGTGAGGCAATACATTAGCTAGCGTATGTGTATTCTGGGTTAAATTGGATATAAAATGTCTACAGACTGCTGTTAAAATGGCAGGTTTATGTGAACTAAATCCAAGTACAAATCTTTAGTGGACCTAAACTGGGCTGTACATAGTGGATTCCCTACAATTTAGAATGATTTTGCTGGAATAAGCAAGAAAATGTCGCCAATTTATGCAATCGACTGTAATGCAAAAGGTCCGAGCGGTGTAATAAATTTTATAAAGTGTTTCTAAAAGTAGCGTTTAGAGAAGTTCAAACATTGGCAAAAAAGTTATTGCAAATTTTCCTGATTCTCTAGAAAAATCTGGATTAGTCTTACACATTGAAAAAATAAAGCTTATCCTGGTTTACATTTTTTTACATCACAAAAACTATTTTCAGGGGTGTAAAGACTTTTAACCGCTGTAAATACTTTTACAGTGAGGGTTAGAATTATTTGATCCACTGCTGATTTTGTACATTTGCCCACTGACAAAGAAATAATCAGTCTATAATTTAATTGGTAGGTTTATTCTAACAGTGAGAGACAGAATATTAACAAAAACATCCAGAAAAACACATTTCAAAAAAAGTTTTAAATTGATTTGCATTTTAATAAGTGAAATAATTATTTGAACCCTTGGTGGCACATCCCTTGTTGGTAGGTCAAACGTTTCTTTTTGGACACCAGGCTCTATGAGATTAGGGTCTGGAGACTCACTAGACCACTCTGGGACCCTAATGTGCTTCTTCTCAAGTCATCCTTTGTTGTGTTTAAGGTCACTGTCATGCTGAAATACTCATCCACGGCCCATTTTCAATGCCCTGGCTGCAAGGAAGGAGGTTTTCACCCAGGATTTGAAGGTACATGTCCCCGTCCATCATTCCTTGGATGCGGTGAAGTTGTCCTGCACCCATTGCAGCAAAAAACTCCCAAAGCATAATGTTTCCACCTCCATGTTTGAAGGTGTGGATGGTGTTTTTGGGGTCATAGACAGCACTCCTCCTCCTCCTCCTCCAAACACAGCGAGTTGATGCCAAAGAGATTCAATTAGGGTCTCAACACTTTCAGCCAGTTCTCCTCTGAATCATTCAGGTGTTCACTGACAAACTTCAGACGGGTCTGTATATATGTTTTATGAGCAGGGGAACCATGCAGGATCTCAGTACTTTACGACGTAGTGTGTTACACCAATTGATATCTTGATGACTGGTCCCAGCTGCTCTGAGATCATTGACAAGATCCTCCTGTGTAGCTCTGGGCTGATTCCTTACAGTCTCTCATGATTATTAAAACCCCACCATGTAAAATCTTGCATAGAGCCCCAGACCAAGGATGACATTTATTTTTTTCTTTCCAGGTGTATATTGATTGGTATATTTTATACATCCAGTTTTAACAAAGGCTTCTAGATTTATTTGATTCCAGCATTATTTTTATATTTCATTTTCTTAGGCTAACGTATCATATCATAAATTCCTCAATGGTTTTACTCAACTTAAGTAGGATCCTCCTCCAGGTCTGACTTTTAACAAGCCCAGACAAAACAGAATTACAGCCGAACATGGGACTGGAACATAACAATCAAACTATGAGAACACTATTTTATAAAAAAAACACCCTGCATTTTTATGCAATACAGAGACAAAGAAGTTTCCAATGAGCAGAAAAACTCTGCCTCAGCACCACATGGCTTTACTGATGGCCGGGTAAACAGAGCAGTCTCCACATCCTCTCAGTAAGCAGAGAATATTAAAGATGTGGTGAAAGGACAACGAAGACGATAATAATAATAAATCTGACCACACACTGTGAAAAACAACATGACCTCTCACAGATTTTTCTAAATTAGAGTAAACGGTGTAGTCTGCTGAGAAGCACAGCCAACAGGCAATTTATCTAAATCGACTCCAAATTAAATGAATTGTTTGTCTGGTTCAAGACATTTAACGCTTTGTTTAACTGTTAATCTAGACTGCCCAGGGCCTTCAGAATCAGTAGTGCTGCCCAGGTAACTTTAATAATATTAACCAATTAGCAATCTGCCACTGCTTATATAGTTTAAGACTGTTTCTTTAACCAATTAGATTTCAAGGGTTAGGGTTAGAGTTAGGGTCACTAGCTGGCGTACAATGATGTCAGCATTTTTTCTGTCCTCTGATTGGTTAATTAGAGTAAAACTGTTTCAGCCCAATTCAGAATCAGAAAGAGCCAAGTAGGTTTAAGGATTATTTCTCAGAAAAGTATGGTTAGCAAAACACATCTGTACAGTTGAATTAGAATTTTGGCGGAGAAGAAATTAACTTGATCTCGGAAATACTTGGAAATCCATTTTCAAGGCCGGACTTTTCCAGAAAAAAAGTCATTGTGAGGAGAGGTCTGCAGACTCCGAAGATAACAAGCTTGTCTTAGCCTGGAAAAGGGTTTCCAGATCAGTTCTGACGAACGGTAACGTGTGTTTGTCATGTTATTAGATAAATACTCCAGATGATGTACATGGCACATTTGCGATTGTAGTTTAGAGGTTTGGAGTTTTCTTAACGAAGTTTGTTTTGCTTTAGTAAAACTAATATTCATCCTCAATATGTGAAATGTCTCTGTCTTGGTAATGATGCACTGTGTTATATTGCGTTCTTGTATGGTATTGATGGTTTCTATAATCGTGACATTATAGTGGTGGTATTAAGAGGTGTATCAGTCAGGTAAGTTTCCACTAAAGGCCCAGGTACCAAATGCACCGCCCGCCACTGCAAATTACAATTAAACAAATATTAAAACTCTCATTATCATCGTCGTCTGATATTTGAAAAGCACTCATTCAAGAATCTTCCCCCTTTCAAAGTGTTCCCTTGATCACAGATACAACGTTAAAGTCACAAATCATGCGTTAGAGTTCTTGGTTTTTCCGTTTTCTCGGAAAGCTGTCTTTTTGTGGTCTTGAATCTATCGCACTAAAGCGAGCATGACAGGAGGTTAAATAATTTTCCATCAGCTCAGCTTCTAAACTTGCTTTGAGAAGTCACAGGTTTAGAAGACTCCAAGTGTCCTGGTGTAGCAAGAAGGTCTTGTACAGACTTCCCAGCATCTGTTGAGCTGTGACAGTGTGCAGACCTGCTCTGTGTGAAGCCTTAGACAAAGTTTTGTCTCAAGTGTTTGGCAAAAAAAAAAGTAAATCTGTTCTCTTTCAAAATTTGTTTGTTTGGACATGTGGTTAAATTTAAGAACATTTCATATCAATAAATGTGGTACAAATGCAAGCTCTTAAGCTTACCACTCATTTTCTTTTAACCAATACCACAAAATAAAAGTCCTGAAAACAAGTATCAAGTCAGACAAGGCAAGAATTCAGAAATAATAAATAGAATTGATTGATATTTGTTGGGTTTCAATGTTTCCACAAGTTAGTCAAAGGCACTTTGTGTAGATTAGGTAAAGTTACTATCAGTTTATATTATTTAATGCAGTACCGGGTGGTGCATTTGCTACCTGGGCCTTTAGTGTGGACTGCTACACCTCTTAATACCACCACTATCACGTCACAGTTACACAAACGATCAATATATACAAAAACACAATATAACACTCCGTGGCATTACAGAGAGAAAGAGAGAGAGAGAAAGAGGCAGTTTGCATATTGAGGCTAATTGTCATTTTTATTAAAGCAAAAAAAGCACCATTAACACAACTCCAAACCTCTACACTACAACCGCAACTGTGCCACGTTGTAAAGAACGGCTCTGAGAGGACTCCATAATGGAAGTAGAGCGTTTTATTGAACAACATAGGGCAATTTAAACAAGTAGTCAATAACCAGGCTATATAACATTAACAGTAACACAGTGAGCCAGCGAACAAATCCAATACCCTAGGCAGAGAAACAAAACCGAAAAACAGATAGAGATCAAAAACCATTAGAACTAGAACAAAAAAAAAATGTATGATGCATTAGCTAACAATACTTCGCAATGTGCTAGTGCTAACTGTTAGCTTAAGTAGCAGAGCTAAACGAAAGTGATACCGGGAAAAACGTCATAACAAAAACATAAAAAATTGAAATAAAATACATTATACAATAGAAGGCTGGTAAGCTGGTTGTACCGCTCATAGGCGCTGGTCTGGAAGTGGTGAACAAATTTTTCCCAGGCTGAGACAAGCTAGTTATCTCCGAACTGTTTTGTAACCACAAATTAAACTTTTCAGATATTTTTTTGTTACAAACTTTTTGGAACCACTAAAGATTGTTCTTTAATAATTATTAAAGTATTAATAATAATTTTTTTCAGAATGGTAAAAGCATTAGCTGTACTTTCTGCTATTTATAAAATAATATTTATAAAATTGTCCATTTTGGGGATTTCGGAATCCATAAACTAATGTTTCCAGAATGATAGGGTTAGTTTAACAAACACATTTATTTTGCAGTTTTTGTTCATATTTTATTCAGTTTTTAGGCGATATATTGATCTTTTGACTAATCAGAGTACCAGTCAGAGATTAAATTACATAGCAACATGTTTGTGTGTATGGCCAAGAATCCATATACTGTAGATGGACACATTTCTTACTAGACATTGATTTTTACAGCAGTGAAGATGAGTCTGATGACATGATGGGGCAGTGATGGCTCAAATGGTTAAGGTGCTGAGTTACTGATCTGAAGACCAGAAACACCTGGTTTCAAGCCCCACCACCAGCAAGCCAACCACTGTTGGTTCCTTGAGCAAGACCCTTAAGCCTTCCTGCTCCAGGGGCGTTGTATCATAGCTGACCCTGCGCTCTGACCCCCAACTTACTAATGGGATATGCAAAAAACACTGCATTTCATTGGCTCTGTACATGTACCTTGCACAGTGACAATGAAGTTGAATATTTATTTTATTTTTATATTTTATGATGAAGGGATAAATTAGAAAACAGAGATGTCTTATTTTTATCCCTGGGTAAAGGTAAAGCAGAGACACATCGAAATACGCCATTGTTTTATTTCTACAATACATTAGTTATTATACACCTCATGAAGTGACCAGTGAAACAGACTGCAGGTGTATCGATTCACGTTTAAGCGTAGATTATGTTGAAGGAATATTTTTCAGTAACATGCCGGATGACAAAATTGGTCTGCACTGTTGCTACAACTTTTTGGTTTCTCCATTTTTTCTTAACCTTAGTGGTTTGGCTAAAGTGGTTTACATCCTTGTTTTTGCTCCACACAGCTGGTTTAAAATTACAAATCCTGGACAGACATCTTGGAAACATTTGTACTTGCTGAGCTGGTGTTTTGGACTCCAGCTAAGCAAAGTGGCCTCTATTGTCCTTCAGTTCACTGCTGCAATGTTTCTAGCCTAACAGAACTGCCGCAGAACATCTTGCTCAACGCTTTACCAAAGGGAATGTGTTTTTTCCCCCGTGAAGTAAGAACAATCATGATTAATGTCTAAACATTTCATTGTGTCTCGTTTATAGTAGTTGTTTGACAGAGCAAATGCTTCAAAACTCCTGTTGTATACTCTGCTCACATCATGCCGAAGTGCTCGGGGACAGCTGTTGCCTGCTGTTGATTGGACAAACTGTCGTAGGATTGATTAATAAAAATGGGCTTCACAAGAGGGCATTGATTTAAAAAGTTTGGGCAACGATGGAAGAATATGCTTGGAAAAGGTTCCTCAAAAAACATTGTCGTGAAAACATTATAAAGAGATATAAAAGGTGATAAAAAATGATAAATTCGTCAGTGTTTGTATTTCTTGCAAATTGCAAAAGACACTGGCATTATTGCCCTGCAACTTACTATGAATTCCCAAGCACATGTTTGTAAAAAATAAAAAAAAAAGTTTTATTTGTGTAGCACAGGAAATCTACAAAATCTTCCAATCTATACTCTATAAATAACCATTATAAACAATTCTCACTTTCACTCCGATAAAAACCTTAACACTTTTAAAACAGCTTTCCAATAGATTGTGTTGTATGAATGTAGCCACAAAATTATTAGTGAGATCTACTAAACTGAGGGTAGGTAAGGGGCTGGGTAGCATAGCTGTGCAGTTGTTCTACTTTAACCACAACGCAGCATGTCTTTATGGAGCTCAGGGGCTTTTGTGCAGAGGGGCATTGTGATGCTGCAACAGTGTTTGGGTCTTTTAGGCCGCATTTACACAGCAGATGTTGATGCCCAATTCCGATTTTGTGACTATATCAAATTTTTTTTTTTTGACAGCCCAATTACATCTTCTAAAACTGACCCGTATCCAATATCTGCATTTACACTATACACTGCAAAACAACCAAAAGTAGAGATACTGACAGGAAAAGGAATTAAAAAGGTGTAATAATAAATGGACGAAGATGATAATGATAAAGATGAGAGCCCTTGTTGCAGTGGATTGATTGCTTCATATGAAGCTTGGTGTCCAGCTCAGCTGACGTCAGGCACCCGCCGTCACTTATTTAGATGAAAATCTTAAATGGCTTACATGGCAGACGCTAAAGCATGTAAACGATTTATATCTGATTTATTTCCATGTATAACACGTAGAATACACAATTATGTTTTATCTGATCTGTGCCATTCATTCATCTTCTATACCCACTTATTTCTTATTTGGGGTCACAGGGATCTGCTGGAGTCTGCTGAATCTCTGAAAGGACGAAAGGCAGGGGGGGTACACCCGGACACACACTGACTTCTATGGGAAATTTTGAATCACCAATTAACCTAACATACATGTACCTGAAGTAAACCCACAGAAGCATGGGGAGAACATGCAAACTTGAATCGAATCCGGACCTTCGTGCGTGAGGGAACCGTGCTAACCACTAAGCCACCGTGCTGCCACTGATCTGTACCACAAGTCACTTGATACAAGCAGTGTAAATGGAGTTTCAGTGAAAAAAAGCTAGACACTTTTGGTTCCTACTTTGTGACAAATTTGGGAAAGCTTGAAGGTGCTGGTAAGGTGTCCACAAACCTTTGGCCACCTTTAGTGTATCACCTACTGGAACTAATTGAACTGATCTTAGTTTCCAGCCATTTGTTTTTTTTTTATAATTTTATGGTCTACTTTTCTCCTAGTGGACCAGGCATGATGTTTTACAGAGAGAATGGTAGATTCTCTGCAGTTCTCATATGTCCTGTTTATGTAACACGGGAACTGTTCCCTCCTTTCACTGTTTACGTGTTGGCATCGTATGAGAGCAAAGTGCTCATCAAATACATACGCAAAGTCTTCTAGTGATTTTGCTTTCAAAGAAATTCAACACTGTCCAAAACCAATGTGTAGTAATGAGGTAAACATGCATGACAGTAACAAACTGTCTGGCACCGCAACCCCCCCTTCACTGGCCAAAGTTTCCATTTGAGAGGGAAAATCAGGGTCCTCTTCTTCCCTGTGGGTCTGTTCTTTTTTCCCCTTACAGGTAATATGAGGTCATTTCCAAGAATCGGGGACACTTTGTCTACTCTTTTGCCAGGATCAAGATGTTGACCTGAAAACATAGCTCATCAGTTGCTAACCAATTAATATTTTGAAATTCAGATATTATACCTCAAAAGATAAAAAAATCACATCTGACTTTAATCAAATAATAAATGAACAAAATCTCGTATTTTTTCTCTACGTCACTACTTCTCAAAGAGCGGTGCCTTAAGCAAAGCTGGAGGGTTAAAGGAAAATTACAATCAATAAATCTATAATATTTATTTATTTTTTAGTTCCTATCATTATAAGGCTGTTTTGTGGGTTCAATTTAAACCCCAGTAAACAATTAAACCTAAACTATATAGCCATATTTTGGATAATATCAACTTTTACTGCAGATTTTTGATTAATAAACGTTTAATTCTTAGGGTGATCTGTGGAATTTATTTAGCAGTTTTTAACATTCCAGGTTTACAAACCTTAAAAATGTCTTTCTTTAAATTATATAGAATAATATTCCCTTCCTCTATTTGTCATATGAAACTGTAGGGTATGTCCGGAATTATTAAAATGTTCTTTATAGACCAGGCAGTCAGGACCAGCAAAGAAGACCTAGGAAGGTCTAGAAAGAACATTTTAGTAACTTCTGAAGCTGACCTACATTTACAACCGAAATTCTAATATCTGTTCCATAAAATTCTATTCATTTATTTCCAGGAGTTTATTCTCTTAAGTTCTTAGCGTTTATCTTTTCTGCACTGCTTCCAGTACATGTATGTGGATGTTAGATTTTTTTTTTTTCAATTATATTTCAGGGCTAAAAAAACTATATTAGCAATAGCAATTGGTTTTTCTAACCAATTAGGTTTGAAATTCACCTCACAGGACCAGTTAGCTGATGATTGGTTGGCCAGAGCAAAAGTGTTACAGCCAAGTTTGACTAGCAAAACACGTCTGTAGCGATCTGCAGACATTAATACAATTGTATTAGAATTTTTTACGCCCACAATGGCTGACAAAGGAGGATACATTGACTTGGTCTCAGACATACTTGAAAATACCTTTTTAAGGCGGACTTTTGCCGAAAATCTAGACATCGTAAGAAGAGATCGGCTAACCCTGAAACAAGCTAGCTTATCACAGACCAGAAAAGAGTTGGTTCCCCGTTTGATGGGCGCTGCAGTTTTGGAGATCTGTTACTTACATTTACGGTATTTGGCAGTTGCCCTTATCCAGAGTGACTTACATTTATTTAACACCGCAGGGGCCCAGTGGTGGTAGCTTGGTGGTGTTGGAAATCAAACCGCAATCTTTCAATTAGCAGTCCGACACCCTAACCACTGCGCTACCACTTCTATTTACTTAGTCAAATGGTATAAGTATTGCTGGGTTTTTTTTGGCTTCCACGTCTTCACTGCTTTATGTATATAGACCGTGTGGATTTTTATGAAGGACGCTCATCTTTAAAAAAATCGGAATTAATAACACTGCAAACAAGATTTCTTCCACTTTATTATGATAAAGAATAAACAAGTGGACAATTTCTTTTTTTTTTTTTTTTTTACGTTTTGTTCTTTTTTGTATAAAAATTCACAGTTTAATGATTTAAAAAAATAACAGGAATAAATATTGATTTGTAGCGATAATGGTGGCATGAAAAGTTACAAACCAAACAAAGAAACCAAACAGAATAAAAATAGAATAAAAATAAGAGTTCTGCTTGATCTGCTTGACACATATTTAATTATTTACAGGAGATCGGGATATCATGATTGTGGATGGTTCGGCTTACTATAATAACCCTAGATGAATGTGTTTAATGAATTGGCGGTAGACCCATGACGTGGTTTTGCACTGAGTAGCAGCAGTAATATGTGCTTTATAAACCTGAGGTGAGATTGTGGCTCAGTGGTGTGTGTTCATGATGATCTGTGAAGGAACCAAAGCTAATAAACAAAATTTGAAAGGTGTATGATTTATACACATTTAGTGTCGTCACATAGTGCAATTTAATATTATTATAGACGTTTGAAGGGAATAAATCAGCTGATATTGAGGTTAAACTTGAATTCCTATTAAAAAATGTTTTTTAATAGTTACCCATAAAGCTAAACTATCGACCGCTTCAAAATGATGACGAAAGAACCTATAATACATTATACATTATAGAAAACAGCACAAACACATACATATATTGACATTGGGTCAGTATGAATGGGTTACATCAGTGGTCCTCTAGCATCTTGAATATACAACAGATTTACTGCATCCTGGAGATGTTATTGTTGTTGCTGATGATGTCGTTATTGTTGTCCTTGATGCGGTTCAGCTCCTTCTGTTTTCTGAGCGCGTGCGGCATTACCTTTTTCTTCAGAAAGATTTTTTGCAGGAACTTGTCACTGATGTTCGAAGGGAAGAAGCTGTAGATGAAGTACATGAGGCCAACGCCAGGTCCGGCATAGTAGCGCACCTGAGGTTGCGGCGAGAGCAGCGCCTCCACGATGGTGTTAACGACCGGGCTCAGGTCCTCACTGGCTGATTTGGCGTAATTCTGGAAGAGGTCCTTGGTTTCTGTGATGTAGTCTTCGCCATACTCTTCCAAAAGGCTCGGCGACAGGTTCTGAAGAAGTTGCTGATGCTGTTTCTCCCAGTACTCGGTGTTACTGTTCTGTCCTAGGAACGATAAAATAAAACAGATGTACTTTTACTCAAGCTGAAAACCTAAAATGATCCAAGAGAAAATGATTCAGGAGAAAATGACCTAAAAAAAAATTAGGCAACTGAGGTCTTTCAGTAGCACATTTACCAGTCATTTATACAAATTATATTTAACCACACTTTGGTTTCAGTAATGCCAGAACATCTTCTGACATACACAAACACTACTGTGTCATACAATAATGGAATTGGCTTCCAGGATTAGTGCGTATTACAGCATAATGGGAAAAATCTTAACTAACCAAATAGAGATGAATTAATTGTATGGAATGTAAACACTGGCTCCGAGTACAGTTTATCCTCAGTAATCCTCTATAACTGCTTTTGGCTGTGCCGTCTGAAAGAAACAAGTAAGAAAAGAATCTGCGCCGAAATTGTTTTAATAAAAGATCTGAAATGGGAGCTTGTTTTAAGATCTTGCACAATCCTTCAGTCTTTGTGCAAGTTTCCCGGCAGTAATGGAAAGCGTATATTAGCGCTACAGCTGGAATTTGTTTGTAGGTTAAATTTATCGTACTGCATCTATACTTCTAGTTCTGGCTTTTTTCTCTGATAATTTATCCAACTGAGCATTTGGGAGTTTTGCTAATAGGTCCTGCAGTGAGGACTTTGTGGTGCTGGGGATTGAACCTATGATCTTCCGATCAGCAGTCCAAAACTTTAAGCACTGAGCTACTACTTGTTGCTGACCCTTAACATGTTCAAAAAACTTTGCACACGGCCCAGATATGGGAAAAAAGTTTTTTTTTAGAATGGCTCAAGAGCGCCACCATTAAACTTTTAAAGAAGTGCTCCTCGAACTATGTTTCGTGTACATGTATGAAAATTAGTACACAAATATAACATACCGGTACCTACAAAAAAGTCTCTCAGAGCAAAATCCCAGTCCTAACAGGAAGTCAGTAATTTGTTTTTTTAGTTTTCTTCAGTTTTCCAGGTGTTGAATTTTAACTCCTCTTATAAATTTTTTTCAGCTCAACACCAAATCACCTCATTGTAATCTAAATCCTTTTGTGATGTTAAATTGCGAAGTTCTAGATTTTTAAAGGATGTGTCTGTTGTGGCTTGACAAATTTTCATGTTTCGCAATATTTGTGTAATATTTTCCTCTGTTTTAAAGTCAATTGTTATGGTTTATTTGATTATTTTTTATTTATTGCAGGATCTGGGTCCCAGAGGCGAACAGATCTTCCTTGTGGTGGTGGTTCTTCTTTCTGATGTGCTGTGTAACACTTGGAGTGCTGGGTAGTGTGATCTGAGTGCACCGTGGTGTGTATGTGGAAGTGTGCCTTCGCAAAGTCGAACCCCATTTTGTGTCCTGCCGTTGGGGGCTTTAGCTCTGCTGGTATTACTGTTTATTTTATTTTCCTTTTACTTACATACAAGTATCTATGTTTATTTTGTATGTTTACTTTCTTTGCTTTTGTTTGAAGCGGGGTTTTGCTTTGTTTAGTGCCCCGCATTTTAAAAGCATTCTTGGTCTTTACTGCCATGAGGAAATCATACCTGTGGGCTAAATCACTTAAGCATTTGTATTAGTGTTAGAATATTTCTCTGGGTGAAATTCCTAGGGTGGCGTAGTCGGATCTTCTCATTGGTACAAGCTTGGACTTGACTTCCAAAACTATATCCTTCCCGCCATATTCTGGCGTAGTCGGATCTTCTTATTGGTACAAGCTTGGACTTGACTTCCAAATTTATACCCTTCCGCCACATAACAGTAGCTACAAAAGAAAAGTGGAAGCGCAGTGGTTTAGGTGTTATTGAAAGATCTAAGCATATGTATGTGCTCCTCAGTGGTCTTATTTCCTCAATATAAAACGTGTTTACCTTTTTAGCAGCATTTTGGGCTAGTATCAAGAATTTGGTGTGGATTTTGAGATGCAGTGCAACCCTGGTTAAGGTTATAGCTATCTCATTAACTCACTAGATAGTAGCCAGTAGTCTCATAAACATGTTTAAAAGTTGAAAGAAAGAAGTTTCTCACCCGTTTTATAGGCAGAAGGAAATATAGTGGACACTTTGACCTCCCACGGCTGCAACTCATGACGGAGAGTGTTAATGAAAAGGTTTAGTGCTGCCTTCGAGGCCCCGTAGGATGCCAGACATGGGAAGGGCTGTTCACCTGCACACACACACACACACACACTCACAGATTAAACGTCCCCTAAGAAGTCAACTGGATTTATGCATTGGCTCATTGAAGCTGTCATAAAAGTCATTTGTTATCACCATTTTATCAACACCACATGTGTTACATTTCGTAAAAGACACTATAAAAATACAACATCCGTTTGATTTCATGTTCAGCTTTTTATGATGCACTTTTTATTGCAATTCTGTAGATAAATGCAGATTAGTTTAAAAAGTTACATGTGCAAAAGAAAGTCATCTTATTCTTCAGGCGAAGTACTCTGTGTTTCAGATACCCCGTGACAGCTGCACAGAATTGTGCTATTGTTCTGTGAAGTGTTCGTTCCTGACAGCAAGAAAGAATGAACGACTCAGCACGGAGCCAAGACCTAACTACTCGCGAGTGCATGGCGAGCACAGCTTGCTGGGGGTTAATTGCACAATGCGTCGCTTTACATAAACATGTGGTTTGGCCTTGGGTAATGAGAAATGAAAAAAAGAGAAGGTTTTGTGTTTAAAACAGTGCCAGCCTAGTCGTTGACAGGATCTAAAGACCGTTTGAAAACACAGCCCACCTGTGAGGAGGCTTACTGGAACATGGCAGGGAGACAGTCACATGGTAGCGTCTGTTGTTCTTAAGCAACAACAAAAAAAAAAACTCCTACTCTGCCCTCATTGCTTAGTGAAATCCTTCTGATGGAGAAACATCTTTGTTTAAAAGGGCTGGATGCCAGTACTTTAGCCAGGACACGGATAGCAGCATGCCAGGCCGTAGCTGGAATTGGCATAATGACAGTAAACATGAGGTGATAAAAATCGCTAGCATGAAAAAAAAGGAAAGAAATAGTGCTTGTGCCTTACTCGTGTTATCCAATAATCTTAGAATGAGACATGAGCTGTTCTCAGTGAAGGTAAACACTGAATTAGATATAAATCTGAGATTTATTTTTACTATGTTTAGACATTTTTGGACATTTGCAGGAACATATTGAACCTAAAATAAACTTCCCGGTTTAGAAAAAAAACAACTTATATAATAGGTGTGCCAGTCCTAAATTTAGGACTACATTTTTGCTCCAAGACTATTTCACAAAGTACTTAGCACTAAAATTAGCTCCTAAATATGTAAAATGTTAAGAATAAACCTAATTCGCTAAAACAAAGTCACAAGTTATCCTAAAATTACTAGCAATCTGCCTTGGAATGCAAACATTTTAAAAATATTTGATGATAAGGAGCTTTATATAGGTATAGTCTTTATTGCAAGGGTATAAGGCAGTTGTAACTTGGTAGAACTTACCAAAAAATAGAAATAAAATGATCGATAACACCAAAAATCAGGGTTTTGACATCTCTACGGTTCCTGGCCACAGTCAAAATTCAGCTATGCAGCACAGACGAACTACCAGCTATCTGTCAGCAGTCACGCCTCAAACAAATATATGCCCTCTGTCAACCTCATTATCAATTCTGCCAATTAGCTAAACATACACACATTTAAACACTAAATTTATTTCATTTATTTATTCATCTTCTATAACTGCTTTTTCTAATTTGGGGTCACGGGGATCTGCTGGAGTCTATCCCAGCTATTTCTAAAAGAGTGACACCCTGGACAGGTCGATCACAGGGCCACACACACACACTCACATTCACTCCTATGGGCAATTTAGGATCACCAATTAACCTAACAGACATGTTTTTGGACTGTGGGAAGAAACCGGAGTACCTGGAAGCAAACTCCACACATCCCTGCCCGGAAATCAAACCCAGGACCTTCTTGCTGTAAGGCAACAGTGCTTACCACTAAGCCACCCTGTTGCCTCTGAGTCTTAAAATCTTTATTTAAATGTGGTGATTAGCATTTTTATTTTTAAACCTTTATATGAATTTGGCAGCAGAATATTGCGCCCCTGCAATACATTTATGGAAGAATCTTTGACAGAAACTTCTTCTCTACTGGCCAATCACGGTGTGTATAATTAATAAGCGTGCTGGCATCATCCATAGCAATGAGGCCAGCATGCTTACTAACCCTGGTTTTACTCTTATCTTGTCTCTCTTTTTAGTAAAAGTTTGTCTCAGCAGTTTTGTTGATACGTTTTAAGAGAACTGCTATTTAGGAGAACTCTTGGGACTGCCCAAGCATAAGATTAGATCAAATCCTAAAATAGATTAAGTGGGTGTGTGTGTGTTTGTGTGTGTGTGTGTGTGTATCCATTACAGGTTCATTTGGCCTCCTTATACTTGTGCAATCGTTGGTAATGAGATTTGTGTCATGTAACGTATCACAAATTTCATTTGTGAACGGTCTTTAAAGTTTTAACAGGGGGAACCAGTGAATAATTCCAGATGCATTCGTCTAATAGTTCTCGAATTCACTGTGTCTGCTGGTGTCTTATCAAATCTTATATACCTTGATGATTTAATAGAACCAATAAACTTTCTGAAGCTGTTTTATTCACATCTACAAACAACTTTACCTTCTGAATGGCAAGACATCACTAACAGACGCTATATGGACTCAAGTATGTGGACATCACAATTATATGTGGTTCTTTGACCAAAAATGCCACAAAGTTAAAAGCACACAATTATTTCAAATGGTATTTGTATGCTGAAGAATTTAGTATTCCCGTCACTGAAGCTACAAGATTCCAGCTTGTTCCAGCCCGACTATGAGGAAGTGAAATTTACAGTATAGGTGTATGTGAAAAAATTAATATACCTGATGGACTAGAGATGGTGACTATTCGGCCTTTGTTTTGTCTCAACAGAGGAAGGAAGCTTTTGGTGACGCAGATGGTTCCAAAGAAATTCACCTCCATGCAGCCTCTGTAGTTTGACATAAGGGAAAGCTCTGCATCTCCGAAGTTCACACACACTCCTGCGTTGTTCACCAGAGCCCACAATCCTGCAAAATGGCCGAAGACACCAAATTACATTATTGAATGGAATTTAATAGATGAGTAAGGTAAGGGTGTGTGTTAAAAGATGATGAGTAAGTTAAGGGGGTGTATTAAAAGATGATGAATAAGTTAAGGGGGTGTATTAAAAGATGATGAGTAAGGTAAGGAAGTGTATTAATAGGTTAAAATGCATGTATTAGTTGGGCTGTTCTCATATCAATGACACTATTGTGGATTTGTAAAAAAAATAAACTGCTCATAAACGATTTTATTCTGAACAGATCGAGGGACGGCACTTGGGTTGCACAAGGGTTTCAGCTGTAACAGTCCAGCTGTTTTGTGTGTAGATTTGGCCTCAGGTTTCACAGTCTCCCTCACACACTCCTACACTCCATCTTCCTGCATTAAGGCTTCCTGCCTGTCATCAGGCGTTGGGAGTGCAGAAAAAAACTGAATTCAAGCAAATACACAAAACAAAGAACTAAATAATTATCTTTAGTTTATAAGCACTAGTACAAATAAAGAATATGCATAAACATGTCTGATGGCTTGTGGCTCTATAAAGAAAAATGTCAGATGAGTGCTGGATCTGTAATTTTCTAGCAAAGACTGGGAGTCTCTGTAAATACCCCGGAGCAGTGTTTGTTTGCCAATTGTATTACTAGATGTTCTATGTTTTATGATCCAGAGCAATAACACTTTTATTAACCTTTAGAGGACGTAAAATATAAAATCCAGCGTTGGATTAAATAGTTAAGAAACAAAAAGTGGCATGACCTGCTCTTTATAGAGAGAATAATAAAGAACTGGGAGGTATAATGTGGCGGTGTTATTCCTCTTATAAAACAGATTTAGCAGTGTAGTGATGAATGAAACATGATGTTTACAGCATTTGTCAGTTTATATTCTGCGTGGATTGGTGGACATGTTTTTCTCGGTTCTCTCGGTTTCTGCTCTCCTTTAATCGGTTATGTACATCAATAGCCACCTGAGCTGCAGTTTCTATCCACATCAGACTCCAGAATGAGGCAAGTCAGGCACAAAGATTTAAAACACCATCTCATAATAATTTATACTAAACTTTTGAACCACTACAGCACATCTATTTCTAGCCAAGCTGCTACTGTTGGGCCCTTAGGGAAGGCTCCTAGCCTGATTCCTGTTTTAGGGGTCCCATATCATGGCTGACCCTGTGTTTTGACCACGACATCCTAACCCTAGGATATGCGAATAAAATAATTTCATTGTGTTGTAATGTTTATGTTACAGTTTAAAGTTTTGTTAATTTTTTTTCACTAGGGCTGGAAGATATGACAGAAAATAAAAACCTCGATTTATTTACTATTGTACCTTGATTATGATTAGTTTTTTTTATTTTTTATTTTTATATTTATTTTGCATTTATGTATATTTAAAAAACTGAAATAACCAACATGTGAAAATTACATTGAACATTAAAACAGAAATTTAGAAACTCCTACCAATGACTCACCCGATCCTACTATTGTCTATTCTTAAGCTTAATCAATACATACATAAAGCTGACTTTGGCATCTGATTCCATTTTATTTTAAAACGCATTAGTCTCGGCAAAACAGCTGCGTAAAATAAACTAAACTAAACAAAATAGTGGGCCGACAGTTCTGCAGTTGGAAATGCCTTACTGATAAGAGTGGCCATCCTTAGATGCCATCCTATTAGAGTTGACTGAAGAGTAACTGTAACGTTTCCGACCCTAACCACCATAGGGCGCCCTCACCAGAATACTATCATGACTTTTGGCTTTAATTTTAGTACCTAGCTTTATTAGCTAGCATTACGAACGACATGTTGCGAAGTATAGTTAGCTAGCCAACTTACTGAGCGTTTATCTTATGTTCATGCTTGTCTGGTTTAGATCTATGCTCTATCTGGTTTCCGATTTCTGCCTCTGCGTTTTTGTTTTGTTTGCTTATCTCTTTTATGTTTATAGTGTACTGACCTGTTTACCGACTACATTTTTGTATTATTTCTATTATCTTAATAAAGCTTCTCTCTGCAACAGGGATCCCCTCCAGACCCGTTCTTCACAGTAAGTTACTCTGTATAAAAATGTCTGCCAAATGCCATTCGGCAGCAAAACATATCAAAACGAGTTAAAGATTGAAAAATTATACAAAATGATCTTTAATTATTTATTTTGTATTAAAAACGTCATTCTGAGCAGGGTTGTGTCGGAAGCATAGGCTATTCTAGAAACTAGGGGGCGGACAGGTTGGGGGGGTTACAATCACACAGACATGCAAGTTTTTCACACAGTTATTGGTGATATAAGGAGCAACCTTTTACGGAAAAAGGTTGAATCAAAAAAGCGGTGGCATCAAATAACCTACTTATGAAATGAAAAGGGTGTTTAGGGGGAAATAAAAGGACCCTCTTGCATCAAAATATGTTGTGGGCGATGAGAATGCAAGCTCATACACAAATATAAACTGTGTAACAGCACACCAGGGCAGATGTCCTCGATACCACAATTTCCTGGGTATTTATCTTTTATCACCTTTATTTTGATAAAAGGAGATTAATAGGAAACAGAAAAAAAATGGACTCCTACACTGGAAGTAAGAAACTCTTTTTCTTATATTACGCAGCATACTCTTTGCTCCAGTTCTAAAATAAAGTGTACCACTGACACCCTGCCAAGCCATACACATGGCCCAGATAGAAAGTGAGTAAGCATTATTGGGCGTCACTGTCCCAGAACCCCCTCCCCAAAAACAAGATTATCATCATGTTGATGCACCCACACTCTGCTTTACCTCATATAACTCCTGTAATGTAAACAATAGTACAGGAAGTCGTCCAAAAGAGAGTAAATTTGTACTTTTAAAAAAATGTTCTTTGCAGTGTGGTTTTTTTGGGAGGTTTATTTATATTATGCTGTTCCTGCCAAGAAATAAGAAGGAATGGTAAAAAAAAAAAAAAAAAAAAAAAAAAGAGAAGGACATTACAGAATAAAAAAAATTTGGATTCATCAATGCATCGCGATTCTTTCTCTAATGATTCCTAAATCTGTTCTCGTAAGTCCAGAATCGATTCTAAATTCGGATAAAATGGCGACGGTGCGGGTAACCGAGCGTTCGTCGCAGGTTCACCTGAACAGTTGAATTTATTAAAATAAAGAACAAAATGTACTGAACTGATTTATTAGATACAGACATGTATTTGAATCTTTTTTTTCTGTCTCACACCCCTGTATGCATGCACTCTCACCAAATTACAACAAGCCCCAAGGGGAAAAAAAAGCATTTACCCACCCACACAGAATGTGCTGACTCAATATTAGGACGTTTAAACTTAATAAACAGTTTGGTCTGTTACATTAGCACTGACTGATGCACATACGGATTCTGGAGAATTTACTTAATTTGAACAAAAATGGACATCAAATTTAAAATCAACTGTGTGGCAACACTTTGCAAAGCTTCCACCGGATTCTATAAAAAATTACCCGGTCAGTGGTGGTTTTATTGCCATGAATTTGTGCCCGTTCTCGGTCGTGGATTTATGAAGCCAAATTATCTTTTTAAGATGGATAATGATGTCAAACAGAAATTTAAAAGGGTTAAAATGTAAAGATGTAAACATGTATTTATGCAGCGGAAGAATTAGAAATAAGGGTAGATTAAGAGTCGATTCTAGAATCAGATCGTGACTCCAAGAATCGGATCCGGATCGGATCAGAAAGTACCTAAAGACTCCCACCTCCAGTCTTAAGAGGTTCTGCTGCTAACAATTTCTCTGTTGTTGAATTTTTATTTATGTAAGATTTGCACTTGTATGCTGATCTGACAGCACTGGGTGATACTGTGTGTGCTATTATCTTTTAAGTGATCTCAAGCATATTAAGGATAATGTGGATAATGTTCAAAAGGTCTTAGAATGCAACACGGCAGATCCAGTACAACAAGTCAGCTATTTATGACATGATGAACATGACAATACATGCTGTATTCTGATTGGAGTAGAAGAACTCTCATGTCCAGCACAGAGCCCTGATTCAGACTCAACCCCTTTAAACACCTTTGGGATGAACTGGAACACCGACTGAACCCCAGACCTCCTCACCTCAACATTAGTGTCTGGTCTCATTAATACTGTTGTGGCTGAATGGGAAAATCGTCCAAAACCTTGTGGAGAGTCTTTCCAGAACTGTTAAGGTTATTGTAGAAACATGAGTGCATTGTATCATCTCTCACCATTGATTCCCAGCTTGGCCTTGGTGTTGAGCAGAGCCTGTTGAACCTGCTGTGGCTGAGTGATGTCCACCTGGAGCAAGGTCAAACGAGAGGAGCAGCTACTCCTCAGACGCTTCGCCCCCTCACCATCTGCGTCCAATACCGTGGCAAACACCTGGAACCCTAGAGTGTCCAGATGCCTAGCTGTGGTGTATCCAAACCCTGAGTCACATCCTTCAGATAGACAGAGAAAGAGAGAGAGAGAGAGAGAGAGAGAGAGAAAGTTATAGGCCCATCTGAAGGAGCACAAGAACATTATATGATTTATATCACTATATAAAGGATGAATCAATCATTTACATTTATAGCATTTGTCAAGACACCCTTATTTAAAGTGACTTGCAATCGGGGTTTAAGGGCCTTGCTCAGGGCGCCACAGTGGTGGCTTGGTGGTGCTGGAAATTAAACCCTGGTCTTTCTGGTGCTAAAATCGAACCCTGGTCTTTCTGGTATCATTCCAACTGCTGAGCCACCCCTTTCCTCAAGGCCCTTAACTCCCATTTCTCAGCTGTATAATAGAAAGAGATAAATGTACTTTGCTGTGGATAAAAAAGATTATAAAGACATTTTCTTTATTGCTAATTTCACATTTGGGGCACAAGACAAAGGACAACCTGGATCAGAAGCTAACCCTTAGCACTGCACAATCACACACAACAAAACAAGTTAGTGTCAGCTTACAATAGGTTATAGCTTACAATGGAGTCAGTCACCCATCCATCCATTCATCCATCCATCCTTTTTTCCTGACAGGATAAATTTGTATTGAAAGACTGTAGTTTTGATTTACAATATTTTTGTCATATCTCTTCACATCTAAAGCCAAGATAATCCAATAACACATGCAGGAATTTATGTAACTGCGTATATAATGCTTTATAGAATCATTAAACCAGCTTCCTACATGAGAAGCACAGAGCTGCTTTTATATTCAATCAGTAACAAGAGAAGCACTACTTCCTGTTGACATCGATATTCTCAACCAGATCCTGTAGATCCTGTAGTACCAAAGAGCTGCTGCTATAAATCAGAATACTTGTGTTCTCATTCCAAAACTTTTCTTTAACAATACAGCGGTTATAGACACAAAACACTGTTGTTCAGCATAAAAAGATTGTAAACATGCAGTATGAATAGGTTTGAATTTAATTTAATATTAGAAACACAATTAACAGGTTAGACAAACCGAAGTGACTTCGAAACACTCAGCAATTTACTGTAAAATTGCATTAATATTCCTGTACCTGGCAACGAGTTGCTTGAATAAAGCAAATTATTTATATTTGTATATGTGCTTTGCATATGTATTATTATTATTTATTTATACAGTTTTCATACAAGGAGCTGTTTTGCTATTTTTTAAGTATGATTATTTTATTTATTTATCTAGATTAGATTAGATTAGATTTAACTTTATTGTCATTGCGCAAGTTAGGGTACAGGGCAACGAAATGTAATTAGCATATATTTATCTATTTTAAAAACTGTTCAAATTCTTATTCATCCATTTATCCATCCATCTATCCAATCGGCTTATTCTTAATCAGGGTCACAGGGATCTGCTGAAGACTTTTCCAGCTGTTAAGTTAGGGGTCACCTTGGACAGGTCACCAGTTCATCACAGGGCCATATACAGACAACCAACCACACACACACATTTACAATTGGCAATTTAGAATCACCAATCAATCTAACATACATGTTTTTGGATTGAAGGAGGAAGCCGGAGAATCCGGAGTAAACCCACGCAAGCACGGGGAGAACATGCAATCTCCACACAGAAAGACCCCTGCAGGCGATTCGAACCTGGAACCTTCTTGTTGTGAGGCAACAGTGCTAACCACTAAGCCACTGTGCTGCCCTTTTACAATACACTTGTTCATTAAATTATTTATTTTATTATTACAGTATAGGAAGGGTTATCCCAAAGTTGAGGCACATCACACAGCTCTTTGCTGCCATCTGTTGGCATGTCTTGACATTTTTTGATACCCCCTTGTACAAATAAAACCAAGAACACAATTAGGAATACTGCTAGAAAATCTCGGATTTATTGAGTTAGCGTGGCTCAATTGCTAATAATGCATCACTTGTAACTGCACACGGTGGAGATGAATAACAGACCCGGAGATCATTAAAAGAAATCCAAGTAAATAAACTCCACCAGATCATAAACCAAATCTTTCACATGGCATCCCTGTGATCATCAACCCCATCCTATAAAAACTAATGTTTTAAAAAACATGCCCACAAATACAAACACACACCATTCACTCACACACAACACACACAGGTGGGTGACCGGTCACATGCTGGCAACAGGCGCATTATAACACATTCATGAGAAATCAAACACCTCATTGCTATAAGCGAATAAATGTGTAAAGCTCTCTGGACTTTTAACCTCGCTACCCAGGTTGAGCTGAAGATGGAAAAACAGAAGAAAATTCTCACCTGTTCTGACCTTTGAACTTTTATTCCATAAACACAATAAATACGATAAGATAGATGGATTTTTATCGTTAGTGCTACGCTGCAGGTTACAAAGCCACCCAAAAAACAAAACAAAATAAAAACATTAAACGTATGCATTCATAAATGTACAACGTCACTTTCCCTTTGGTGTGCGATGGGCACTATATACACTACACACACACACACACACTGCAGTTACCATGAAATCACACTTTTAAACACATGTTTATCTCAAGGTCTTTTGAGGACATGGTTCAATCTGGCAGCTTGTTAACTCGTGCGTTCCACTCCCTACCATATCGGGTAAATGTACACACCGTTTCTTTAAATGTGTTCCAAGCGTGTGTGTGTGTGTTTATATTTGGGGTAGAACTAGTATGCTTTAAAGATTAACTAATATTTGCTGTTGGATTAATGAATAATACTTATTGATTTTTTTTCTCAAAACCAAAAGAAAACCCCAGTTTTTTTTATAATTAATTCTTTTCTTCTTGTCTGTTTATAATCTTACTGTAATTTACTGTAACTAAAGTTAAATACTAAAATAAACAATAAAACACACGAGTGTGAACACACAATTATGCACTAATATATTATATCATTATATCATTTTATAACATGAATCAATAAATGTTATTTATTCTGTAAATTTTTGGTAAGAATCTCAACTAAAAATAAATTATATTATTAAGTTTCGATCAGGTTTTACTACAGAAATTCTGAGTATTTTGTTAAGGTCAAATTTATCCTTACAAGACAAACCAAGTTGATTTATTAATTTATTCATTAGTTCATTTTTTTGTTTTTTTTTAAAAAATATACATTTTTGTTGTAAAAAAACCTTTTAAATAAAGTTTCTTTAATAGATTTTGAAGCTTAAATTATGTTTTTATTAGTTTATAACCCTCTCTGGTCATTTTTATAAAAAGTTATAAAAGATACCTCCCTATTTTCACTAACTGACAGCGTGTTTTCTATAATCGTTCAATATCTTTTAATATTTCAAACAAATGGGTTAGTCTGCCTTACACCTTCAGTGTTTTCTCTATAACACACACACACACACACACACCTCAAGGTTACCAGCAGTGAAATACCTAAATACGATCGCTAGCCAAAAGAGTTCTGATTTGCTAGGCAACGTAGCGACAAATAATCAAACACATCCACCATCCTGTCGCTATTGGCTCAAATGCTGGAGGCTAAAAAAAGTGAATGCTATATGTTTTTTTTGATTATATAGCGTGTCATCTTATCTCATGATGTATTGTCCATTATTTCATCTCATGGTATGATAGTATGAGGGCCACATACACTGCGGTTAACTCAATGCATGACTGTCAGTTGAAGCTCTTGGCTACTGACCCCTAGCTTAAAAAGTTCATCCTCAAATAGCAAACTAATTCTGTTAGTCCCTTAACATTTACATCAATCGTAAGTCACGTCCGATGAACGAGTCAGCCAAAATAATTATATTATAACATGTAGAAAGATGGATGACCTGGTATTTATATTTTAGGAAAACGCATCAGTGTATCGCAGGACTTGGAGATGAACCGAGTTCTGGAGCTTCTCCAGGGACACCGAGTGAAGAAAAGGCATGCCAAAACTCTGAAGGGGTAGCAGCTATGCACACACACACACACACACACGTACATCTCATCTAATCGGATTCCCATTCCCAGGCTCTCACTCTCCCTCCGTCGATATGAATTCGTTACAAATGGCTGGTTTGCTACCATGTTGTTTTCATTGTATATTAAAACACTATCATAGCAGCACAAGCTCCAACAAGGGGATTGGCACTGAACAGCCTGAGTTGAGGTTTCCACTACACCTACACCCGAAAAAATGCTGCATTGAATTTGGGTAAATTAATAATCCAGTTGCTAACAAGCATCAAATATTATACGATGCGTAATCTAAAAGGCTTAAAATAATTTTT
Organism: Bagarius yarrelli; assembly: GCA_005784505.1. Classification (NCBI taxonomy): domain Eukaryota; kingdom Metazoa; phylum Chordata; class Actinopteri; order Siluriformes; family Sisoridae; genus Bagarius; species Bagarius yarrelli. The sequence continues at coordinate 1,785,530 of VCAZ01000080.1, forward strand.
TTTTAAAAACAGAATAACCTACAAAAGCGAAGAGTGGGTCTTGCAGAAAGTTAACTATTTCCAGACAACATACAAATGTGCGCATAAAACAATTTTTATTATTTGTGGTAGTGCAGTTAATGTGTTAAACTGCTAATTTGAAGCTCAGGGTTCGATTCCCAGCACCAACAAGTGGCCACTGTTGGGCCTCTGAGCAAGGCCCTTACCTTTTCATTGCTCAGTCGTATAAAAGAGAATGTAAATCGCCAAATGCCGTAAATGTAAATTATTTTGAGGTGTAATTCTGTTTTTTTTTCTACATTGTTATTAGCTACAGTTAGCTAAACTAAAGCTACTGGAGCATACCTCGCAAGAATTAGCCGTAAGATCTTATGCTAGCCTTGAGATGACAAACATGTGGTTGCTTCAGTACTAAAAGTCTGATGCAAAAAAAAAAAAAATAATAATTTACAGTAAACAAAACAGAGCAGAAAGAGAGAGAAAGAGAGTGAGAGAGAGACATGAAGGCAGCGGCACAGGCAGAACGCGTAGCTAATTCGACAGAGTCTCCCAGCGCTTCACCACTTATGTTTGAGTCAAAGCTTTTTGTTTATTTGCTTTTAGATGCGATGGGTGAAGTACGACCCATATTAGACGCGTTAACGTGGTCGATACGCGTCATAAACAAAGCGAGTAGCACCATGTGTTTTGTGTAGAAACCCCTCAGCTTTAAAAGTATCTGCAGTTTTCATTTGTGTGCATGCTAAATTTAAACGACTCCATTGTAGGTGTTAAATCAGCAGTGGGGATTTTGCTAGGAGTGACTCCGTCCAGCACAGCAGTTTCTGTGCCAAGTGTTGGCGGATTGCTAGCTTACGTATGTGTACGTGTGTGTGTGTGTGTGCGCTAAGAAATAGTTTAACATGTACATGCAGTGGGTAGTTTGAGTAACAGCACATGTTGGACTATATATCTGTCAGGGTTCGAGTCAAATATTAAATCTTTTTTTTTTTTTAATACTGGAGATTAAGTAGAAAAGAAAAAAAAAGTCTTGTTGCCATGCCAGCAGACAGCCTTCTGGGGATTTAAGGAACCCAAATGTGATCCCGCGCCTTAATCAGGGCTCTAATACCTTTTAAAACATTTCAATGCCAAATAAGTTTGTTTAATTAACCAAATGATGTAAAAGCTATAAATAATAATTGTGTCATAAAATAATATCTATTACTTTTGGGTTACAGCTGTGATTTGACCCACATTACACAACTCTTTCTTTGTGACAACCTGCTTTCTCACACTATAGCCTGATTTACCTACAGAGGAAAGTAAAGACAAAGTTCAAAACTTTATTCGGGGTGTGTGTATGTGTGTGTGTGTCTTACAGGAAACATACAGAGACTTAGGAAACATAAAGAGATAAGCAGCAAAACGAGGTTGGAAAAACAAATCTTTCTCCGCTGACAGACGAAGTAACCTACATTTAGTGCACGGAGTGTTTGTTTCTCGATGTGTAACAGCAGTCATTGACTTTATATGCACCACATGACTGCGAGTGCCTTCGGCACTTACTTGCATTTCCAGGAACTTTTATTTGTTTATATAAAAGTGAAGCCTTTTTCCTTCATACGCAATTAACTATATTTCACGCATGTCGTCAAAATCAGTTTTGCATTAAATGTTTATTGTGGGGTTTGTGGCTGTTTTGGGGACGTCAAGAGTGGGTTTATTTAAACAAATACGCAAAATCACAATCACCTTAAATTTTTCATTTTTAACGCTTAACGTCAAAATTTTTTTTCCGTAAAAAGGTATTTCTACAGTCAACTGTCAATCATACTATTATGTTAGAGCTAAATAATTGCCTGCCTGTCTACAGTACCTCCCCACCCCCACTTTCTTCTCCACACACACACACAAAATAGTTACAAGCTTATCGAAGCTCACTGTTTGGACAATAAGTGCAAAAAAAGCATTCTGCAATTTATCCCCAAGAATTTCCCAAACATCCCCGAGCTTAATTACACAATCCGAAAAAACTTGATACGCGTTATAATAACCTCCCCCAACCCACCTGCCAGCTCCATCCGCCTGAGTCATGTGGTTTTCACAAAGACTAAAAAAGAGCTGATATTACGATCTAGTCAGAAAATAAATTAAAAGTGTAAAAGAAGAGAGAGAGAGAGAGAGAGAGAGAGAGAGAGAGAGAAACCCCCCAACGCCTGCTGAAAATCAGTTTGCACCTTGAATCAGGACCAATTTTAGATTGAGCGTCATTGGGGACACAGCGAATTCCTCTTGTGTTTAGCGTCCAGATGAACTTAAATGAACTGCATGAACACTTGTTGGGTGGTGTTTTAGGAGGAAAGGGCAGTGGGTGGGATGGAGCTCTTTGTGAACACCGTCTCCTGGTTAGACTTTAAATTCAATCACACTGACAGAAGCACACAGTGGGTGTGTTGATAGAACAGGTCCAATCTATCCTGATCTAATTCAATCTGTTGGTTCGAGGGTTAATAGGAGAGATAAAATCTTAGGTCTTTGAAATACATAATTTTTAGGCATGAACTTTGTTTTTCTATTAAATAATACAATTTTGGATTTGTGCTGGTTTTTTTTAATTTTTATTTTTTTCACCTACCTGTAATAAAAACTGCTTTGCCATCGACAGGGAGAACCGGTGGTGGGGCAACCCACAGCGAGTAGAGCCAACAGGTGGCACAGATAACAGCGAGTGCCAGCACAGCAGGCATGCACATAGCACACAGCCTTTCCACCAGCAGCGTGGCACCCAGCCATGCCACCAGCGAGGGCACAGCACTGACATGGGATGCCATGAACTTCTTCAGTGTGCCTCCGACAAACACCGACAACACTCCCATGTAAATCCAAAAGGACAGGGCATAGGCGTCCATTCTGCTCTTTTTTTATCTGGTTCTCGATTTCTTTTTTTTTTTTTTTTTTTCTTCTTCTTCTTCTTCTTTTTCTTCTTCTTAACTTGCCCTGTGCTTCTTGCAGATCTGTCTTCTGCCTCTCTCTCTCTTTCTCTTTCTCACTATCTCTTATAGAAGTGTGCACCCACGTGCCTGTTGCTCTTGCGGTTCCTTTCACCTACACACTTTCTCTCTTAGACACACACATATACACACAAATGCATGCTCACACACACACACACACACACACCAGAGACATGCACGCGCAGGAGAGAGCACGCTGACTTTACACACTCTGCAACACCGAGTCAGGCCGGTGATTTGGCTGAGCAGAGTGTGTGTATATATATATACACACACACACACACACACACACACACACACACACACACATGGGCAGGGAGGGGTTACTCAGAGACAGATCTAATCAGAGCACAATGACCAAAGTTTTATTACACTTATTATTATCCAACCCCCTAGCTCTCTCTCTCTTTCTCTTTCCTTTTCTTTTGCTCCCCGTCTCTCACTTTCTCTCTTTTCATTTGCTCTCTTTCTCTCTATTTATCTTTATTCCTCTCTATCTCTCCTTTTCTCCCTCTCTCTCTCTCTCCTTTTCTTTTGCTCCCTGTCTCTCACTTTCTCTCTTTTCATTTGCTCTCTGTCTCTCTATTTATCTCTATCCCTCTCTATCTCTTTCTCTCTCTCTCGCTTTCCTTTTTCTCATAGTTCTTGCCATTTTTCTTACAATTTCTTCTACTTCAAATTATTTTCTAGCTCCTCCAATTCTCTCACTCTTTTCTTCTCTCTTGTTCTTCTTCTACCTTTATCTTTTTCTGTTTTTCTCTCTTTCTCTGTTATATTCACCACGTTTTTCTCTCAATTTCTTTCTTTTTCTCTTTGTCCCACATACAGACACATGCATATTTTTTCCTTTTTAACCGCCCAAAATAATCCGTTATCCCTTTTTTGTACCTCTCCTCCTTCGTGCATGCTAGATGATTGCGTCAAGGTCATCAAGTGTAAAAAGGAGAAGTGTGTGTGTTTATTAGGGCTGCACAATTGATCATTTCAGCATCGACAGCACAATGTGTGTAGCTGCACTAGTCACACTACAGGATGTGTAATGTTGACTAGGGTTTATATTTGACGTCCCCACAGTACAGAACACGTGTTGCAAAGTTTAATAATCGAGTAAAAGTCTCTTATTTGCACAATGTTTTAAGTTTTGTTTCTGTAAAAACATTTCAAGCAAGTTTAAAGCATTTAGACACAAGAAAAATAATCACTTTTGTAGCTTTAATGAGGCTTAATTGTATTTTATTTACACAGTGGAGACGATACAGTGTGTTTTACATTTAATTATTCAATTTCTGAGAAAAAACATAAAGCATAAATTTTATTTCTATTTTTGTTCAATTGTATTTATACGTGATTATAATTTGTTTATTATATTTCAATCTTACAAAATCACATCAATAAAATATTAGATTTTCTCTTTATTTTGTCTTGTGCTCTACTAAATACTATTAGAAATGATGCTAACTTGTTTCCTAGTGTGTGTAAGTGTGCAGTGCTAAGGTTTATAGCACCCTATGTGTCCCCGGACTTGTGCCCCAAGTGTGTAATGAGCAGTAGAGAAATTTATAGGCAGGTATAGAAGATGAATGAATGAATGAATGAATGACATTAAGTAAAATAACTCAACAATAATGTTTTTTTATTTTTTAAGAGGTTAAAATGAGGAGTTATTAACAGATAACGACCGACTTATGTACATTTTTGTTCAATAATGTAATAATTATACAACAATCTTGTAAAAACCATAAAAGAAACTCATAAAAGACTTCTTAAAGTATAAATGTTTATAGATGTTACTTTAAATCCCTTTGTGGGTAAAGGAGCAGAGCACTGGGGCAGAACTACCTACGGCACATACCAGAGAAATGGATAGAGAATGATGTAAAACAGGTTGAGATTAAATTCGCATTGGGAACATTATAATTGCATACCTTCTATATAGAACATGTTTAATCTGGGTCACACGTGTGTTAATTTAAATATACAAGTGAATGTGAAGTATTTAAATTGGTTATTATTCACAAAGGATTAATGTAGCGGCTAAATTTAGGTCTTGATCAGGGATCATTCACGCCTTCGGTTAACCCAGTGTAAAGTGTAGAAGGTTTGGTCTAAAATTTAGCAACTTAATTTAATTAAAGTTAAATTCAATCCTTACTTTAGGTCTTTTATTTTATTCATTTATTCATTCATCTTCTATACTTGCTTATTCCCTAATTCGGGGTAACAGGGATCTGATGGAGATTATCCCAGCCGTCTCTGAAAGGGCAAAAGGCAATTTAGAATCAACAATTTACCAATTCTACAACAATACTGGATTGTGTGAGAAAGCTGGAGTACCTGGAGTAAATTTACACAAGCATAGGGAGAACATGCAAACTCCGAAACAAGGACCGCCTTACTGTGAGGCAACAGTGCTAACCACGAAGCCACCGTGCTGCCCCCTCTTATTTCAATTACTCAATTCTATTTTAATCATTTAGGTGGTAATCACTTATTTGGCTGTTACACCAAGGTATCATAGGGCATTTAGTCTTCCTACTCCTGACCCTAATTTTTTATTTATTTTTATTTTACACTTGTTGTTTGAGAAGTTTCACAGTTGGTTTAAATAAACTATGATAAAATAAAAATACACCTAATGACGAGTCTGGTTATTATTACCAATAAAGTTCAGAAAGTATGTAACATTGCATTCAGCAAACATTCTCTGTTCTGGTAATTTATAGTGCACGTGTGTGAGGTCTGTTTAAAAAATATTTCAAATATTCAACTCTTCTTCCAAAAAAACAGATTCATCTTGACTGTGTTCACACTGACACATTCTAGGAAACCAGTTCGACACCAATCTGCATTGTCAGCAGCCAAGATTTAAACATCTCACTCCAGTAGTGACATAAAACTGAGCAACAGCTACTATTCGTTATAGTTCTGAAATGAAAGAGAATTAAATATTTATTAATTTTTTAATTATTAGAAATTTAAATGATAAAAAAGTCAAAAACAGTGTAGAAATAAGAGTAATAGAGTATAAAGAAAAAAAGAAAAACAAGGGAACAAAGCAACATTTTTGTGTAAATAAAACCTGAGGAAGGAAATGAAAGAGCGAAAACAAGAAAAAAAAAAGAATGAAAAAGAAATAGGAGGAAAAAAGACAGAAAATAAACAGGAAAAAAAAGAAAGAGAAACACAGACAAAAAAAATAAGAGAGAAAGAAGGGAGAAAATGAAAGGAAGAAACAAACTAACAAAAGATAAATAAAAATAAGAATAAGACAAGGAAAATAAGAAAGAAAGAAAGAAAGAAAGAAAGAACAGAAGACTTACAGCTCTGGTACATACTGTTCCTTAACTTTGTGACCTCCATAGTACACAGTTGCCAGTTCCTGACTCCTCCCTTTACCCAAACACGTTATAGCCTTCATCTACATGAAGCGTGCGCCAGACATTCGTCGTTCGGCATGCAGCTCTGTTCATATCTGCTGAAGGAGGGATTGAATACAAAGCTCACAGTCATCCAATGACACAATGCCTGGAAGCAATGTGTACATCATCTATCTGAGGAATGCATGCCATTTTAACTTAATGAAAAAACACTGAAACTCCCTGGAGGGAAGAGCGTGAGAACGAACAGCTTCCTAGCATGTGTCGAAAAAATGATGAAAAAAAAGTGCTTAAATCCACAATGTGTTTCTAAAGTGGAATTAGGAAAAATAAGACAAAGCCAATAAAACACAATTGGAAAAAAAAAAAAAAATATATATATATATATATATATATATATATATATATATAAGAAACATATTGAACAAAAAATATCTAGGATTGTTCTCCAGTGCAGATGTCTTTCTTTGAGCATACGACTGCACTCGTATGATTGCGTTATTTCTGCTGCCATCTACCCAGAGCCCGGGCCAAGCAGCAGACCAACAGGCTAATCCGACCGTCTGCTAGCTGCACACGTCGTCACTCAGGGTCCATAATATTGAGACTGTGTCTGTTCCCCGAGCTAAACAATATAAATATAGAAAAACCCCAAAAGTTCGCTTTAGTAATTTAATATTTAGATATTCGTAACTCAGAGAATACTGAACACAGCCTGCACCTCTGATCTGAAGCTAGGATTGTTAAACATTAGATCTCTTACTTCTAAAGCGCTTATAGTTAATGAAATGATCTCAGATCTGGATTTTGACATTTTATGTTTAACAGAAACCTGGACTAAACCGAATGAGTATATAGCATTAAATGAAGCTAGTCCTCCAGCTACATACATCAGCCTCGCCCTAACGGTAGAGGTGGAGGCGTCACAGTTATTTATAATAATAATCTAACTATCGTACAGAAACATGGACGAAATTTTAATTCATTCGAAGCTCTCTACACTAACCTTACATCTGCAGAGACAAATAATAAGCAGAGTCAGTCGATTTCTCTAGTTCTTATTTACAGACCCCCAAAACCGTACTCCGAATTTCTTAGTGAATTTGCAGATTTTCTGTCTAACCTGGTTGTCTCCGTCGATAAAGCGTTAATTGCTGGAGACTTTAATATTCATTTTGAAAACTCAGACGACCCGCTGAGAACAGCATTTATGTCTTTATAGACTCAGTGGGAGTAAATCAGTGTGTAATAGGACCCACCCATAAAGCAGGTCACGCATTAGATTTAATATTATCTTTCGGAATAAGTATAAGTAATATAGTAACAACTCCTCAGTGCGAAATTATTTCTGATCACCATCTTATATCGTTTAAAATGCGTCATACTAATAATGCACATGTAGCGCCGCGTTACCGAATTAAACGTACACTTACATCAACTTCTGCTCAGAGCTTTATTAATTATCTTCCAGAATTGTCTTCTGTCATTGCGACTGAATATATAGATGCCGCATTCCGCTCTACATTAGATAACGTGGCTCCAGTTAAAAGAAAAATAATTAAAGATAAGAAACTCGCTCCATGGTATAATGAACACACGCGCTCTTTAAAACAGAGCGTCCGTAAACTAGAACGTTTGGCGCCAAACTAGATTGCTGATTTTCCAGGCAGGATGGAAAGAGGGAATTCTAGCTTATAAAAAAGCTCTTAGTGTAACTAGATCAACGTATCTTTCTGACCTTATTGAAAATAATAAAAATAATCCTAGATTTCTATTTGACAAAAAACCGTCGCAAAATTAACTAGGAATAAGATGACCTCAGAAACCTGCACCATAACTGCGTGCAGCAGTGAGGATTTCATGAACTTTTTTGATAATAAAATTGCAAACATTAGGCAGAAAATTCATGCTTTAAAACCAGACCTTTCGAATGATTCTGATGATAAACTAACTGCATCAGATCATAACTTAGAAAATTTTACTCCTCTGGAAGAGATCACACTCATCTCTTCCACAAAATCGTCAACTTGTGTGTTAGATCCTATACCAACACACTTTCTTAAGCAAATTGTACCGGCAGTATCAGAACCCCTGTTGAAAATAGTTAACTCTTCTCTCAGCAGTGGGTATGTTCCCAAATCTTTTAAATTAGCAGTGATTAAACCTTTAATTAAGAAACCTGACCTCGACCACAATGAGCTGTCGAACTACAGGCCGATATCTAACCTTCCGTTTATCTCTAAAATCCTAGAGAAGGTAGTAGCGCAGCAGCTATGTTCATATTTACAAAGAAATAACATACACGAACTTTACCAATCAGGATTCAGACCTCACCACAGCACAGAGACAGCACTGGTCAAAGTAGCTAATGACCTCTTACTGGCATCCGATCAAGGCTATGTCTCGTTGCTTATATTACTTGACCTTAGTGCGGCTTTTGACACCATAGATCACAATATTCTTAACAGATTAGAAAAATTAGTAGGAATTAAAGGAACAGCTCTTGCGTGGCTCAGGTCCTATTTAACCGTTCGTTACCAGTTTGTTGATTTAAATGGTGATTATTCTGCGTGCTCCCTTGTAAAGTATGGTGTTCCACAGGGCTCGGTTTTAGGCCCACTTCTTTTCTCTCTTTACATGCTGCCTCTGGGAAACATAATTCGTAAGCATGATATCAGTTTCCACTGTTACGCTGATGACACACAGTTATACGTTTCATCAAGGCCTGATGCAAAAGGCCAGTTTTATAAAATTGAGCAATGTGTGAAGGAAGTAAGAGATTGAATGATATTGCTTAACCCTGACAAGCTAGGACCACAGGTAGCTAAAAGTAAGCTTCCTGATCACACCTTAACCCTAGACAGTCTTTCTGTTTCACCAAGTGCAACAGTAAAAGATCTGGGTGTGATTTTAGACTCCAATCTCTCATTCGAGGCCCATGTCGACAATATTACCAGGATAGCGTTCTATCATCTTAGAAATATCGCTAAAATAAGAAATATCTTGTCACTTACTGATGCTGAAAAATTAGTTCATGCGTTTATCACATCCAGGCTGGATTACTGTAACGCTTTACTGTCTGGATGTTCAACTAGGTGCATTAATAAACTTCAGTTAGTCCAGAACGCAGCAGCGAGAGTCCTCACTAAAACTAAAAGATACGAGCACATCACGCCAGTCCCATCCACACTACATTGGCTCCCAGTGAGACACCGCATCGATTTTAAAATACTACTTTCAACTTATAAAGCTCTAAATGGTCTCGCACCACAGTTCTTAAGCGAACTTCTAGTGTCTTACGTTCCGTCACCCCTACTTCGATCAAAGGATGCAGGCTGCCTGTCAGTACCGACCCCCCCACCGTGCATTATAAAAACTACAGCAGGGGGCAGAGCCTTTTCTTACAGAGCCCCAATGCTATGGAATAGCCTCCCTATGTATGTTCGAAAATCAGACACAGTCTCAGTGTTTAAGTCCAGGTTAAAAAACGTACTTATTTAATCAAGCCTTTTGTATTTGATTCCCCTTAGATAAAGGAGCAGATCTGGGGGACTCATGGGTGTTGAGTATTATGGTGATCTGGTATGTTTAGATGCTGTCTTCCCCTCTCTTATTGATCACGGTGTTGATGATGAGAGCGGCTGGTTGCTTAACATATCAGGGAGCCCTCATGTCTGTGTTTCCCTCTGGTTCTCCTTTTAGTTATGCTGACCTAGTTAGTCTTGCCGGAGTCCATCCTTGCACTCTACATTATTCATTTAATCAATCCAAACTGTTTTCTTCTTTTTTTGCCTTCCTTCCCTCTCTCTCTTTCTCTCTCTCTCTCTCTCTCTCTCTCTCTCTTTCACTGTTGAGTTACATACGCCACAACGGAGCTGCCGGTGATCCAGACCCCACCTCCAACCCGGTCCTGTTGGACCCTTCCCTGTGACCTGCCCCAGCGGATGATACATCACCAGGGTGACCTAGGACGACCCACTTCGCCATAAAGATGTTCCAGCTGCTCTTTAAGGACTAATGATTTAAGTTGTTCACACACACACAATGTAACCACATAATCCCTGCTACCTGTTTTTCACCCAGATGAGGATGGGTTCTCTGTTGAGTCTGGTTCCTCTCAAGGTTTATTCCTATCTCATCTCAGGGAGTTTTTCTTTGCCACCGTCGGCCCCGGCTTGCTCATCAGGGACAAACTGATTTCTGTTTCATTCTGTCTCATAATTTCTTCAATTGTGTAAAGCTGCTTTGTGACAATCACCATTGTAAAAAGCGCCAAACAAATAAAACTGAATTGAACTGAATTGAATCTTGAAAAGGCATAAAAGATTTCAAACTGAGAGGCTGAAATTAAACATTCGCTAACTACTGGCTAAAAATTTAAATACAAGCTCATTAGTTCAAGTTCAAGGAGCTTTATTGTCATTTCAACCATATATAGCAGATGAAGTACACAGTGAGATGAAATAACGTTTCTCCAGGGCCGCCTGGTGCTGCACAAAACATAGAATTTCACAAAAACAACAAAGAGCCACTAAACAGGATAGACAAAGTGCATGTGTGCAACCTGGTGCAGACAGTGCAGAAACAGTGCGATAAACAATACAAACAATACAACAGACTGGAAACTTAGTGCTGGAAATTAACCACAGAGACCCAAAGACTCAAAGAATGCAGTTACACTGCAGGTCCTGATGCCCAATTCCGATTGGCTGCCCATATCCGATTTTTTTGTATTGGCCTGCTTACATCATCTTTTAAAACTGACCGGTATCTGATATCTGCATTTACACCATACACGGCAAAACAACCCATGATAACACAGTAATCCATGGACCTAAATAAATTGATCAAACATGGTGTGGATACAAAATGAATGATTAAAGTTGACAAAACGATGATCTCTTTAGGTGGAGACATTTATTTTGATTTAAAAACAGATAAAACTTTTTTAAATGAACAAAATTAATAAATATCAAAATACACAGTTGTGCCAAGTTATATATACTGAATATCTCCATTTGGTGTCCACCTGAGTTGACGTCATGCACCACCGTCGCTAATTCAGTGGTGTACGACTTGCATTGACAGGTGAAAATCTAATCTGTTTGCTTACATGGCAGACGCTAAGGCACGTATTCGATTTATATCCGATTTATTTCCACGTACGAATGAGGCCTGAATCCGATCTAAAAATATCAGAATACATGTGATTTTTTCCTTCTTAAATGATCGTTGGTTGTATCCTAAAAATCACAATTAAGTTTCTTGACACATGGAGTGTAAATGTTGCCTATGGATGTATAAATAACCTTTAATTAAATGATGTGAATTTCATGGTATAAACTCACTAACTCTTAAATAAGAACCCTCTGGACTGTTTTTGCAAATCCTGTATAAGGAAGACTGGATTTGGCTTCTTAAAAAAGTTGGACAAAAAAAAGCCCTCCAGGAGCATCTTTAATAAAAAAATAGTCGCTGTCAGCACATTCAATATTTTGCATGAACTTGATTTAAAGAAATACAAATGCACGAAGGTCGATATTTAATAGCCTTTTGCGATTGTTATTTGTCAGGACTGTAGGAACATGATAACTTCAGAACCCCTGAAGGGACATCTGCAAAAAATAACCCCAAAAAATGAAAACTGTTAAACGTTTCTGAAAATGTTCTAAGAAATGTCTTACATTTTGCGTAATCAAACAGAGGCATGGTTACAAAAAAGACGTCGGTTTCAACAGACAGAATACTCAAGTTTTAGGGACATCAGCAGCAAAGGTTTCTCGTGAGTATGAGAAAGTCACTTGTGAGCATGAGCTTTTCTCGTGAACATGCAAATGTTTCTCGTGAGTATGAGAAAGTCACTTGTGAGCATAAGCTTTTCTCATGCATGTCTGAATGTTTCATGAATATGAGAAAGTCACTGAGCATAAAAGTTTCTCGTGCGCATGCAATTTCTCGTAAGCATAAGCTTTTCTTGTAAGCATGCAAATGTTTGTTGTGTGCAAATTTTTTTTTGCATGTTCCTACAGAGGCTCCGTAGATCCCTGTGTCACACTGTAGTATCTTGGTTGTTACAGAACACACAAGAAGATTCTTCATCAATCTATAACAGGTTCATAAACCATTAATCTCTTGCTAAAAGTAGCTAGAAGAAAACAAACAGCAGAGATGACACCTTAAACAAACACTCCAGTCTTTTCCTGCTGTTCTGTCCAACAGGCTTGCTTTTATTTTCCTTAGGTGGTTTAAAGTAGTTACGCTAATTGCCTTCCTAATAAATAAGGTATGATGCTGCTTTTGCTTCTGTGTTTGATGGTCGTCGTAGGAGGAGAAGTGAAAAATTGACACTGCTAGAAATGAACAGTCGTGACTCAGCTGTCGGTGAACACGTCAAACTAGAGATCAAAGACAACAGATTTTAGCGTAGGATTATAGAAATCTCTAAGAATTACAAAATTTGTCTCACTTGACCAAATTGCATGGCTGTAGGCAGAGTCCCTACATGCTAATTCATGCTAGCTAGCATTAAATTAGTCTGGCAAAATATTAACTGTACAATAAATAGATGTAATATTTTTTCTACAAGGCAGTTATAAACAGTTTTAAGGGTTTTATTGTCTAAAGCAATAAAACATTTATAATCCATAATGACTTAAATTACTATAAACTATAAAATTAGGAACTGGAAAATACTTTTATAAACAAGACATTTGCACAAAGAAACTAAAGTTATGATTAAATTTGTTGCCACTACAAAAAGAAAGCATGGCAAACTAAGATTTTTATTTTTTTTAATATTCTTAGACATTTTGCCCTTATTAAACTGAAAGGACAGAGATGGGAAGAAATGGGGAAGGTGGAGAGATGTGGGACCAGAAGAGGACCCGAACCAAAATCAAACCTGGGTTGCCAGAGTGCAATGGCACATGTGGGTGCCGGCGCTTTGTCCCTCCACACTACAGCACTGGCTACAAACAAAGATTTAAAATAAAAATAAACAGTACAGGGCAACATGGTAGTTTAGTGGTTAGCACTGTTGCCTCACAGCAAGAAGACCCAGGTTCAATCCCCAGCAGGAGCCTTTCTGTGTGAGGTTTGCATGTTCTCCCCGTGCTTGTGTGGGGGTACTCCGTATGTTAGGTTGATCTGTGACTCTAAATTGAAGGAGTAAAATCCAAAGGAGTAAGTGTGAGTGTGTGTGGCCCTGTGATAGACTGTTGGCCTGTCCAGACTGTACCCCTCCTGCCTTTCACCCTATCAGAGACGGCTGGGGTAGAATCCAGCAGATCCTTGGTACCCCGAATTTGGGACTAAGCGGGTATATAAAATGAATAAGAAGATACACAGTACAGAATACACAATAAGGCAACAAACCAGCAGCTAAAGTTCATTTATTTATAAAGCACATTTAAAAACTGACCAAAGTGATGTACAATAAAAATCAAACCATAGACACATAAAAACAGAAATAATAAAACATAACTGTAAAACCAAAAGGAATGACAAAGAAACATTCTACAGAGAGAGTAGTAGAATGTAAGAATGGCATATCAGTGGGCCAAATTGAACAAGTGTGTTTAAACGTGATTTGGAAAGGTGCCACTCCAATCTCAAGCAGGAGGATGTTCTATAACCGAGGCCCAACCACAGAAAAAGCTCGGTTCCCTCTAAGGAACTAAACTGAGATTCTGATGACTGGATCTTTGACTTCAAATAATAGCATAAAAATGCAACAGCTTTGGGAAATAACTAGGGTCCTGGTTATGTAAAGATTTATACATCATTATCAACTTTAAAATCAATTCTAATTAAATAGGCAGCCAATGAAGGGCCCTTAACATAGAAGGTGATATGGTCACATTTGGGACTATTTTGAAGAAATCTAGTAGCAGCGTTTTGGACCAATTTGTGATGTTTAGTAATAAATTAGTAAACAGCCATTTTCAACGTTGTAAAGTTAAAGTTTGTAAAGTGTTTATTTTTAGACAGCAAGCAGAGATATTAAAAACTGCAACCAGTTACAGAAGAGACACATTTATGAAGAGACTCATCAAAATGGACACCTTGATTTCACACGAGAAGATCTGAAGGCAGATAAGCTGCCCAGATGTAGGCCGTTCGCCTGAAAAATGACCAGTAGGACTGAAAACAATTATCTCCGTTTCATCTTCATTCAATGTTTAATTTCTGACTTTGCCAGATTTTGACCTCGTCCAAACCCCTTACCACAGTACGTGCTGAAGGATCATCTCTCTCTTGATCAGGAAGTAAATCTGTTAATCGTCAGCATTAAAATAAAAAAAAAAACACACCATGCCTTCTTAGAATTGAACCCTGAGGAAGCATGTACAGAAAAATAAATTAAGGAAGGTATCAACAAATCATGGATCACATCGTACATTCTTTAATAAAATCCCTTTATTTGCTTTTACACCATCAATCATGGTGATATCCATAACAATAAACACAGCACGCTCGCATCTTTCATCGTTATGTCTTTGATCCCCACAGCTGTTAAACTTGTCTGCTGTATCCATAACTTTCTTTACATATGACAGTAACGGGATGGCGGCCAACATAAAGTCTTTTCTGGTCCATTTTTTTTTTTTTATACAGAACCGGTATCCAGTGTCATGGTCATCCGTTAGCTGCTTGAACAATTTGCAATCTGAAATGGCAGAGTGAGTCAAGTTCAATTCCAGTTTTATGTCACTTTTTTAATAAACTTTTAATAATCAGTAATTTACAGTCCTGCAGTAAATCAAGGAGTTTTGGTTTGTGTACAGCTGCAGGCTATATATTCATATAAGCCCATATGGGGAAAGCAGTGGTTTCTCGTAAAAGCTTGTCTAATGTAAACATGTTGGCTGCATGTTCGAATTTCGTTAGTTAGATTTCGCTTTTCGCAATTGTGTATAGTTTAGAACGGACAGACGGATGTTTCACTGGGATCCAAAAATATAAAGTTCTAAGAAGATTTCGCTGCATCTTCACTCTTTCCTTCACACCAGAGCTGCCGATTTATCCCACAACACTGTACATCTCTTATAACCTTGTGAAGGACATTTTTACTGTCTCCATAGATCATTTTTATGACAAGCAGCAGTGACATTATAATAGGCCAGGGTTATGAGTACTGTGAAAGACGTCTTGGACAATAAGCCACAGTTCCGAACCATGAAATTGCTTAGAACAATTTTACGATGAGTTCAGGCCTAAAAGTATATAACACTTATTAAGTGTTACATTATTCAAACTTCAGGACCGGTTTTCTAAAAACGCCTCATTTCAGAAATAGGAAAGAAGATAAGAGGAACAGAAACTTTGGTATTTTTGATTTTGTTTGTATCAAGTCACCAACAGGGAACAGAGCTAATCTCAGATTAAACATCCCAGTTTTGGCAACTATGCCAAAAGTGTCTGAGTTGCATTCAGAAGATGCGGGGTAGAGTCCTGCAAGTCTTATTCAGGGACTAGGAGATTTTCACTCCTACTTAAAGCTTTGAAGGCTTTTGGTCTAAATGTGCTATCCTAAGTCTCTAGATTGTTAGTGCCTGGGCGAGGGGGGTTAGGGGTAACAGTGTTATGGCGGATATTGTAAGGGTGGCTAGTATGACTGTGTTTTGTGTGTTTTGTAGGCGCCACGGGGTTGAGGAGTTGTTTGTGTTGGGGGAGATTGTTAGGGTTATTGAGTAGCATAGGCGTAAGTAGAAATATAGACTAAGCAGGGCACTTAGTGCCATAATAATGGCGGCTGTAGGTAAGTTTTGGGTGGCTAGTTCTTGTAGAATTAATCATTTTGGCATAAATCCTGTTAGTGGGGGCAGTCCGCCCAGGGATAGTAATGTCAGGGCGGCGGTGATTGTGATAATTGGCATTTTGGATCAGGTTATTGCTATGGTATTAATTTTTGTTGTGTGTATGAATTTAAATGTCAAGAAGGTTGCAGCTGTTATAACAATGTAGGTGAATAGAACTATGATTGTTAGTTGTGGCTTAAATTGTGTAATTGCAGTTATTCATCCTAGGTGAGCGATTGATGAATATGCCATAATTTTACGTAGTTGTGTTTGGTTTAACCCCCCTCAGCCCCCAGTAATGACTGAGAGAAGTGCCAGGGCTATGATTAGTTGGGGGTTAGTTAATGGGAAGATTTGGATTATTAGTGCTAATGGTGCCAGCTTTTGTCACGTTGCCATAATAAGTCCTGTGGTCAGGTCTAGCCCTTGTATGACGGGGGGTATTCAGAAATGTAGGGGGGCAAGTCCTACTTTTAGTGCCAGTGCCATGGTAATGAGGGTGGTTGCCACGGGGTCCGATAGGCATAGAATGTTTCATTCTCCCATGGTTCAGGCATTAATGGTGCTTGCAAATAGAATTGTTGCTGCAGCAGCAGCTTGGGCTAGAAAGTATTTTGTAGCGGCTTCTACTGCTCGGGGGTGGTGATGTTGGGCCATCAGGGGCAGAATTGCTAGTGTGTTGATTTCTAGGCCTATTCATGCTAGTAGTCAGTGGGATGTTATAAATGTTAGGGTTGTGCCTAGCCCCAGGCTAGATAGTAAAATTGTGAGGGTGTACGGGCTCATTTGTAAGAGAAGGATTTTAACCTACATTTTTGGGGTATGGGCCCAAAAGCTTTAATTAGCTGATCTTACTAGAAAGTGGTGTAACGGAAGCACTTGGAGTTTTGATCTCTACAATATGGGTTCGAGTCCCTTTTTTCTAAGGAGCTGGGAGGATTTTAGCCTCCGTAGTTCACTCTATCAAAGTGGCCCCTGGGCACTCAGGCACAGCTCCTTTAATTACAATTGTGGGGGCAGGCCATTTAATGCTACGGGCAGGGCAGCATGTCATAGGATAAGGGCCAGTGTTATTGGTAAAAAATTTTTCCATACTAGATGTATTAGTTGGTCATACCGGAATCGGGGGTAGGAGGCGCGGACTCAGAGGAATAGCATGGATAGGGTGGCGGCTTTCATTATAATATTAATTGAAGCAATCTCTGGGATAGTAGGGATATGCGTGGCGCCTATAAATATGACAGTAGATAGTGTATTTATTAGTAGAATGTTAGCATATTCAGCTAGGAAAAATAGGGCAAATGGGCCTCCGGCATATTCTACATTGAAGCCTGAAACTAGTTCAGATTCCCCCTCCGTCAGGTCGAAAGGTGCTCGGTTTGTCTCTGCTAGCGTTGAAATGTATCATATGGCGGCTATGGGTCATGTTGGTAGTAGTAGTCAAATTGTTTCTTGTGTTGTATTAAATATTTGTAAGGTAAAGCCTCCTGTGAAGATAATGATAGATAGTAGGATAAGTCCTAAACTAACTTCATATGAGATTGTTTGTGCAACTGCCCGGAGGGCACCAATTAGTGCGTATTTTGAGTTGGAGGCTCAGCCCGACCCTAGGATTGAGTATACTGCTAGGCTGGATATGGCTAAAATAAATAGTATACCTAGGTTTATATCTGTTATTGAGTAAGGAAGGGGTATTGGGGCCCATAGTAGTATGGCCAGTGTTAGGGCCATAATTGGGGTAGCCAGGAACAGAAACGGGGATGAAGTTGAGGGACGAATTGGTTCTTTGATGAAGAGTTTAACCCCGTCTGCAATTGGTTGTAGGAGTCCGTAGGGTCCGACTACATTCGGGCCTTTTCGTAATTGCATGTATCCTAGAATTTTCCGTTCAATTAAGGTTAGGAAGGCTACTGCAAGTAATACTGGTATAATGTAGGCTAAGGGGCTAATGAGGCGGTCAATTAATAATGTCATGATTAAGAGGAGGATTTGAACCTCCGGCGGAAAGGGCTTAGGCCTTTTGCAATTACCGGGCTCTGCCATCTTAATAATCTTATCTTGATGGGGGGTTATGCTCTTCTATCATTTAATTTAGTTGGTTGCATTAAGTTAGGGTGGGGCGTGTTTTATAGTATGGGCCCCCTCTTTCCGGTCCTTTCGTACTAGGGAAAGTGGCATTACAGATAGAAACTGACCTGGATTGCTCCGGTCTGAACTCAGATCACGTAGGACTTTAATCGTTGAACAAACGAACCCTTAATAGCGGCTACACCATTAGGATGTCCTGATCCAACATCGAGGTCGTAAACCCCCTTGTCGATATGGACTCTCAAAGGGGATTGCGCTGTTATCCCTAGGGTAACTTGGTTCGTTAGTCGGCACGGTAGCCGGATCTTTATGGTCAGAAGTTCTGTTGCTTAGAGATGTCTCTCTTGGTCTTAGGTTTTAACCCAGTCCACGTGGGAGCTATGTTTTTTCCCATGGTCACCCCAACCGAAGATTAAGGTCAGTTACTACTTAGTTTATAGCTATTTTAAGCTCTTGACATAGGTGGCCTTGCGTCTTAAGCTCCAAAGGGTCTTCTCGTCTTGTATTTTTATGTCCGCTTCTGCACGGGCAGATCAATTTCATTGACTAGAAAGGGGAGACAGCTAAGCCCTCGTTTAACCATTCATACAGGTCTTCATTTAAAAGACAAGTGATTGCGCTACCTTCGCACGGTCAAAATACCGCGGCCGTTTAACTTGTCACTGGGCAGGTAATACCTCCTATACGTCGGTTTTTGCAGGAGGCGATGTTTTTGGTAAACAGGCGAGGCTCGTGTTTGCCGAGTTCCTTCCCTCTCTTTTAGTCTTTCCTTCATGCCATCCGGTGTTGGATTAACGATTAGGTTATGTGAGTGTTTCTTGATGTTTAATTTAATCACAATTCCCTCTTATGGTGGGTTCGATAATTGCTAGTGGAGGGTCCGATCTAGCATACACGTAGGCTTGGAGAAGGGGGTCCTTCTTATTACTCATTTTAGCAGTATCACTTCCATGTGGGCATGGAGGGGCCTAATAGAATTTAGGGGTTTAAGATTTAATATTTAAATAATAGAATTTTATTCTGTCGGAGCTTTAACGCTTTCTAATCAGGTGGCTGCTTTTAGGCCCACTGGAGCAGTTTATCTTGTCTACTATAATCTTTAACCTCCTGGTGAGGTTGTATCCTGTTTCATAAGGGCTGTACCCCGTATGAATAACTCTCGCATGTTACTTTTATTCGTTTACGATTTAGGGCTTTGAATTAAGGAGTGCGGGGCTGAACTTCTATTCATTTCTTAGGCAACCAGCTATAACTAGGTTCGATAGGTCTGTCACTTCTACCTGGAGATCTTCCCACTCTTTTGCCACAGAGACGGGTTGGCCCTGATTATAGGCTGTCTCGAGGTAGCTCACCTAGTTTCGGGGGTTTGAACTAAAGTTCTCTTTGCTCAGAGGGACTAGCTAAATCATGATGCAAAAGGTACGAGGGCTAGTCTCTGCTTTGTTGTGCTTTAATGATTTTTTTCATTTCTCTTTCAGCGTTCCCTTGCGGTACTATTTCTATAGCTTTGGAGTTGCCGTTTCTGTCTCACATACTGGGGCAGTAGAATGTTTTAATTTATGTTATGTTGGTCTTGTATTGAGTTTTAATATTGTTTTGGTTGGATGAGTGGATAAGCTAGCTGTTTAGCTCAGAGTGATCCAATTTTCATGGATGTCTTCTCAGTGTAAGGGAGATGCTTTGTCTCAGCCACGCTCTGATTATTCCAAGTGCACCTTCCGGTACACTTACCATGTTACGACTTGCCTCCCCGCGTTGATAATTAAATTATTATGGATGGATCTTTAATGATAGGATTAGGGGAGAGTGACGGGCGGTGTGTGCGCGTCTCAGAGCCTGATTCAAAAGAACGCTCTATTTTCTTTTTACTACTAAATCCACCTTTAAGCACGCATTTCAGGGTGCCATCCGTATTATTCTGTTGTAGAAAATGTAGCCCATTTCTGCCCACTTCATACGCTACACCTTGACCTGACGTTTTTGGGTGGTCCCTTTCTGCTCACTATTAGGCCTTCACAGGGTAAGCTGACGACGGCGGTATATAGGCGGAATTAACAAGAAGTGGTGAGGTTTATCGGGTGTTGTCGGTTATAGAACAGGCTCCTCTAGGTGGGTCTGGGACACCGCCAAGTCCTTTGGGTTTTAAGCTGTGCTCGTAGTGCCCTGGCGGATGTATTTGTGGTCTAACATCTAGGTTTAAGGCTAAGCATAGTGGGGTATCTAATCCCAGTTTGTTTCTTAGCTTTCGTGGGATCAGGTAAATTTTGTTTAAAGCTAGTGTAATTTAAGCTACACTAGCTATATAATATGATGCGAATTTGTAACACTATATATGAGCACATATCTGAACTTGCTTATTTCTAGCTGTGTTATGCTTTAATTTAAGCTACACTAGATCGAGCCTTACCTGTTTTAGGGGTTTGGCAGGATTAATTAAGGACTCTTCGGCCTAGGGGGTAGGGGGGTTTGACGCGCGCGAGGCGGGGGGGGAATCTTAGAGTAGTATGTGGAATAAGAATAAAGTTATGCACCAAGTTAAAAGTATGCGAGCCTTAGAGAATATGTCATTAAATCACGCACGAATCCCTGGATAGAGACATATGGTAGGGCCACCTTAAAGATCATTGGGCCAAACCACTGGAGATGTAAATGAAATCCACCCGAAAAAAAAAAACCCCATGCCCCTTAGGATGAATGTTTACATGGGGGGTTTTTGCTAATGAAGCACTCCACCATTAACTTATGCCGGCGACAGTTCAGTTTTGGGGGAGTATAAATGTATGGCCCTGAAATAGGAACCAGATGCCAGTAATAGTGCATTTTGTGCGACCCCCACAATTCTTGTCCCTGACCCTATCAAGGATGTTGTACCTTAAGGTATCAACTGATGATGGTCTCTCACTACCCTAATTACTTTGTTTGATTCAATTTCATTTGTTTAATGTTTTTATGTGTAATTAATGTAGAATATATACTGATAATTTTGACTTAATATGTTTGTTTTAAGTAATTTAATTTTAAAAGTCCATATATGTTTTTACACAATTAATTTTATGTTGTTGGTAGTAATGTTTTAGATAGTCTTATGTCAAATATAGTTTAATGTACTACACCATCATGTAAAATTATACATACTATGTACTATAACATGGTGTTGAGTTATGCATATTATGTACTAGAACATAGAGCATTTAATGAGGTCGAGCAATTGCTGTTTTCAGAAAATAGTTTAGTTTTAGAATCCTAGCTTTGGGAGTTAGGGGTGGGAGTTAAAATCTCTCTTTTCTGGCACTAGGAGGGAGTTTAACCTTCGATCTCCGGATTACAAGACCGGCGCTTTATGTCTAAGCTACTAGGGCAGTTTGAGTTTAGTAATTTGTTTTCTAGTCAGCCTGCTATTGGGTATAGAATCAGGAACAATGCAAAGTATAGAATTGAGGCTATTTGACCAATGATAATGAATGGATATTCAACTGGTATGCCTCCAATTCAGGTCAGGATGAGGACGTCTGCAACTAGGGTTCAGAATAGGAGTTGGGTTAGGGGTCGGAAGGTGATTCCTTGTTGTTTTGATGTGTGTAGTATTGGCACTAGTATCAGTACTAGGATAGAGAAGAGTAATGCTAGGACGCCGCCCAGTTTGTTTGGGATAGATCGTAGGATGGCATAGGCAAATAGGAAGTATCACTCTGGCTTGATGTGGGGGGGAGTGACAAGTGGGTTGGCGGGGGTGAAATTTTCTGGGTCGCCTAAGCCCCACACACTTAGGAATTCCTTTAATTGCTATTGCACTTACCCTACCTTGAATTCTAATTCCCACCCCAACTAATCGATATCAGAACAACCGCCTTATCTCCCTCCAAAGTTGATTCATTAAGTCCTTCACACAACAATTGCTACTACCACTAAATCAAGGTGGACATAAATGAGCCATAATCCTAGCCTCCCTAATAATCTTTATCCTCATACTTAACATACTAGGACTTCTCCCCTATACATTTACCCCTACAACCCAGCTATCTCTAAATATAGGTCTGGCCGTCCCACTATGATTAGCAACTGTAATCATTGGCTTACGAAACCAACCTACAGCAGCCTTAGGACATCTGCTACCAGAAGGCACCCCAGCCCCCCTAATCCCAGTCTTGATTGTTATCGAAACAATCAGCCTATTTATTCGACCCCTGGCCCTCGGAGTACGACTAACTGCTAACTTAACAGCCGGCCACCTATTAATTCAGCTAATCTCAACCGCAACCATTACACTACTACCAATAATAACTACAGTTGCAACTCTCACCGCCATACTACTAGTAATACTTACTCTACTAGTACTACAAAGGAGATAAAACCAGAGTCTTTAATCTGAGATCAGATTGTTTTTTTTTTTTTTTGTTTATTTATTTATTTTTTTGCATCAGCTCTGCCCCCTGTTGGTGCCTACATAAAAATACAAACAAAATTCCTTTTATTATGACGGCTTAGTGGTTAAGGTGTTGGACTGATACCAGAAAGACTAAGGTTCGATTCCCAGCACCACCAAGCCACCACTGTGGGCGCCTGAGCAAGGCCCTCAACCCTAATTGCTCAGTTGTATAGAAAACGAAAAAAAAAAATGAATGTTGTAGCGGATAAAGTCGTCTGCTAAATACTGTAAATAAAAATAGACATTGAGGATGTAAGATGGAATATTTTAAGATGCTGAGTAATGAAAATCATCTTCTATATGAATTCTTGACTGGGTGTACTGGGGACACGCCCAACAATAAGTGTCCTCAATAAACACTGTGAGAGACCTATCCTCAATAGCACTTCTCATCAAAGACACATTAAAGAATGTGGGTGAAAATCTACATTTATGGCATTTGGTAGAAACCCTTATCCAGAGTTACTTGCAATTATTTCATTCATACAAATAAGCAGTTGGGGATCAAGGAACCAGCAGTGGCAGCTTAGTGATCCAAGGATCATTCAGACCCTATAAAAAAAACAGAGGAATTTAAAGGAATGAAATCAGTTAGGAATACAGTATATAAATGATTTTAGTCAGTTGGGACGTATCACAGTGCTCATTCAATGAATGCAGAACTGAACAGATGTGTGTTGAGTCTGGATTAAAAGATGGCTACTGATTTACTACATCTGATCTCTTCTGGTCGCTGGTTCCAACTGTGGGCGGCGTAATAGCTAAAAAGCAGATTCCCCCTTGTTTAGAATGAACCCTTGGTGTGTATGTTTGTAAGATCTGAATTGGTCTTAATGATCTAAGTGATCTGATTGATTAAATTCAGTAAGCATATCTAAAATGTGTTTAGGTCTCAGAGTCTATTGACTATCTGCTTTTTACACCTTATCTAACGAGCAGCCATTTGATGGAAGCGAAAATGAATTCGGTAATGGCATTGGTGTCTTAGTCTAAATGTATAACCCATTGGAAGTTTGTTGTTTTTAACTATTGCACGATGATTTAAAAAAATGAAAAAATGAATGAATGAGAAGAAAAAATAAAACAAGAATTTACCCTAATTGGTCAAAATGCGTCTCGACTTGCTGCTAATCATGGGCCTTAGAATCTGAGTTTGTTAACGAACTGGACAATTTGATGGATAGATTTGGAGGCTAAAAAAGCAAGAAGGAAACTAGATGCATGAGGTAAAATTAACCTCTACATACTTTTGAATTTACTACATGACACTGCTTTGTCATATGTCTGCCAGTGTTTTAGTAAAAAGAGTTCAATTCTTAATAACCAGCTACCCAGTCTTGTTTTATGGTATCCGTCATGGTGGTCTAACAGCGTATGGGCATGGTTTTAAACAGTTTTTACTTCTATGATATTCCTAAACTTACCAGTTCACATTATAAGCAAAATCCCAATTATACACCTACTTTTTCTCTTTTACAGCACACACAAACACACCTACACACTCCTACACACATACAATTGTAAACAGAAATATCCAGCTCTATGTATTACTCGACACACACTATCAAGTCCTGCATGATTAAAGCTTGTAAGCTTTTAAAGATGTTTGTAGCTTTTCTAAAGTGTTTCACAGTTACAAAAAGGAAATGTATTTCCCACTTAAAAAAGGTTTGGTTAAAAAATAATAATTTTTAAAGGCAAGAATTACTTAAATTATGGACCATATGTCCTCTCTTATTCTAACCAATACCAATTAATTGAAACCATCATGCAAAAGGTGTTAAAGCAAAACTATTTTAATTCTATTGTTGAGTGCCAAGAAATGAACAAAAAGGATGGATTAGTTTATGTATTTAAGTCCAGTAATATAGTCCCTCCCCCAAAGGTCCTCTTAAAAACTAAAATATGTTCATTCCATTGAGAGGCATGATTTTGCAGTCCAGCCTAGTTCATGTGGAAATGAGAAACATGTGAATCTCGGCCTGACTATAAAACAGAGCCAGATACATGCTGAAAGCCTGGGGTTAGAAGAAACAGTCCAAGAATTGAAGCTTGTTCCAAGTGTGTGTGTGTGTGTGTGTGTGTTACATACGGAGACAGAACACACTCCTCATTTTTGTAGAAATTTAATGCCACCTAAGCAGTAGAGAAGATTTTATAGTAAGTTAAAGTAAGGTTAAAGTGCCCAAAGTATCAGCATAAAATGGAAAGTGGTAGTACAGTGGTTAAGAAGTTGAACTGTTTAATGTAAGATCTGGTTTCGATTCCCAGCATCACCAAGCTGCCACTGCTAGGCCCCTGAGCAAGACCCTTAACCCCCTAATTGTTGAGTTGTATAAAAAAGGTAAATGTAAGGGCGTCTGCCAAATGCTGTAAATGTAAATTAAATATAAATCATCATGAAATTAACTGTAACACGTTTACTCCATTGAGTAAAACGAACAGTTACATAACGATTTAACCTTTTTTATTCATGTGAGGTCATGTGCCTTCTGTCTCTACTGACATTCTCACTTATTCCTCTTTAGCTTTTATTTTCCGAACCGAGAGCGCCTAGAAAAAAGATTGTGTTTCACATACAAACTTTAGACGACTGCAGTTTATGGCGAGACTCACCATCTCATTATATGTGATGGAAACTAATTATTAAAACCACATTTTCATCATTAACATTTAATAATACTGGAGGAACAGCATCAAATGGAAAAGTAAAGTTAACGCGGTTAATAATTAACTTGGGTGAGAATACAATTAAGGTCAACCTCCAGAAATCTACACGTTACTACCCCCCTCTGCAACCATTATACTAATGAAAATAAGATTTGTTTATAGTAAAACATCTACGTCCATTTTTTTAACCACTGACTCTAAATAATGTAGCTTGTCTTGTTTCACCCCCATCCTGATAAATAAATCATACAGAAACATTTTTACTATTAAACATACATGTCCCTCTAAATAAGTTGTTGCTATAGAAACGATGACACGCTCGAACGAGCGCATTGACCAAAGAAACTCTTTGAGTGAGCTGCTTATTTTATTCACTGAATTAAATCTGCTTCTTATCAATTTCATGGATCTTAATGGTAGACCTTAACATCCACATCCACTGCTACGCTGAAACTCAGATATTTCAAACAAACTAATGTTCCTCGGGCAGCGCCAGCTGTCTCCCAGAATTCCTAGAAGACTTTACACGTACAGACATTTTTCTCAGTAACAAAACTCTAACAAGGCTAACAAGGCTTTAACCTGAAGCAATAGTTTTGTTTTTTAGTAGATTAGTTCTTTGTGTAGCTGCGCAGCTCTCAATCAGCTCAGCTTATATAGATTACAGAATCTTAGTGTTTTCCAGGATTTCCAAGTATTCTACGAAATGTTCTATTCACCGCTTTCATTTTGCCAACATTGTACTTTGTGTTACTGCCATAAATCCTGCACTGTAAAAAATGGCCAAATTCTGACAGTAACATTCTGTTTTCCATTAAATCAGTAATATACTGTGGAAAACAATACATTCTGGGTAATATTTTACATTTACCAGGCGTCCTTATCCAGAGCAACTTACATTTACACAACTGAGCTATTGGAGGTTAAGGGCCTTGCTTAGGGGCCCAACAGTTGTGGCTCGGTGTAGCTGGGAATCAAACCTACAATCTCTGGGTTGGTAGTCCAACACCTTAACCATGAGCCACCAGTTTACAACAGTTTACACAACTGCTGTAAATTTACTCCCATCTTTCAATGGTAATCTGCTGCAATGCATTGTGGGCCGCAGATACAGTATTATACAGTATTTTTGGGGTGCTGATTTAAGTATGAGTTTTTACAAAAGAGGACATTGGAAGAACATTTTGTTTTACATGCCCTTCATCTGTACCAGACAACATTTTCGTATTTTTTGGACAATATTTTCATAATAAACAACATTTTTACATTTTTCTTTGACTTTTAGTTAAAGTTGTTAAAGTTTTTTTGTTAGCTTTGGAACAATTTTTTTTCCTTTGACATGATTTATAATGATTTAAATAAATGATATAAATGATTTAAATGGTCTCGTCAGTGCTTAATTTGAGCATTTATTGTTTATGAGTTTAGTCACCAGGGTTAATTAATTGTTTTTGAACTTTGTTAAGTTTTAATACCTTTGAAGCACATTTTCTTTCACATCGCCGAACTCCCTTATCTGCATTGTGGATCTACGAATTACAGGGCTGTTAAAAACATTTTTACAGTGCTGAATAATTCAAACATTTATTTTTTATGTGCATTTTAGTCACCAAGTTTTATTAGTTTGCTTTACTTTGACACTTGGCTGATGACTGAAAGTCTTACATTTACAGCATCTGGCAGACATCCTTATCCAGAGCGACTTACATTTACCCCTCTTACACAACTGAGCAATTGGGGGTTAGGGGCCTTGCTCAGGGTCCCAACAGTGGTTGCTTGATGGTGCTGGAAATCGAACACCGGTCTTTCTGATATTAGTCCAACACCTTAACCACTTCCCCTTACCCGTTTAAGTCTTAAACGAGGATATTCTTCCTCATTCTTCATCGGGATCTACAAATGACAAAAACTTTTTGTCAGTATTTTATTCATTAAGTCAGTCTGTTGTTAGTTAATTGATGCTGAGCAAGTGGTCATGCTACGATGTGCTTTTCAAAAGGTCACTGCTAAATAATTAAAATTACTTTTACATATATTTTACCCACCAAATTCTATCTTATTTCTTTAAGATCATTTTTAAAAGTCTTTTGCCTGTGACCGCAAATGTCACAAAAAACCTAAACAGGTTTAGAAAGGCGAGTTAAATTGTTTAACAGAGTTAAAACACTGATGTCATTCTAGGCTTATGTGGTTTGGAGATATTACTGTCAGCACATTCGAAATGTAGGACATGCAATGAACCATCTTGAGTAAATAAATGTATTTCAATGTAATTTAAAAGTTATGTAGGCTGCCTAATTTTGCCAACAGCAAATGTTCCCTTGTCAGGCTTGTGGTCACAACTGTGCCACAGTGTTTGCTTATGTAAGGCACATGGAAATGCACAAAAATACACCTGTATTTTTGGGTATTTTGCCAGATTTCAGTCGAAAGTTTAAAAAGTATAACTCTTTTAAGAGTCACATTTACAGACCCAATAAGAAACCTGTGATTAGGCTTAGGTCTTAGAAAACGTAGCACCGTTTTATTTAAAATTGCAAACAAAGCATCCTTGTTGCTTGCATCCTTTGTGATTTAAGCAATTATTGAAGATATTTAGATATTATTGAAGATAATGCCAAAAGTTTGTGGCCGTCTGACCATCACAAACATATGTGATATTAAACATTTTATTCTGAAATGACTCTATTTTGCTGTTGGATTTGAGTTTTGGAGCAATTTGGAGCTTAAATGTGAGTTTTGTGTTCAGTCACAAAAGTATTAGTGAGATCAGACGCTAATTTTGAGGTTGAGGATGTCTGGGGTTCAGTCAGTGTTCCAGTTTATCCTAATGGGGTTAAGTTAGCATTAGGACTCTGTACAGGACATGAGAGTCCTTCTACTTCAATCAGAACACAGCGTATCCTGATGGAGTTCATGGGATTTGTGCACATGGACATTGTGCTGCTGGATGGAGTCCGATGAAGAAAAATTTAATGCTACAACATACATTTTAGACAACTGTGTGCTTCCAAATTTGCAGCAACATTTTGAAGAGGAACCCTATATGGCTCTAATGATCATTGAAACACAAACTTTTGTGTATATAAGCTAGTCACATTTATTTTTCAAACTGAAAGAGAAGCTGGTTACACTTGGTTTTTCAGAAGCTGCCACAAGCAATGTGATCATTGTTTTGGAAAATGAGGATCTCTTTAGGGTCTGCAACACTCAGTCTTTGAAAACTGATTAGACATGTGTGCTAAATATTTTTATGCCACCTTATTATCTGTGTTGTTTATCTACAATGACAATTCCACAGATATACTGACACTATGGTACCCCCACGATACAGATACACTTATCTTTGAAAAACAGAAGAAGCCAGATTTGGGTTAGGTGGATGTAAAAAAGTTCTTATTAAAATAGGAGTTTAAGGACTTTTTTTTTTTGAAAGGACACTTTAAAAATATATTGTTTTATTTATTTTGTTTATTAATCAATTAATTTATTTATTAATAAATAAAGATTTTTTGGTTATGCTTTATTTTTTCTACTCTACCCTTTTAAATAAAGTATTACCCACCAAACACTAAATGTCCTGCAGTTTTGTATTAAATCATCAATCCACAAATTTTTAGTTGATTTTCTAAACACCTAAATCAAGTTTATAATTCATGGTTTTGTACAAAGTTAGTTAAAAATTAAAATAACAAATGTTTTTGTAAAATAATTAAAGTTTTTAAAACGCATAATTGTTATTCTAAAGTAAAAAACAGAAATGTCATGTATTTAATTTTTACAAGAAGATGCTGTAAAATAAATCAGTAAAATTACAGAATATTGCTCTGCTGCCTAGAAGTATAGTGTATTTCAATTGTACGGTAATATACTCTAAAGTAATTTTACAGTATAAATACTGTTAAATTCCAGTAGATTCCTGGCGTCTGTGCTGCCAGTATCTTACTGTTTATTTACAGAAATTTTTTTTTACAGTGTGGAGCACAATATAAAACCGGGTTAGGCTACATATTTTCACATCATCTCTAAAAATATTTTTAGCATAAAAATAGTGGTTTAAAAAACGTTTTACGTAATTTTAACATAAAGCTAAAATATAATTTGCAATATTTTAAGCTAATTTTTAAGAACAGCTACAAATACAGCTTACCCATTAAAATAACAAAGATAACAGTAATAGATAGATAATAATAGGTAACATATTCTGGTGCTAGTATAAATTAACTATTTCGCAAAGATGTAATATCGGCTAATAGAGAAATTACTTGAAGATATAGGCTTTATCATCTTCATATAAAGTATGTAAGTAAGTAAGTAAGTAAATAAATACAATAATTGGTTAATTAATTAATTAATTAATTAGTATTTATAATACAATGTATGTTTGCAATTGTTACCATACCATGGAGTTATTTTGAAAACTGTAAAAAGGATTTGTTTGATTTCACATTGATTTCTTCATTAAAAAAAAGGTTATGATTTCATTAAAGAAGGGTAAAATGGGCTTATTTTTTACATGTACTTTACAGCACGTTTTCTTTGTGTACCCTAGCTAGAAAGTTAGTGCCATGTGCTATTAGCATTTATCATCTAGCAAGTGAACTTTTTGGCTACAAAGTTGTAAAATCGCCAATTCTGTTACTGTCAAACTCTGTTAATGAGGTTATTTCTACACATTACCTAGTTTTTATGTAACAGTTGACACTATGAAGAAATCTGGGTTTTTTGGGGGGGGGTTGTTATTGTATAAAAAAAGTAGTAACTTGTGTTTGGCAAGCAGTGAATTATTAAAATTGAATACGTTTCTCAACTTTTTTAAAAATACAATTGTTTTTGATTTGTTATCAAATTCTGCTAATGTGGCATTTACATACATATTTTTTACCAAGTGTTTATGATTTTTAGCCAAGCTCAGTTTGTGCTCTTTGGCCAGCGAGTTAAAAGATGTGCAGTTCTTACATTCCTGTCAAAGAGCCAAATTTGTGGGATTTAAAATGTGGTTATAAGAGTGTAAAGAGCAACTTTTCACACAGTCTTTGCCATGTGCTGGTTTTCTTGGCTGGTAAAGCAGAACACTGGGCTCAGTCCAGTTAAAGTGTTCTGTAACACGACTCTGCAAGCCCTGGCTCCCTGGGGCTGATTGGGATTTCTGCAATCTGTGCAGCTTTTGCACACGACTAGGCTGGGAACATGTCCATACACACACGCGCACTCACACACACACGCACGTACAAACCCTTCTGGACAGAGTACTTTAAGCGATGACACAAATGATTTAGTGTGAGAATGTGTGTCAGAAACACAACCTGCTCGCAGGCTCCAGTTTACATCGAGCAGCATGAAAAATGGGCATGATGGATGTGTTCAGTTTGTTTTTATTAGCAGCAAGGGGTCGCAGTTCGAGTAGGACTCTGAGAAGTACAAACAGTTCTGCGTTTTGTAATACATATTTGTGTATTAAATGGAGCTGAATTAGCCAAACCTGCACTTACTGTTTCATGAACCAGGTCAGCTTATAAAAAACTATTCTTTACTTTCATCCACACTGCCCGTTATTCCCACTTTTTCACCGGCGTCTAAACTTTGTGCGCTATCCTTTGCTACTCTCAACGATGTATTTACGTTTCTAACCTACGGCAGATCCGCTTATCCGGAATAACATTTGATCTTGTTATATCATTTCTTAATCCAACTGGGCAGTCACAGGCTAAGAGCCTTGCTCAAGGGCCCAGCAGTGGCAGTTTGATGATGATGGTGATTAAATCTATGAGTATTGCATGTAATGAAAAAAGTGGTAGCTCATTATTTAAGTACTATTACACTATGTACAGTTTTCAAACAAAGTAAAAAAAAGTGACAAAAATGTGAAAAGAAAAGATGAGATGGTGAAAACTGGGATTAACTAAAGTAAGACAGAGAGAATGAATGTTCTAGATTCTGACATCAGCACTAGATTAAAAGTCAGATACAAAATGAACAATATTGCTTTTTAACAGACGCCACGAGTCTCACAGGAGTCCCATTCTTCTTCCAGATTGCAGAGGATGAATCAATTCTTTGAAGAGAGATTCAACTGAACAAAAACAAGGTAATGTGGCACGACTCCAGAATAAACACCTTCTGATAAATGAGTGTACCATGACTGAAGCCTCATTTTCACACTACTTTGACCCAAAGAGAAGCGAGTTTGCATTGTGAAAACATGCCTGACCAGGTTATTATAATAAAATGATTCAGTCTAAAATTGACACGAAGACGAGTTAAGGCACTTTATTTAGCCGAACAACAGAGCCGATTCAGGACACAGACTCCCCCCCCATTGTGCCCTCTTTGGCAGCCAATTCACTAACAAGTTTTGTTCTTACTTTGAAAGAATTAACACAGAAAACTCTTACCAATTATCCTATTCATTATCTAATGAACATTTAATCTATTCTGCAAAAAAAACTCATCAACCTGTTAGACATCCTCTAACATGCAGATAGAGAGTCTGCAGCGTTTGTACTTTTTTTCAGTCCTGTTTTTCTTTTCTAGGTATGTAGGTCAAAGGTTAATGACTAAAAAGAGATAAATGTAAATCGCTCTGGGTAAGGGTGTCTGCCAAATACTATAAATGTATACAGTATAGTTGATGAAATTTCAGATGTTCTAAAGGATTCAGAGCGATGGCACAGGTTTAATTGTAGCTCTTACAATCTGGAGTATAAACACGATTTTTCTCTTGTTGAGGTGAAAGACAAGCCTGTTTATGTAATGTGTAACTTATAACCAGGAAGAAAGATTAACTTCTTTGAGAGTAAATAAATTAGTTCATTTTATTCAGGCACATATTTCCTGTATCTGGGTAACTTTTAGGTCAGCAGTTTAATTGCTAAAACTGGATCCCATTCAGACATGTTCTGTGGTCAGTGAGAATTGGACCACCAGTCTTTTACCTCTTTTCCACCAGGGCTGGTGCTGGGCTGGTGCTCAGCCAAGGCCGGCACTCATTCCATACTGGGCTACGTAACCAACATGTGACTGGACTGTAGCTCAGTTCATCTTAAGTTTTGTTTCTGTTCCACAGTGCTAACTTAGCTGTATTCTACGCTAAGGTAACTAGCGATGCATCGATAATAATGATCCATTATCAAATCCAGTCCTAAATATAACACTATGAGCATGCATTAGGTAGTAAAGACACAGCTTAGTTAGCACTTTATCTACTGTAGCGCTGTAAACAAAACTTAAGCTGAACTGAGCTAGAGGATATGCAGGTATGTATAATCTGCATTCTTGAGCAAACAGTGACGGGAGTATTAGCCTCTTCTGTTGACCAGACATATCGCTAATACTTTTGTATTTTGTTCGACATTTCTCAAAATGCTGTCTAAGGTGACTCTCCATCCACCGACATCTGTTTGCACTTGAAACCACTAAACTTTCAGGGCCAGAACCTTTTTTTCTGTAAAGAATCGTAGCCTATTTGGAAAAAAGGGGTGTTGGACCATCTGGTGACCCTTGTTCACGGGTTGCCTTGGCTTGGATGACTTTTGATAGGTATTAATTCTGCATTTAAAAAAAAAAACAAAAAAAACCCAACATCGCACAATATTTGCTGTTCTGCTTCGACTCGTAAATCATGTGATTCAAATTTGGCCTTGGATGATTTAGAACTAAAAGAAACAGGAACACACAAAATATTGTTCTCTTCTGTTTATACTGTGCTGTCCAGCCCTTTATTGTAATAAATGCACAAAAGCTCTTTATAGGCTGTGGACTATTTGTGTAAAACATCTCATGACTGATAACTTACCTGCTATGGTACCAGCAACGCAGTGCATTTTGAAGTATCGCATCAGAAACCAGAAGGTGGACGTGATTTTGCCAAGTAGCATGTGATTCTGGATTAACCTCCTTTGTCGATCCTGAATCAACATTTCAAACCAACCCTCGAACCCATGTGATTAATCATCTGTTTCCGCTCCATTATGTTTGCCTTGTTTTATTTACTGTTGGTTACTAGGTTACCAATACCACAGGCATCAGCTTGAACAACTTCCACAATTTGCCTTTTTTTTTTTAAACTTGAAGATTCTCTTCACCTTAGGATGGAAAATGGGCTACTGTGTGTTAAAGCTAATGTCCCACTGTGTTTAACATCTAACAAAAACATGCATGGTGCGAAATAAGGATGTGTGTTTAGGAATTAGGGCTGTTTAATGTGAGAAGACAGCATTAAAAAAAAAACTGTTCTCAGGTTTATTACAGCTAAAAGGATAGAATGAGAAAGGATTATTTCTGTATTATATATTGAGGTACTGGAAAACAGGATTTAATTTTGGTTTTGGCAGGGTTTTGTAAAAAAAAAAAACATGGCTTAAAAAGAGAAAAAAAAAACATGCTGTCATGACCTTCTAGGTTCTTTATTATGGTTTTTTCCCCCCTTTTGGTCCTTGTAATGCTGGTGAGGATTATGTAATTGCCTTTTATATCAGAGTTATTATGAAATCAGTTTCATGTTAAGACCTTAACCGGAGCTGACGATAAGAAAATATATTAGATAAGGAATAATCACATAATCAGATCAATGTAATTCTGGTCTTTCTGCCAAAAGTGAGGAAAAAATTCTTTTTTAGTTTTTAGCCAAGCTTCAGTAAGGGCGTCAGTAAGGAAGTTACACTAGTCGTACCACAAGGACTTTAAAATATTAGGCAATGATTTAGACCCTGGCTACAATTTTTTAATAATTATTTTATGATTATTATTATGATTTAACAAAATGGCAGGATTAAATTGTATAATGAATAATAATAATAATAATAATATATATGGCAGTACAGTGGTTAGTAATTGGCTTTGTTGCCTCACAGCAAGAAGGTCCCGGGTTTGATTACCATGTTTTCTGTGTGGAGTTTACATGTTCTCCCCGTGCTTGCATGGGTTTACTCCAGGTACTCCAGTTTCCTCCCACAGTCCAAAAACATGTATGTCAAATTGATCAGTAATTCTCAATTGCCCATAGGAGTAAGTATGGGTGTGGCCCTGTGATGGACTGGTGATCTGTCCAGGGTGTCCCTCTCCTTCCTTTCTCCCTTGGAGGGATAGACTCCAGCAAATCCCTGTGACCCCGAATTAGGGCGTAAGTGGGTAAAGAAGATAAATGGATATAACATAATATAATCCTTTTATTAAAAAATAATCACAAGCCTTTATTACCACTCTATAATGCATATAAATTCACCAATAGACACACATTTATCTAGTTTTTGATGATCGTTTTATAAATGATTCTATGCCCTGGGGCTTAATACAGGTCATACTTACGCTCTTTTAAATGTTTGGGGTTTAATGTACTTCGAGTTTATACAGACCTGAGATTAAATTTTGAGTATTAATTCATTTTAATGATTTACATATAAAACTGTACTAAATCTTATCCTATTTGTACATTACAATAACATTTTGTCTGTGAGTTTGTACATTTTGTTTGGTCACATCTTTCCTCTCTGGGATTTTTTTTAGGTCAGTAGGCCAAAGATTAATGGCTGAAACTAGATACTATTCAGACCCCTCTGTCAAATCCCTGTGTTGTTGTATCATTGAGAATTAGACCACCAGCCTTTAGACCAACCGGTGACCCTTTATAGTTATTTAAAATATCAAATGTTAGGTATTTAAAAAGCCTGCCTGTTATCCCTGGGATATAAATGAGCAGGGATAAATTTGGCAGGGTTTCATTCAGGTCTTTAGTGTTCTCCATTTGCATCTGTTTTAGTCACACCTGAAAGAGCTAATCACAGCAGCAAGAGATGGATTAGATGGTATTAACTTCTGAAATAAACATGCATGTACATAAAGGTATGAGCAAATACAACCCCAGGACACAACCATCTCATAGTGAAAAAGGCATATAAATCCTATAAGGGTAAATAAAAGCTTTACCTATGTAAAATAAAATTAATACTAATGCTGATCTATTTAATTGAAAATCCAGAGACAAAGCAGTGCAGTAAAAAAAAACAAACTTGGGTGCTAAGTAAAATTAATTTTTGTGCTGCTTTTCCAGCTGAATAATTTCGGGAAAATGTAAAAGAATGATTTATTTTAAGAGTAAATTAACATGGCTTCAATTAATTCAGTCATTTTTACATAAAGGCATATTTCTGTCGGTGAGGTCTTAAATGCATTTAACCACAAGGGACAAGACATAAGAATAAGCATTTCATTCATTCGTTTTCTGTACCCGCTTATTCCCTAATTCGGGGTCACAGGAATCTGCTGGAGTCTATCTCAGCCGCCTCTGCAAGAGCGAAAGGCAGGAGGGGTTGCCAGTCCATCACAGGCACACACATACACACACTCACTCATTCCTATGGGCAATTTAGAATCTTACTTACCTAACATACATGTTTTTGGACTGTGGGAGGAAAAATCGGAGAACCTGGAGTAAACCCACGCAAGCACGGGGAGAACATGCAAACTCCACACAGAAAGACCCCTGGCTGGGAATCGAACCCGGGCCTCCTTGCTAAAAAATATATATTGAAAAAAATCTATAAATATAACAGTTTTAACAGTTCAGTTTATATACCAGTTCATTTAAGTGACAGGTTTTTTCCCATGCATTTTATTCATAAACATTTATATACTGTATTCACATCAGCATATTTGCCATTTATATTTATTATTTACAATAGGGCTGCATGACATTGAAGAAAAATGCGATTTGCAATATTCCAAATGATATGATATTCGGTATGTAATTTGATATTTAAAGAAAATAACCAACGTATATTTTTCCAAAAATATTCACCTGTGTTAACATTTTTCTGCCAAGCAATGTCAATACTAGTTGTGCTTGCATTTGAGGTGACTAAAGATTTGTCATGTTTCCTCTTTTGCCATGCCACTCAAGATTTACATGTTCTACCTAGAACCTCAGTCTGTATGTGGTCGTCACTTTTAAAATACTGCTGTATCTTTGAGGCGCCTCTGTATATTGGCACTAAATTCTCTTCAGCAGCTTTGGGTGCCTCAGGCTTATCAAGATTATCTTGCTATCATAGCTTTGCGGCTTGATGATTGTCTTACGTCAAAGCATGCGCAAGCACATCCCAACTAACATCTGCAGCGACCCATCAAAATAGCATGCACCCAAATTTGGGGCATTGTTATTAAAGCAACCCCTGCGTTTTTACCTACAGCCAAAAAAAGAACCTAAAATGGAAACTTTATTTATGGACTTATAATCAAAACAAATAAATAAATACTTACCCGCATTTGTACCTGTATAAATTAAAGCATTATACAACATCCCCTTCTCATGTTTAGCTTTTAAAATTTGCTAAAACCAACACGTTTCGCAATATGGCTCACATCATTCTAAAATTAACTCCCTTTATCTTTGTTTTCACATCGCGGTATGTAGAATGCACTTAAACTATGATTTTACAAGATTTTACATGTTTATGATGATGAAACTCACAGATTAAAAGATTGTCTGTGTAGTGTGGCTTCCACTTGGAAAGAATGGTCAAATTAGACACTGCTGGATTTGCCCCAGATCTCTGTCTCTCTGTCTCTCTGTCTGGGTAAATGATAAACAAGATAGGAGCTATTAACCGCCTGCTTGTCTCATTATCTAAACCGTCTAAAATCAGTTTAAGTTTTCTAATATATTATATTATTTTTTACAACTTTTGGGCCTGAAATCATTCCCTTTTAAGCAACTTAACATCCCGCCAAGATGAACAAACTAACAAGAAAGGCAGGGGTGCAGATACAAAGCGTATGAAAACACGAGTGAACGTTTGGTTGAGTAATTTAGATTTTGTTCTCACAGCATGACAGTTTCATCCAAAAACAACATTCTTCAAGAATATGAATAGTGAGATTATGAAAGAAAAGCACACATGCAGCAATGAACTGGTGGCTTCACAAGCGTTAAAGAATTTCAACATAATGTATCTGAATTATTTTAACTAAATATTATATTTAAATAAAAAAGAGGCAGGTGGCAGAGCTGAAAGTAGCAGAGCTGAAGATGTTGAGGTTGTTCTTGGATGTTACGAGTTTATCAGGGCGACGGCTCATGTTAGATGGGAGTCCAGATTGAGGTATACAGAGGAGGGATAGTGAATATATTAGTGGGAGGATGTTAGAAATAAAGCTACCAGGCAGAAGGCAAAGAGAAAAGCCAAAGAAGTTAGTGGGTGTGAGTGAAGAGGATGCAGAGAATAGGGTTAGGTGGAGACAGATGATTCCCTGTGGCGACCCCTAAATAGGGAACAGCAACATACACTATGTAAACACATTTTATATATGTATATATAATCTAGATCCTTTTCTGGATTTTTTGGAATACTGATAATGTATTCCCCATCAACTGAAAGGGCTAAGGAAATGAACAGTTTTAATCTATAAACTAGCCTTAATGATGGCGTCATATATTCTTGGTATATTTTCACAATATTCTTATAACTGATTATGCTTTTCAGATTTTTTTCTGAATCCAATATAAATTATTGCTACCAAAACTATTTTTGTCTGTAATTGAAATAATAATTTAGGATTCCAGGGCTAGGCTTTTAGTATGAAATTTCTAAACGCAGAAAAACAAAATGTCCTGTAAAATCATAGACAACCTGCAGTCATCTGGCATTCCTAAACATTTGTAGGCAATGTGTTAAATAAATGAATAGATCATATTGTGTTATCAATAACCCGGTTTATAGAATAGATTATTTAAAATTGGCTATTTTTTCCCCCTTTTGATTCACATTCATCAGTATTTTTACTAAATTAAAAACAGATTGGACAATTGAAGGTTCATGAAAAAAAATCGCTCATTTATCTTCAGTATCTACTTGATTCTGGCCATCGAACAAGAAAAAAAGGGAAAAAAAGTCTACTTTCCCATCTGCTCCTGTTAGAGCTAGCTAACATTTTTCCTATAAACTTCCTGGACAGTTTTCCATGTTACTCATATCTAACTTTAGCTGAAATATGAAATTTTTTTGGCCAGCACTTGTATTAAATCTGACTTCAATCTGACAGCTTGTGGTTTCAAAATTGATTAAATTTATTTCTTGACATTTGGATCCCATTTGACCAGTAAATCTGAAGGACGTGTGTTTTTTTTGTTTTGTGTTAGAGCTTCCTTGATGTCTGTGATTTACAGCAAGAACCATATTATTTAACAAACACAGCAGTACGGGGGTCTGCGAAGGATATCATCATCATCAGCAGCAGCAGCTATTATACTCTAGAATTTGTCAATCAGCTAAAGCAGAAATGTTATACAATTTTTATATTGCCTCAACAAGTATTCAAATATGCATCATTTCATTTTCTTAACTGATTTAGTTTTCTGCAAATTAAATGTTAAAATCATTTTTTATTTTTATTTTTTTGTAAAGAATTTTATTTAATTTTTTGAAAAGCCATATAAAGCACTTTCAATTACCACAATTCAGATTTATTCAAATCCAGCCTGTGTTTATAAATGCACAGAATCGGTGCAGTATAACGCCAACGCTGCAGAATTGCACAATATAATAAAGCAAAATAAAAAAAACTGACCTCTTCAGATAGGAGAACACACACACACACAGTAAAATACAAGACTAACCGAAAGCAGATGTCTACTGTTTTCACTCCCTGAACTGCCCTATGTGAAATAGATAAATATAAAAAGATAAAACTTTAATCATCTATTGATGGAAATAATGTAAACAGATTCCCTACCAGTTACTTGTTGATAGTAATTGTTAATAAGTTAGTGCCTAACTTGTTTAGGCTTTTCCTAAAGTTCCGGACTGTTGCTA
Organism: Bagarius yarrelli; assembly: GCA_005784505.1. Lineage (NCBI taxonomy): Eukaryota > Metazoa > Chordata > Actinopteri > Siluriformes > Sisoridae > Bagarius > Bagarius yarrelli. Next base: position 1,824,692 of record VCAZ01000080.1, read on the forward strand.
AATATCTTTGCTTGACTCCAATTGCAAGATGATAAAATTTTGCAACATGTTCTTCAAACTAGACACATTTTGCTGGACTCAGCACTAATTTTATACTTCAAACGGCACTAATGTTATTTGCAATAATAACAATAATCATTAAAAAATAAATAAACACAAATTCATATCTGGCCTCACATCCAGACAAAAAAAATCAAGTTATCCAAAGCTCATTTCTATAATATGGAGAAGTTAAAACTGATTTTTTTTGGTCAGGTTTCCAGGGACCCGATTCCAGGAACATTGTTAACCATTTATGAGACCGCAGTTCCTTCACTTTCCTGCACGTTTTCTCACCTTTGGGACAATGTAAATCATGGTGAGAAAAAAAATTTGAGGAATCCCACTCAAACAGAAAAAAGTTTGGGTTTGGTAAAAATGCGTCAAAATGTGAAAAAAATGCAGAATGTGTACATTATGGAAAAAGAATTCCTTGAGGGTTTGTGGGAGAACTGACTTTTCGAGGAGGGGAATCATTTGATTCGGTTTTAAATTGAACCTTCATGTGATGGCCGGCCAGTCAGGCGCAATAGAGACAGCAAGGAAATGTATTAACCGTCTGTGTTTTAGGGCAAAAAATTGATTAAACAGCATAAAATTGATTACGTTGCCTCTGATTACTTTACATCAAGAAATGTATGGATTCACTATTTTGTTGCAACAGAACGTTCAGGCTCAGCAGCATGAAGATATTTTTTAAAAAATTAAAGAGGTACAAAAACGTGTAGTTATAATACGAGTGATTTGATCTAACATTTGAAGTAAACAAGAAAAAAGAAATCCACTAGCTGTAACGTTAGCACTCAGTAACCAACCCTGCAGCAAACCCTTACAAAATGAGAGGAAGATACCCGAGAGCCAAGTAATCCCACATCTCAAAAAGGTACCGGTATCGGTATTGGCGAGTACCAGGAAAAAAAATCAGTCAGTATTCATACTCTGTCTTAAAAAAAAATGTTTTTTCTGATCTCACCAAGATGGCTTAAGCTGCTACCCCGAGAAAAACAGGTTGCACTGACTGGGTCAATCTGACACAGAGAAGTAAGAATAATCTGGGTTTTTGATTTATACAACAAATAAGGTTGTCTACTTGTGAATAGTTAAAGGTTCGCCAGGCTTCTCTGTAAGCCTTGAGAAAAATAATAATAATAATAATAATAATAATACTGAGTGCACTAATTAGTTCACACACACTTTCATATTCTTTCAAAAAATGTCATTTTGGACTGTTTTACTATTTTAATTCCAGCCACACCATGGGTCGGTCAATGTGAGCCGTAGATCACTGTTTTTTGGGGTATTTTGTTCAGTTCTATGAATCTCTCCAGGGTTTAAAAAGAGATTTGCTTGACCAAATATCTTAAACTTCCTTAAAATAGTTGAGCAAATGTGTAATAACATTAAAAAAAATAATTACATGCTGGATGATTGAGGTGAGACTAGAGCAGGAACATGATGTGAGAAGAAAAAGACATTATGTATTACAGAGTGTGTGTGAGTGAGAGTAAGTGTAAAAAAAGAGAGAGAGAGAGAGAGAGAGAATGAAGATGATGTAGTAGAAAAATAATATATGTTGATGGATGGATGGATTTTAGTGGCTGTTACACTGCACACAGTGTGTGGACAGACAATCTCAAGCTGCTAAACACATCAAAATGAACAAAGCTAACAGTGTCACCACATCTGGACAAACTGTCTTGGTTCACCTGCTGGTGCTTCTGGTCTGCAAGAGAAAGAAAGTGAGACTAAATGAGCCAAGGGGTAAAGAGTACATAAAAAGAAGGGAACACTGAGAACTTCCACATCTTTAATTCAACACTGACACGTTGTGGCGCAAACAGCCATGTGTGCTTGTTGAACATGGGGCAGTTGGATGGGGTGTTTAGGTTTTAGTGAAAGAACTCAATTGTCCTGGCACTATTAATATTGTGGCTAAATGCTAAAAAAGTCTGGCTCCACAAGCTACAGGAAACATTTTTTTTAGAATTGTGGAGTTTATTTTAAGATTGTAGAATAAACATTTAAACATACATATGGATGTTATGTCAGGTTTGTCTAAGTAATGTTAGTGCTCAGGCTTTGCCGTTATAAAAAAAAAAAAAGTGACCAAGAATAAGAAAGTAATGAGGGTTTGTGCCGATACAGCAGATACTTGAGGAGGCTAGTTAGCAGTCGATGAGTTTGCAAAATGTGATTGTGGTATTAGCATAAAAGCTGAAGAGAATTTGTTCAAGCCCAGTCTATAAATGACTAGTTAAAAGATCTGGGCAGAATCAAATGATGCAAAGATAAAGAAAGGGTGAAATAAGCATTGTGGGCGATGTAATATACAGCTTGTTCAACACTAACATTATTTCTGCTCTAACTAATTGACAAATTCTATACAATTTGTATATTGCCTCAACAACGTGTATCCAAACACTGCATCATTTTAAATTCTTAGCTGTTTTAATTCACGTTTATAAATAATTTTAATACGTCAGCACTTAGAATTACCAACGTGTATGAATGTGCTATATAAATAAACAAACGTGTCTTGTCTTGTCATATATAAAATGTCCTACAATGTGTGGGTCCTTCCTTCCAGACACAAACATGTAAGATCTAACAAACCAGAAGCGAACCAAGAATTTACAAATTTATTATTGGGTTATTAAAAGGTCATATGTTAAGGTTAAAATTTGTTTATGAAATGTTATCAATTATTTCTGGTTTAAGGTCATGGATTATGTGCTTTTGTGTAATTGATTCCTGTGCAAGAAAATACAACTTTTATGTCGAGTTTACATCAGAATAAAAAGTAAAAAATCTTTTAAAATTTGTTACTAAATACTTGAAAAATCCTTTACTCTTAGGTGAAATCTTCTACTGGTCCAGATTACAAGGAGTTAAACGCTGGGAACGCAGAGAGTTTTTTCACTTCCTGCCTGAAACGTTTAAATGTATTATTTATTTACCCAAAGAATATTTTCCATTGTACTCTCTAGGGATGTCTGTCCTAAGAGAGGCTTTCTGTAAATTTTCCAGAATGGTACACGGTCATTCCAGGCCTGTTTTTTCAGAACTTTCGGGGCTGAATAATCCTGCTTCACAATGTGCTACAAAGGAACTATTTAGTCAGAGCAGATTTAACCTACAGTAAGTGCAGCCTCAGTAAGTGGTTTCTTGGAAGCTTCCCAAACATAAGTAAATGCTTAGGAGGTACATCTGGCTTACGGCTTTAAAATTAAAATATTTGACCTTTGCTGCACCATTAAGGCAGGTACAATGGCTAATTAACTACACACTCCTGTTAAAATAGCAGGACTTTGATGTGAAAAGTTATAGATGGTAGAATTCTACCAAAAAAGACAGGGTAATGTAATAAAACGAACAAAGCATTGGGTTAGGGGTGTGTAAACTTATGGAACTAGGTAAATTTTATTTATTGTATTTTTTATTTTCCCCTTTCTACCCTAAAAGCCTTTTTGTTACTTCTTTTGTTTGCGAAGTATCACAAAAAAAACGTCTATAAATTAATCCTGGTTTATATTTTAACACTAACATTTAAAAAGGTGTGCGTAAACTTTTAATATCCATCATTGGTGTTAAATGGGTTACAGTGGGGACACAAAAAAAAAACCTTGTCAGAATATGCAACAGCTGTTTAATACACACATCTTGAGTTTCGGGTTACTTCGGGTGATGAAAATGTCCTTACACAACCTCAACAGCTCTTTTCCACATGTAATTGCGGTTTTTTTTAACCTTTATTTCTGTAAAGGGGATTTAGGGACTTTCAGCATTTGTTGCATATTTTTTGTAAAGACCTGAGGAGCCAAAGAAAAAAGATTTTATTTTTAATTTACAAATTTGCATGTTTTTGTGTCTTGGGTAAAGTGAGCAGAAAAAGCTTTTAAAAATATGTGTATTAAACATTTACTCTAGTCGGGTAACAATCTGCAGCACAACACCAGATAAATTTTAAGTGAGCTGTACACAGCTTGTCCTTCACAGGATCACAAGAACATGAATTCTATCCCAAAATACTCTAAAGGCAGGGGGACATCCTAGCCCAGGTGCTGATCAATGACACTCAAACACCACAGGATGCAATGCTAAAGTGTTAACTATTAAAGATAGCCCCTGATGCACACAAGACAGAGGCAGAAATCGAACCCTTAGGACCAATGAGTAAAGGCAAATGGTTACAAAAGCCTGCAATACAAAAAAAACTAATATTAAATATTTACATAATATAATATAAACATTAGCATCATTATCCATCCATTGTCTATAGCCGCTTATTCTTAAATCAGGATCACAGGGATCTGCTTGAGTCTATCTCTGCCTTTCACCTGGGATAGACTCAAGCAGATCCCTGTGACCATGATCACTAGACTAAACAACCACTCACACGCACTGGTATGGGCAATTTAAAATCACTAACCAATTAACGTGTTTTTTGGACTGTGGGAGGTAACTGAAGTAAACCCACGCAAGTACAGGAAGAACATGCAACTCAACACAGAAAGACCACTGCTGGAGATGCAAACCTGGGACTTTCTTGCTGTGAGGCAACAATGCAAACAATCAAACCACTGTGCTGCCCCATTAGCATTATTATTAGCTAGCTAATTAAGTAAATGTGTGTTATGGAGTTCAACAGGCATAAAAATTGAAAGAAAAAAAAAACCCTAAAAAATTGTTCCTTAGAATTTTCATTCTTGCTTCCAAACTTCATGGAAAATTAGAACACGAGAATTTACCAAAGTCATTTTCAACTTTGCAGAAAAATAAAAGGCAACTGACCCTACGTTGACATGCCATTGTCCTAATTCACATGTGATACACTTCCTCTCCCCTAGGTCGACTTCCTTTTGCTCTACAGGGTATAAATCTGTCTTTTGTAGTAAATCAGAGCACACCGATTCAAGAAAAACATTCCACACAAAGCGCTTACTGTGAGCTAGCAGCACTGGTCAAAGATTTCCCTGGAGAAAAAAAAGAAGAAAAGAAGCATTTATCACCACATAAAAATGCTATTGTTACAATAACTGTTCCTCCATAGCATGATTAAAGGATGTGGGTGAACGGAAGAGCATAATTACTGGACAACCTCCAAAAACAGCACAGTAATTAAATGATATTGTGATTATTCATTAATAATTGGAAGATAATTGTGGGTAAATTCTTGAAAACCACATTACAAATCTAGACCAAGCTTTTTTTTAAGTATTATTGTCTTGTCTAATTGGTTTCAAATTTGATGCCAAGTGTTATTTGTGCGTGTCATTGCAAAATTAGAACATCAGATTTAGGATGGGTTACGTGTTGCGGTTTCTTGCCAATAGGTCTTCCAACCGCAGTCATTGTTTCTGGAATATTATAAAATCAATTTAAATTTATTGTCATTTTTAACTACTACAGAAAATAAAATTGAAACTGAGAGAAACGACTACTACTGAATAAAAGTGAACTGTTTGTAAAATTTCAGCTAACCATAAATCCATGTAATCGAATCACTAACGTCATATTAACTTAATTTAGGAGCTTGATAGAAAGCCATCATATTATTGCCATCGATCTGTGTAATCTCTAATTCCGTTCAAGTGCAATATTTCACAACATGACGGAGTAATTTCACAGTAAATAAGTTGCTCTATGTTTCATACACAGCCAGTTAAGGGAGATAATAATGTCACTTTAAGAGAAACTTCAGTCATGTTAGACATTAAATTATTATTTGGCATCCCAGCCTAGCTGTGGAAAGGAATTTTAGAACATTGTGTGAAAGAAGGGAAAAAAGCAGCCATTGGTGTAGTGGGATTTGTAGAACAAGATTCAAAACTGAGAAGCAGAGAGGAGAAGTTGTTCATGGGATAAAGACTGACAGTGACTTTGATTGCAGATTTTCAGTCACAGATTGATAGAGAGACAAAGTAATAAAAAAGCCATTTTTATAATAAATATTTTGTCTTTTTATTTGAGTCGTATTTAACTGATTACAAAGGCTCAATATTTCTCAACTGATCTCAGGTGTAGTTCAGGTTTCTAGTAAATCTTTGGTAAGGAAAGCAAGATATTTATTCACTGTTCCATTTATAGCATTTGGCAGACGTCCTTATTTAGACTGACTTGCGTTTATCTCTGTTATACAACTAAGCAATTGGGGGTTAAGGGTCTTGCCTGGGGGGCAACAGTGGCAGGTTGGTGGTGCTGGGAATCAAACCCTGGTCTTCCAATTAGCAGTCCAACACCTTAACCATTGTGCCTTATTCATTTTGATACATATGCAAGTCCAAGTTTGTTAGTTTTTTTCCCTTGGTCCTTCAATGCCTTTTTTTTTAAACATGTATACAAAAAATGCATTAATCACCACTTTGGCAACATTTTCCTACAAACTCAGTAATTTCAATAAAACACAATTTTTTAGACAGACAGACAAGAGATCCAGTTTTTTCTTTGGTTTAACAATGCTCATTGTTTGTGAAATATTCCAAATGTGTATTAATTACTGCTTTGGCAACATTGTACTACAAAAGTCATGCCAATAAAACTCATTAGAATTAAAAAATAAAAATTACAATCAATTTTTAAAGAAAAATGATATAAATGCATCTAATGCAATGCTTTAATTTTTTTTTTTTTTTGGCAAAAATCACCTTATCCACATCCATTAAAAAAAACCCTTTTTATTCTATGGATGGAGGTGTTTAAAAATGTCTAGACACCAGTTTTTTTTTTTTTTTTTGTCAATTTCCCCAACGTAGAACTTGTTAAACTCTCTTAATTTGCTCTACTTTCACTTCCCATTGTTTTCTAGCTCTTTCACATTCTCCTTAATATCGTTTCCAACTTTAATCTAGGACAAACAAACAATAACTTGACCGACAATCCACACAGAAAACATACTGATGAATATAAAAGCTGAAGCCGCATGCCTGTGTGTCGGCTTTTAATTCCTCCGGTTTATGCCGACACGCCCCCTGCTGGGAAACGACATCAATTAAATGTAATTAGTTTCACAGGTGCTTCAGGTTGACACACGTTATATCATTCTTTATAAAGTCGCATCCGACTAAAACCCTAGAATGGGAATTAAATAGTCTGTTATATGTTAAAGATCTATAAAAAATGGTTATTTCTAAAAACAAAGAATCCTAAAAATCTTCATAAGAAGCTAAATTCTATGTTCATTTAATGTCCAAGTTTAAAAGAAGCTGCCCTTTGTTTTGATTATTAAGCAATCCCCCATGATGCACCTAGAGTCCTTTTGACTTGTACAGTAAAGTAATGAATAAAAGCTGAATTAAACATTGTGTCCTGTCCTGTATATTTCTAATAAGTTTGTGCCATGTTTAATTGCTAGAAACTTTATGATCCACAGCTGAATGCATCATGTGTCTCTTTACCACCAAAGCTAGAGTACAGATCACCCAGTTTAAAGTGACAGGACAAGAGGCTTCGGTGTGAATGTGACGAAGAAAATTATGTAAAAATTTGTGAAGATGAGAACAGAGAGTTTATTCTAAGTGTGAGTTCTATACAGCTACTTAAACCTACAGGTACCGTCAGGGCCGGTCCAGGCTCTGGGGGGCTTCATGGGCAAGACTGTAGATTTGGGGCTCTCTAATCAACTCCTCCCTAAAAATAAGTAGTAAATAAATTACGACCATAAATAACAAATAAATTCGGCTAAAAGTCGCTAGAAGACTCAGTACTAAAATTTGTTAACTGCCAGGTTAACCCTGGTGCGGTGCCCCCCATTCATTTTGCGCCCTAGGTAACTTCCTATGTCACCTATGCCACGAGCCGACCCCATTAACACATACTGTAAACTGGTTTTAGACTGTATTAGGTGTCCAAAAAGTATGAAACCACCTAATAAAACCAAAAATTCTTAAATACAAAATTATCATTTACAACAAAAGTTTAGATTATATGATAAGGATGGGTATGTAATTAAAAGAAAACTACATTCTACTACAAACAAAAGAACATCCTTATGTTCTGAGCTTAAGCAAAAATGAGGCCTTTACCAAAAATATTCTTTACTCTATAATAAGTGAACAGTTTTTTTACTCAAGTTTTTTCACTGCCACTACCATATGTATCTTTCGCATGAGTTTTGACATGCTGTTTTTTAAATTGATGCGCCATTTACTACATATGAGGTTTCAATCACTGACAGAATGTTGCCAGTTTCAGTTATTGGTTACGGTTACGCTTACAAGGCATCGGCAAGGGTTGCTGATTAACACGTTTACATCTGGAATTGGAGATTTGTTTCCTGCTTCTGCCCAGTGTGTGCAGAGTTTCTGTTTCGGTGGTTTTCACTTGGAACTTCGGTTTCCTCGAGACATAAGTTGTGGACTTACTAGCATCTCTTAAATGCCTGAAATGTGAATGGTTGTTGTAAATGTGTCTCTGACTTTATGCCCTATAATGAGTTTGCCTTATATCTTCTGCCTATTTAATAGACTCTGGCTTCTCTGTGACCATGTGACAAGTTTACCATGAAGGGAATACAGGTATATTAAAAAAAAAAAACAATTCTGAAAATCATTTAGACATAATAATAATGTCAGTTAAAATGAATGATTTAATGCAAGTGAATTCCAACATTTCTCTCTAAGCAGAGTTGAAATAAGTGAAAGTCCAGGTGATATCCTGTTCTTCTAGGGCTTAATGCCAGGTTTGGCTTAGTTCTCCGATTTAAAAGAAACATAGTGAAATCCGCTTCCTCTTAAGGAGAATAGCAATGAAAATAGCTCATTGTTTTAGCAGACACCCTGTAGTATATTGTCAGGTCTTGTTAATAAAGCAAAATTACTGCATCGCATGAAACAGGCTCTGTGCTGCTTCCAAACATTGTATAACGCATTTGCAGAATGTTGTACTTAACTTCACAGATGTGTTATGCAAAACATCAGTCAACTATCCCCATTCGAACCCTGAAAGCCGTTACCTTAACCAAAAAATACAGGTGCATTGCTACTAAACAGCAGGTCCAGATGCACCTAAAATTCTTAAGCTATAATGGCAAATTAGGCATGTAACAACAAATAGGATACTAATGAGTAATGCCAGATGTTTTCCCTGGTCTGAGGAACTAAGGGACATCCCTGGTCTAAGGGACATCCTCTTACAGAACAAAATGTCTGGGAGTTCTGTGTGGCTCTGCAGTCTGCCAATTACTGATGAATTGTCTTGGATCATACAGTCCTGAATTTTTCTTTGGAAAGCTACGAAGAAATATGTAAATTATGTGCTTATGAGCATCATGTGATGCCTTTAAAAGTAATGAGCTGAATGGTGATTGGAAGTTTGGATCAAATCTTGTTTTTTAACTCATTTCATTCATTTCAGCAGAATATACAGTAACATCAATTATATATTAATTACCTCGACACGTCTTCTTCTGCAAACATTAATCACATTCAGGGGCAGGGGTGCCGCTAGTAACTTTGGACCCATGGTTGGGCCCCATGCCACACCCATTCTGTACCAAACATAGTATTACATCACTGCTACTATTGTTACTATTGATAAAATAGATTTCCAGGCGGCCCCTAATGTATGTGGGCCCTTATCATCCTAACACCCCCCCTTTAGAATAAAACAAAAGTCTCTACAGTCTATAATAAATATTCTTAAATTCTCATGATTTTCAGAATGCATTTCATTGCTGCTATAAAAACTAGTATTTCGTTAGAGAACCTAACTGAACAGATAACATGAATAGCAGGAGGCTTAAAAAATAAACATTTATAATAACCATTAGATCCAATTTAACTGATGCAATGGGAGCCCCTATGTAAGAATATATATGTGTGACCCTATTACACCGATTCTGCAATCTTACTACTAATAAAAAGCATCTCTGGTGCATGGGGCCTTAGAGGTGCCCCTGCTAACAGCACCCAATGAAATTTTATAGGTTTAACAACTCTTTTGTGTAGGTTTATGACCTATAACCCCAATTAAATCGACTTTTTTGTCCAGATTGTAACACTTAAGAAGGTAAATGAGGGCAAATGGCTTTGCAAGGCGCTGTGCACATTTTCCTTCTGCACATTGACTGTGATTTCTCGCTCCAGGTTACTCATGTTTCTCTGTTCACTGTAAAGCTTTTGATATTTCTTAATAGGCATGTTAAAGCAATTTAGCCATAAAAGTGTAATGGTCTCTGGGTCTCCAGGTTACTCGTTTGTGAAATATCTTGCAAGTAAATAAAATCCATTCTGCCCTAAATACGGGAAGAATTACCAGCCATGTACAACTACACACTAATAGCTGTTGCATGAAATAAAAACAAACCTTATCTTCCGGTGGGACTCGAGCCCAGGCTGAGGAAACAGTCCTAAATACCCATGGCTATTACAATTAGGTTAAATGTGCATTAGTAGTATGATAGTTTCCTCAAGTTGGGAACAAACAACTCTGAAACAAACAAGTTCGATGTTTCTTTTGATATTTGATGTAAAGAGTTGTAATGCAAGACTTACGGAAAAGTCTTGAGAAACAGATAGTATCTACAGGTTTATGTCATATGATGAACTAGACTAAAAAATAGATATTCAGTTATGCTGATGTTGTGTAGCATTAATAAAATGGTGTAAAATATAAGATATATAAGCAAAAATATGGGAAAAAACTGATTATTATAATTATATTGTTGAGCAGAATTTACATTTGTGGAAGCATACAATATTTTACATTGTGTTTGTTTGCTAAATCTTGACATTTTCCCGTCTCTAAAACAAAGAGACCAAACCACCTCCAGCATGGCGAAGCCCCTGTGCCTGCAGAACAGCCGAGTCACTGAGGGTCTTAAGAAGATGCTTAAAGATCTACATTTGCCTCAAAAACCCACCACTAGACCTAAATTAATAAAAATATTCTCTTTAAAATGTCACACTGTTGTGGGTTGTTTTACTATGTTTGTGGTCTCATGTATAAGTATTGATCTGCTTAAGGGTGTCTAATAAATGATGTAAATGTGAATTTATACTTGGTCTCAGACCTGCTTGCCCACCATCATTACTTGGCCTTACTAATGCTGTTGTAGAGAAATAAACCCGAATACAACCGGAATTCTTTCAACTCCCAAATCTAGTGTTCTGTAATAGTTCAACTAGATCAGACACGAAATTTTTACGAAAGCACATACTGTCAGGTGTCCACATGTTTTTTGTTCATAATATTGTAGCATTAATTTTCATCTTGGATGTGACCAGTGGTGACAAATATTTTCGTTACAGTACTTTAAGTAGATTTTTTTTTTGGTAATTGTTGTACTTAAGTTGTTTAAAAGTAAATTATACAACTATTTTTTTGTTTTTTTCCCCACAAGACAATGCATAAAAGCCATAAATTCATTTGTGAGATTTATAAGCCAATCAAGGCGCTTTAGCCATAGATGAAATGCGGCTTTGCAAATGATAATAAATAAAAAAAAAAAAACTTGATCCGTCTGTTTACGGTTTTCAGAATTTTTTTGGTTGTCTTTAACATTGTGATAATTCAGTTCTTTTTTTTAATTGTCTGATATTTAAGTGGGGTTGGGTATCATTTCTATAGTAATGATTTTGCTTCTCTTTTTAAAAAAACCCTTAAGATAGAAAACATTTATTCATTTATGTTGCAAATGAAAACCATAAACAAAAAGTAGCAGCGCACAGAACACCTAAGAGAAACTTACCAAAACTACTACAGCAAGAAAAACTAGACTAAAAAAGTGATACATCCTAAACATTATTAAAGACATATAAACGGTAATTAAATAAGAACTCAAAGAAAATGCACCAAATTCCTATTTTCCTTGTGTCTTCACTTTAGACAAAACTGTGTTTATGAGGAAATTTTGACAATTTTGAGTATATTTATATTTTTATCTTTTATCTATTTATCTATTTTACATGTGAACCGAAACAACCGTGGAAACGAGCATTTTGGTGGTGTTGAGATTTTTGTTTGCAACTAGTCAAACTGCAGCCCAAAACAATAAAACACAGCCAGTTTTGATAGTTAATGTAGTTATTAGCTGACAATCACTCTGCTGCCCTCTGCTGGGATGAAACATGTAACACAGCTGAACAGAACTAAATTAAAGGTGATACTTAGGATGACATTTGCTTGTTTCAATTAAATGAAGTAAAACCACTGTTTTTTTTTTGTTTTTTTATGAGCCACTAAATGAGAAATTTTGAGACTTTATTTGTTAATACACAAAAGAATGCATGCTATGTGACCAAAAGCTTGAAGACTTGTAGAGATGATAATAATAATAATAATAATATAATAATAATAATAATAATAATAATACTGATTATTATTATTATTATTATTATTTAATTTATTTTGTATACGTTTATTCTGATGCTGTAATTTTAGCTTTTTTATGGGCTTAACCAAGTCTGGGTGAAGATTTGCGTGAATGTGTTTTGTACCATGTTTAATTGTACAATTTATTTTTAAAATAAGATAAAATAAAGATAAAATTAAAAAAAATTGCACACAGAACAAACAAAACAATAATAAATAAATAAATAAATGCATCACTGAATAGCGAACTCAAAATACTTTTATTTTGATCTTTCCGGAAGTGCGTCACGTCTGTACATCCCATCCCGTCCCATCCCGTTCCGTTCTTTCCAGTTATTCCTATTATATTCCCAGATTATCTGTATAGAAGTGCGTCTGTTTCTTAGTTACCGTAAATACCGGTGAAATGGGAGTTTAGATAAAAATGAAAAACGTTAGCGTTAAGTTTGTTTGTCGGTACCGGCTGTTCGTCGTGATTTGTTAGGGGTTTTGGTTCATTCCTGAAATAATAACGGCTGCTTTATCTGCCATCAAGGTATCATTCTGTTATTCTTATTGAGTCTAAACTATCAGAATTAGACGGGGTTTAGATTAGACGTTCATTGTTTATGCGTTGATTGAGTTTTATTTGCTGGTCAGGTAATTTCACCAAAACCGTAAATCTTGAAGTTTGCGGCATGTATTTTTAGTTTATTGTGATGATCTATGCAAACTAGCAACTGGGGGTGGGGTGGGGTGGGGGGGGGGGGGGTCCATGAAAGTTAGCATGCAAATATTCTATCTAATTTTAATTATAGTTTATATCAAAATCCAGACGAACTCTGGAAAATAGTTGGGATAGTTATTAGTTGGTTATCATTATTATCATATTATTATGTAAGCATAATTTATTATCATGTTATTATTATATTATTATCATTGTTATTATCGGTATTTATTTATTTGCATCAATAATTATCATTTATTATTACTATTATCATTAGAATTATTTATTATTACTATTGTTATTATCATATTATCATTATAAATATTTTCATTTATTATCATTATAAATATTTTCCTTCTTCTTCTTCTTCTTATTATTATTATTGTCACCTGATATTAGCTTCCTTTTTGTAAGTGCAACAAATATTAATTAAAGAAAAATTAAAACGTATTTTTGTTCGGCTGGTTCTGCTTGGCTGATCTAATTAAAAAATAAGAACATGTCAATCCTTATACATTAATGTTGTAAAACAATTAAATTATTATTACTACTTTTGTTTAGATATAAACATGTCACTGTGATAATCATGTCCCCTGGTGAAAAAACATGCTTAGCGTTTAATAATTAAATAAACGATAAATCCAGTAGTTTATTTATGATGTAATATGAATGACTGTTAATATTATGTTACAGCCAGCTGATCATGTCCCATGTTTAGAACCTGCCTGTTTAAGTTCTGAGCACGGAAATGGTGCTTATCAGCAGTCGTTACTTCAGGAAGAAAAAACCCAAAGCTTTCCTGGAGAAGGTGATGAGCTGGTGATTGACATGGGCCGACTAAAGCTGGACAGAACTAAAATAAGGTGCAATCATTTACTGTCACTCTGATGGAGAGCCACCAGTAAATAAAGCGAAAAGGTGAGAGTCGTAACATTTTGTTGTCTGTCTTTATAATTGTATACATTAACATCTGGCATATCATAGTCAAAGATCCTGTATGCAACAAATTAGTAATTAGCGACACAATATCTCAGCTTTGTTTTGTGGATTCCTACAGCGATTACATTGTCTGTGTTTATTGCAGTGCCTCAGTCACCTAAGACTCTGGGACCACCCACTCATGGACCTGTGCAGCAGGAACCCGAACCGCACAGTGCCTGTAAGCGATGACATGCCCAGACCAGCCAACGTGCCCCTGTGCTCCAGGACTAACGGGTGGAGCTGGCCTCCTCACCCCTTTCAGCTGCTGGCGTGGCTTCTCTACCTTTACTTTGCAATCACAGGCTTTGGAGTTTTCATCCCTCTGCTGCCGTCGCACTGGATCCCGGCTGGTTATATCGTATCCTTTGTTATGAAGGTTGAAGATTGTGTTGAAATGTATTTTTCAAGCCAGCGGTATTCCGAATGGGACAGGGTCCTACTTGATAGAAATAATCACCTGCACTTATACTGACTCTGTTCAATCGTATCGTATGTTAAGATAAGCTTCGTGACACTGCTCTTAAAGTTTTAAACCCAAGAAAAAATGAGATCTGAGTCATGGATAGAGAGAGAGAGAGGGAGAAATAAAGAAAGAGGGAGAAAGAGAGACAGATGGAGGGAACGAGGCAGATGGAGAGATGGAGTGAAATAGAGAGAGATGTAGATAGAGAGGTACACACACTAGAAGGGCTTCCCCAGTGGGTATTTAGAAACCGTCAGAGGGTTGTTGGAAAACGGATCGGTTATTAGAGGGGCGTTTAAACACTAATTGTAGGCTGCTCTAAATGGGTTCTACTAGGAAGTTTACCGGGTTTCCCAAGACATTAATCAAATCGCTAAAGAAAAAAATGCACTAAAATAACGTGGATTGTCTTTAGTACGGCTTTATTCCCCTCACCTTTATCACCGACTGTAAAAACTAGCAGCAAATCAACAGGCACAGGGCAATCAATAACGCAAAACCTGTCACTAATTTTTATTTGCTTAATCCTAAAATTTCTTAACCCTTTACTTCCTTAACATTTCTTTAACCCTAAGATTCCTTAAGTTTTTGTTCCCTTAAAGGTATGTAGGGTTAAGGGAATAAAGGGAAAAACATCCAGTTTTTGTGCATAAGGTGTGGGACGGGGCGGTAAAGGTGTTTTAACTTGACTTATGGGGAGGTTCGTCTAAAATAGGTTGAGAACCACCGCTTTAAATCGATGTGTCTGAGGTTAAATTTTATTTTATTTGGTTCAGATTTCGACTTTCCTCCACTGACTCGACTTTAACGCAGTGTTCAGTGTACAGGCATTACATTCGTCTGTCACCTGCTGGTGCACCTGACCGCCGTCTCCATCGACCCTGCCGACTATAACGTCAGAGCAAAGAGCTACAAGGGGCCGCTGCCTGCCTTCGACCGCACAAAACACGCACACGTCATCGAGAACTGCCACTGTTACCTCTGTGAGGTGGATGTGTAAGTATGCCCAAAGGCTGGACCGAATATTTCATGGATGAAATTGAAAACATGTCAGAAAAAATTTTGTGTTTGCATTGGCTATATTAAACAAGTTCATTTAAACTTTGATTTATTTTTTAAATAATATATAATATAAATTGATTTTTAGAATAGTTTGATGTAAACAGGTTCATTTTATGCCGTATTAACGTAAACCTGTTCCGCTGTGAAATCTAGAACAATAGAGAAAACCTCAGCATCATGGGTTCTTATCTCAGCTTAGGCACACACAAAGATTTTTAAAGATTTTTAAAATTTTTATTTGGCTCAAAATAAAAATCTTTCGAATCATGTGTACAAATCAATTAATTAATCGATTCCATAAATTCCTCAGGCTTTGTCTTCACTGCGGCCTGTCTGAATCTTTAAAATACACAAGTACTAAACTAGCTACTGAAACCTTCTGTGAAGGCGATTGCCAATTATTTCTTTGTGTTTGTACATGAACTACATGCTAGACTTTAATTACACATTAGAATAAAGAAGCACAAACACATTGGCATATGGTGTTAGCTGTGGGAAGCCAGCAGGCTTTACATGCCTCACCAGCCCTGCTAGGAGCTTCATCTTCTAAGTACGTGTGTGTTATTGTCAAGATTTAACCATGTGTTTCCCTGTCGTTTTTAGAGGACCGAAATCCAAACACTGCAGTGCCTGTAATAAGTGTGTGGCCAGTTTCGATCACCATTGCAGATGGCTAAACAACTGTGTGGGCAGTAGGAACTATTGGTAAGTCCTTCTGAATTATGAAAACGCAATATGTCAGGATTGTTTAAGCGAGGCAGAACAAATGGCTTCCCATGATGCTTTAATAATGTGGCACAATCAGTTTCGGCACAGTACGGTGCTGAGTATAATTTAAAAGCAATTGAGTATGAATAGAAAATCACTGTATTTCTTTCAGAATTAAAGCTGTATATAATTCTGTCATCATGCTCTATTATACCCCCTCATGACTGATTCATTACATTCAACTTAACAATTTTGTATAGCACTTTTTTAATAGTAAAGCAGCTTTGAAAAAACAGCAAGCCAGCGGTCATGACATTTTTTTTGTAAGGATCACATCTGGCTGGCTTCAAAGGGGTAACAATATAAATGTATTATTTGTCTATTTCTATATATTTTTATATAGTAGCAAAATTTCAGGAATTTTCAAGGCTGGAAATGTTCCATGGGGGATAATGGGAATTATATGGGAATTAACAGGAATAAATGGAAATTAATATAAAATATTTCAAATTGCGGGTTACCCTATAACAGGGAATGTGAAATTTCTTGTAAATTCCCATACATTTTAGGAATTTAGAGCTGGAAATTTTCCATGGCAGATAATGGGAATTATATGGGAATTAAGAGGAATAAATGGGAATTTATATACAATAATTCAAATTGCAGGTTACCCTATAAAGGGGAACGTGAAATTTCTTGTAAATTCCCATACATTTCAGGAATTTAATGCTGGAAATGTTCCATGGGAATTAACGGGGAATGTATAGAAATTAACAGGAATAAATGGAAATAAATGTGGAATTTTTTAAATTTGCAGGTCAGCCTAAAATGGGGAAATTGAAATTCCCGTGGAAGAGTTCTGAAAATTTAACAGAAATTTTTCCACCTTTTTGGTAACCCTTTATATATATATATATATATATATATATATATATATATAATCTTATGTATTCTAAAGCTCCTTTGTGGTGAATGTTGCAGTTTTTTTAAGTACTTTACAAAAAAATTAAATTTAAATTGACTATGACTGGTTAGCGATTCTAGTGTTGTTGTTGTTGTTGTTGTTGTTTACTAAACCTTTTACATCGTATTTTTTTCATCACAGGGTATTTTTACACAGTGTTATATCCGCTCTGCTGGGTATATTTTTAGTCGTGATCATCTCCACTTATGTTTTTATCGAGTTCTTTTTGGATCCTTCAAAGCTTCGATCCGATAAACACTTTCAACACGGTAGGCTGCTTTAAACTACTGACAAAATTCATATGTTAACATGAATTTAAAAAAAAGAATAACAATTTACAAATAATTTTGTCTTAGCGTAGTGGTGGATTTCCCTTTTATGAGGGGATAAATATCAAATTGCAATGCAAAAATAACAAAGTTGCAGTAAAATCAAGCACTTTAGTCTGTAATAGTCACAAAAACTTGATGATATATGTTCATCTGGCTCATTATTATCTGCATTTTTTATGTCCCCCTGTCATATTTCAGTGAAGAATGAATCTGTGGTGTGGTTTGTCTTCCTGCCGGTGGCCCCAGTGTCTACAGCAGGATCAGCCATTCCTGCACTGGCAGGAGTTACAATCACCATGGGGCTTCTTTCCTCCTTACTGCTCGGCCATTTACTCTGTTTTCACATCTATCTCAGTAAGTGTATCAGCTTATAGTTTTAACACTCATTTTCTGTGACTCTGCTCGTCTTTGTAAAAGATCCCTGAGAAGATTTTGTTCTAGCACATATAAATAGTTATTCCCTCACTTCTATTGCAAGTTAGTAAAACTGTAAAACACTTTTATGAAGCCCAACGTTTACATTGGGTGTCATCAGCATTACAACTTGGGTGTCATCAGCATAACGATGGTGTTAGAACCCATGTGAGGCAATAACTTTACCAGATGACTGAGTATAGAGGGAGAAAGGAAGAGAACCAAGTACTAAGACTTGTGGGACCCCAATAGAGAGTCTGGTAAATTAATGAAATGAAGACTCTATATTTTTTCAATTACTGTTTTTTAGAACCTGTTTCTAGTTTCTCAAGAAGTACCATTTGTGTAGAAACCATCAATTTTTTGTATGTAAATTTTGGTGCAGCATCCAATATTAGTGTGCTGCTGGAGAATATCCAAATTGTTGATGTTCACGATCAATTGCTTCAGATATACATGGCACAATAAGGGTTGTTGCCTAAATGCAATGGTGCGCCGCTTTTATACTCAAACAGCGTTTCCAAGGATACCTGATGCTTAATTGCTCGTTGTGAGGCACAATACAGACCAGCTCCACGCTGCTAAAATGAATGAGGACTGTCTTTAATCATGATACTGATTAGAATTATAATGTATCAGCTTTGAGTGCGTCATTAAACAAGTCATCATGAAGTCCTGATTTAAAATTTAGCAATGGTTATAAAAATATTAGTAAGAATAACAATAACACCCTGTTTAATAAATGAAATAAAATATGTTCAGGAAAAAGATAATAAGGGAGTCAATATTTAAGAGGAAATGCTGATCATGATTTTTCACATCATTGTTACTTGCTTTAATAAGTTAACAGAAAAATATTCAAAGACAAATGCAAAAATTACAAAAATAAAGCATTAAAATTAATTTTAAAGAACCATCAAAACGTTAATTAAATGTACACCTTTTTTATATGTTGAAGGCAGAACAAAATTCAGATCATATTTTCTGCCAATTACAGAGATCTTGTGATGTCATTATCATCATAACCATGAAAAAACTTGGATTTAGCTTGGATTATTGCTCTTCTCTCATTCCTCAGTGTGGAACCGACTGAGTACATACGAGTACATCGTTCGACAGAGACACCGACAGGAGGCGATAGACACTAACAAAGACTCTTCAGGGAATGAGGCTGTAGTTCCAAAAATAAACCTCATCAAGGTTAACACACACACATACACACACACACACACACACACACACACACACACAGGTCCCAATGACGCCCAAGTGCCATGTTTAGATTTAAGGGAAGTGGTAGCGTAGTTGTCTAACGTGTTGGACTCCTAATTGGAAGATTGGTTTCAATTCTCAGCACCACTAAGTTATCACTGCTGGGCCCGTGAGCAAGGCCCTTAACCCCAATTGCTCAGTTGTTTAAAATAGATGAATGTAAGTTGCTCGTGTTAAATCTGCCAAATGCCGTGAATGTGATTTGCAGGGTTCACTGTTTCAGACTAAAAATGGTGTGTAATGTCATCAAGCTTGGTTCAGACCATGGTGGACACCCACACCTCATATCCATATGGCTCTCTGTCAGGCCAAATGTGGTTTCTACTAGGGCTGCACAATGTATCGTTTCGGCATCGACATTACAAAAGCATAACAATTATTATTTAGTTTATGTTAAAGCACATAGAGATGTCAGTTGGTGCAATTTTTCCATATTGCAGTTTTATTCAGTATCGTGCATCACTAGTTTCAAACATTTATTGCAGTTTCATGGATGTAAAATTGAACACCAAGTTGGTAAATTGGGGGACTTTTACTATATGTATAGTAGTGCACCATTATGCTAAGTGTTCGGGATTTCTGAAAAAAAAGGAAATATTAATGAATTTTTACATTTTTGTAGAGCTTGCGCAGTAACTTTTTGTCTCCACATAGGGGTGCTAAAATTCTTTCTCTCTCTTTTTCTTTCTCTCTCTCTCTCGCTTTCTCTATATACATGTTATAGATGTGTGTGAAATTATAGATCAAGGGCTTTGGAAACTAAAGGGTAATTGTTTTTCTATTCCAGGGACCATATCTTGTTTCAGAAAGCTCAATGTTTAAATACACTGCAAAGTAGTGAATGTACGTTTAAACAAATATACTTTTGCTTTATTCATGAGCCCTTCAGCTACTTCCTAGAGGTAAATCTTCTACAAATATAGATTGTTTCACATTAGAGAGTTCCGCTATCTTGTCTTGATCATGCTGGGTGGTGGATATGAAGCAGGTCTAGGATCTATAGCAGCTTTTATTGACGAAAGGATCTGAAATGTTTGCCGTAATGTTTAGCTAAGCTGTACTTTTAGTACATTCATTACATTTAGTACATTTCAGTGAATTTTGCCTTTACCTTTTTCTTCACCCTGTGAAACACAAGCTGAACTGGATTTTGGTCTGGTAACTGACATTCCATTTCTTTGCTGAGAAAAAGTTGATTTTGATATATATATATATCAATGATTATCTTTTTGTACATTCTTGTGAACTACTACTGTTGCTTTTGTGAGCTTGACAATACACACATTGTGTCATCAGTAAACTCAAAGAAACTAGATCCATTCACTGCCATACATAATCATACCATAAGATCTGGTAAACGTTCTGTATTTGGTGAATTCGCCATTTACATTTACATCCACATTTCAGGCATGTGACACATGTGGCAGGCATCCAGGTTGACTTACATTATTATTATTTATTATTATTATTTGTAAAACTGACAAATGGGAGTTAAAGGCCTTGCTTTGGGGCCCAACGGTGGTACCTTGGTGGTGCTGGGAATCAAACCCACAATCTTCTGTTAAACAGTCCAACACCTTAATCAGTGATCTAACACCTTCTCCAATATGAGAACTGTCATTATTCTCGTACTGATGTTACTACATTTTACATTTACAGCATTTGGCAGACGTCCTTATCCAGAGTGATTTACATTTATCTTTTTTATACAACTGAGCGATTGGGGTTAAGGGCTTTGCTCAGGGGTCCAGCTGTCGCAAATTGGATCTTTCAGTTAACCACTTGACTGGTGTCTGCGACAATTTAAGTAAAGAAATTTCTGTTATGTACCTCAGTTGTCATCCATGTCATCCATGGTCTTTCCTATCCTTCTGGTGTTCCTGACTTCAACAGTGCATCCATTAAGATTGGTTTGTTTTAAGTGTTTAAAATAATTACATTCAAAACAGATTAAAAATGCAATTATCAGACACGGTAGCCCCCAAAAACCTGTAAAATATCTAATTAATATTATGAATAGGATTTATGATCTATGAGAATCTTATTGATTTTTTTTTTATTGTTATTATTTTCAGGATGTGAGTTACGCAGGTACTCTGGGCTACACTAATCCTGAGGTGGAGGTGGAGGATCCTAACCCTAGACGCGCACATGGAAATCTAGAGTAAGGATGTATATTGCTTGTGCGTATTAACTACAAATCGATAACATTTATTTTTTTTCTCATAAAAAGTGTCAAAGTAGAACCTAATTACTGATTGGTTCTTAATTCTCCTTATTAATAAATCAAACATTAGACAATCACTGTCTGTCCTCAAAAGACAATTGAAGACCCACCTCTTACTTAAATACCTTGCACTTGACAAAGTATCTATGCTGCTCTTTTTAACAGTTTTTTTGTGAGTTGTTACACTTTGATTTGCGATCTAATGTACCACTATTAAGCTGTTCAGTAATGCGACTCAAAGCACTTTTGTACATCACTCTGGACAAGCGCGTCTGCTATTGAGTGCGTAAAAAAATGTAAAAACAAGTATTCGAGATCAGATAACTTTTCAGCTGCGACTACAGTTTTTGAGACATGACGTCATTGTCCAATCACGTTTTTTTTTGGGACGCAATGCTAAATAGAAGAACAACACGTTGTGCTATGGGTGGCAAAACATTTTCACAAATCACCACCGCACAGCTTCTGCCTATATATAAAATCCATTTAATTTACTACAGTTGGCTTAAAGAAATCATCTAGACCGCTTAGTGGCTTGTTGGTGTTTTTTCGTTTTACAATTGCTTATAAAAGTATGTTACGTTACATTTAAGTACGTAAATTTATAGCAAATTTTTTATTGTACCTAGCAATAGATCACTGAAATTCGGTAGAAAAGAAATAAATCGAGTTTATTTGACAGTAAAAACTTGTCTCGGCGACTGGATTTTTAACTTCACATTCATGCCAGTTTTTCCATTTGCCAGGATTAGGCGATTAAAAAAAAGTTTAAGTGTATGTGGTCCTCTGTGTTTTTAATTTCTATCACATGCAAGAATCTCACATGCAGCCTTGAGTTAAGCCTCGTGCATTTAGCTATTTTTATTTATTTTATTAGCACCGAGGGACATTTTTCAAAGTGGGGCAAAGCTCTTACAGCAGCGCAATCCGACTCACAGTAGCCACGTGTCTGAATTGCCAAGTGCAAACAAAACAAAAGCAAACGCAATTTCTTCACAGTAGGAATCCACCATGTCGTCATGGTGAGCGCTCAAAAATACACAAACCGCTTGAATTTAATTTGTGTTCCCATGACTTTTAATGACACTTTGCAAATCGAACCAGAGGGAAAAAAAAGCAGGAAGAACATTGCGAGAACATTGACCTCAGCTGTTGCTTTCGTTAAATGTAAAAGGTCAGAACGGTTGAGAAGCTCTAACAAGTTACCCCACCATGGTCCCCAATGGGCTGTTACAAACCCAGTGTGTGAGTGGGGGGATCAAGTAGCAAATAGCCTTGCTTACCAGAAATTTTTTTTATTGCTGACGGTGTTTATAAAAAAAAATATACAGCTTTATAATAAGATGAGAAATTAGACCACATAGCAAGTGCAAAGTACAGTCCATGCTGTGTGAAAAGATATATGCAAATATTGCTGTTGACAGTTTCCAATATTCAAACTATTATTTGTAATATATGGCAAAAAACATTAATGGGAACTAACGTCATTTTGGTAGACTTTTTGTTGGTGACTAAACTGATTCCGTCCGTGTAGTCATGTGCTGCGCTAACATGATGCTGTGTCCTTTAGGCTGTACGGTAACGGCAGGATTCAAGGCTCACTAGAAAGAATGGCTGCTGATGAGCTTCTCCCTACCGTGTCCACAGAGCATAAACCGGCGCCTCGGCCTCCTAAAAGCACACAGGTTTGACATACAGTCACGTACACTATTCCCAAGGGAACCCAGACACTGCACAGTTTTGTGCTTTCATTGTGGCTGTTAGGAAAGTGGAATGATTTGGTTCATCAAGAGTTTATGAACATACCAGGTATAACCTGTGCAGAATTTTTGTAATATGAACTGTATATATTTTTCACATGAGCAAAATTGGCATGTGGATAGTTAAAAAATTGTGTGTAAGTATTAAATTGCTTAATATTTTTCTGTTGCAATTAAAGGCGAAAATGTATTTTCTTAAATAAATACATTCCTAACAGGGACGCATCAGAGGCTCTGTTCTTTTCAGCCTTTTTTATTAAAGAGTTACTATTATGTATTAATGCAAAATGTGTAATTTATTTTGAATAGAAAGACATTTTGTTGTACCTATTTTGCCTAAGAATGTACATTTATATATATATATATATATATATGTATATATATATATATATATATATATATAGATATATATATATCTATATATATATATATATATATATATATATAAATATATATATATATATATATATTTTTTGTTTTTTTTTTTTAATATATAAAAATTGACCTAAATGTATAGAGATAGATAATTTTAAATACCTTAAAAAGTTATAATTCACACTAACAAGACTCTACAGCCATGTCCGAAATTGCTTACTACTAGTGTTACATTTCTTTAAGTACGTACTTCCAGACCAGAAAAAAAGTCTTAAAATAATGGTTAAAGTATAAGATTTATTAAGTACTACATTCACAATTTTGATTTTGTTTCTGGACATATGACGTTACCCCATCGTGAATTTAATTGATTTAACCTCCAGAAACTTTTTATTTATGTAAAGCTATTTGAAGTAGCTTCTGTTGTGCCACTCCCGTATATGACAAGCCGTTTCTCCCGCGGCCTTATAGGATATTTAAATGTCCGTCGTTTGCATACTTTTATTCCGGCAGAAGTAGTAGATCGTCCTTCAGGGATCGTTTTGCGTACTGTAATTCAGTTTCAGCCTTCTACATTGTATATTGGATATAAGTATGCAGTGTCGAACGAAGCCCACTTTAATCCTGTTCTGGACTCTGGGCTTACTGTATAAATGTATCATGTTACACTAATTATTACATTATTCTTTTTTTTTTAGAGGAAAAAGAAGAAAGTGCGTAAAGTACCCGCAGAAATGAATCGAGTAACAGAGATGAGCACGAGCAGAGGCATAGCACATTTTTCAGCTGAGCAAGGTAATACACACAAATCATCAGCTGTTATGTTTAGTTAAGTAATTGAAGTCACGTGTTTTGTACCAAAATCTTTAAACACATTTGTACCCAGAATTCCATCACCAGTGTTACCCATTTTACACAACTTCAGGGAGCTTTTTATAAACTAAGAAACTATTTTTATTATTATGATTAAAGTTTAAGATGGTTTTTCTATCTTTAATTTTGATATTAATTTGTATTTTTCCACCAGCAATATATCTGTTACCCTTATTTCTAAATGACCTTTTATGGATTCTGTATACAGTGAAATGTTAGCATTGTATCACAACTTTGACATCTAGATTAGAAAAGCCATTTGTTTGGAATCTTTCCATTAACAACCCGAACCCCCGGTCATGCTTTAGTTTGCAATATAGTTACATTATTTCACAGAAAAAAATGTATTTTAAAGGTGCTTTACCTTACCGCTTTTGTGACTGACAAGGTAATTAGCGTTAAAAACTAACCTGGCTTGTCTATCATGCAAAGTTTTGAGTAAATGTTGACGATGTTTGTTTTTTTACCTTGTTGCCATCACCACCACTTTAATATCATCTATATAAAAAAGACACAACGTCTGATTGTGAGCTAAATTGTTAGCTGCTGTCTTTATTATAATTCTTTTACATTCTGATGTTTCCGGGTAACGTTATGTAAGGTAAAGGTGCAAGGTGGATATTCTTCGCGTTCACCCTATATTAAACCTCGTAAATCGGTAGTTATGACGCTGTAGCGTTGGGAAAGAAGTTAAATATTGTCTTGTGTCGTATTTGCTTTCAAGCATTTTCATGAAATTAGCAATAATGCTGTATGTGACTGTGCTGCTTTGACACTTGCTGCATAGCTTATGTTTTCTTAGTTTCCTTGTTTGTTTTAAGTGACATAATGTCCTGTGTTGATCCAGTCAGCACGTTATTTTAGTTAACAGAAAAGTTCCTCACCTGTGTATTTCTGTACAGTGTTCTGTGTGCGTTTTTTGTGACCTTGTGCATCCTAATTTCTAGAATCCTCCATAGCTGCAGCCACTCTTTCCTCATCCTTAAGCCAGCAACTTCCTTTCCCAGCATTCCCTGTGCGGGTGACCCTCCCCCCTTTGGCCCCTGTGCAGGCTGCTGGCCCCCCAGCTGAGTACCACTCTGATTCCGCAGAGTCCCTGGAGGAGATCCCCGTCGCTCTGGCACGCCTGGGCACTGCTACACCAGCACGGGTGCCCCTCACTACAGTCCACCATACCTCATCCATGCAGAGGGCTTTCCTTCAGCCTTTACCCTCTCCACAGACCAGGACTAAAAGGAAAGCTGTGGCTCAAGAGGGTTCAGAAGAGAGATTTGAGATGGCATCCCATAATCCTTTCGTGGTTGTTGGTAGAGCAAATCAGGAGACTACCTGTCCTGTGGGAAAACGCAAGCACACAAGCAAAAGAAGAGGCACTAAAGAGGCACGACTCGGCTCCAGATCAAACACACCGCTAGCATAGGAATAAAGGCGCCATGACTTTACCTGACTTAGCAACAATGCTAGCAAAACTTCTATCCTTATATTACGAATCCACAGACACGGCAATCATTGATGTAGCAACAATAGCCACAGTTCACCTATGCAATTACCGCAGAGTCAGTCTTTTCAACTGAATTTCAAAATAACTCTAAAAACTTCCTCTAGCATTTCAAAATAACTTTTATCATAGTATTGCACAAATTTATTTCTGTTTTTTTTATCGTCACAAGTTTCTCAAGTATTAATTCACATTGAATGCCAAAGCTCGTATTGTCTGCAGTCTATAGCAGATTAAAATTTGCTGACTGTTGCTCTAAAAAAAAAAATTCACTAAGATTTTTTTTATTGTAATGGTCAGTTATAATGCTGTCATTAATATTTTATACAATGAAACACATTTTTTTTATGTCCTATGTTTATTTTTTATTCTTGCGCTACAGAAATAATATATTTCCCTTACACGTAAACGTAAAACAGTTTAAAACATAATTAATGTATGTATCGATACTAGAGTTTAAAATATCGATAAACTATCGTGAAAAAAATATCGCGATAGTTAGCTGTATCGATATTTTTACACAGCTCGATGTACCATGGTGATGTAGCTATAGTCGAGATTTCCTTCTAGGGCGTGTGAGCGATTTAAACACACAGATGTAAAGCAGGAATTTAAGGCTGGGCTTTAAAGCTTCATTACATTCCAGTTAAATGCGGTTAATTAACAGGATTCCTGACATTTTGATTTTTTTTCCTTGTTTGTTTCGAAATCAATCAATCAGTTTAATCAATTCCATTCTTATTTACATTTGTCATGTTTTTTTCTTCTACCTTACTATTTTTTGTAATGTAAAGTGCAAATTTATCATTAATTAAACCACTGTGACACTAATTATGAAGTTTTTACTGCAGTAACACATTAAACACACTGCATAGAGATATTCCAGCATACAGTATGCTATGATGTAAAAATAATTCTTATCTTAATTTTTTTTGTCTAGTTCGCTTTCGAGTTTCTGCGTTCTCTTTGCCTCGTTCTTAACAAACCCATCCACTGATTTGTTTTCTGTTAGTCATTACAAAGACCACCATTTAATGAGGCTGGATCTTGTTAAAGGGTAAAGCAAGAATGTGTAGTAAGTAAGTATTTTTTGAAAAAAAGACAATTTATACCCAAGTGATTGATTTACGGCTGTTGTATATTTTCTGTGGTAATTTGTCAGAAACCTGCAGTATTATCTGTTTGGTGTTGTCCAAGCACTGTATCTTTTCTGTTGATTCCTATTAGGGAAAAATGTTTTTGATGTTGTCTTATGACTGAACAATACTAACAGGTAGACCAGAATGATCTCTAAACACAAGATCATCCTAAAACAGGATGCTCTTTAACTATCCATCCATCCATTGTCTATACCTGCCTATTCCTAATCAGGGTCACAGGGATCTGCTGTATTCTATTCCAGTTGTCATTGGATAAAAGGCAGGGGTCACCCTGAACAGGTCACCAGTCCATCACAGGGCCACATACAGACAAACTACCACACTCACACCTATGGCCAATTTAGATATACAAAATACATGGTTTAGACTGTGGGAGGAAACCGGAGTACCCGAAGTAAACCCTCGCAAGCACAGGGAAAACATGCAAACTCCACACAGAAAGACCACTGCTGGGGATATAAACCTGACACCTTCTTGCTGTAAGGCAACAGTGCTGTGATCTTTACTAGTGATGTTTGGTGAGGAGGTCTGGGGGGCCGTTTGTATTCTAGTTCATCCCGAAAGTGTTCAGTGTGGTTGAGGTGGGGTTCAGTGAAGTTTTTTTCACCTCAACTGTAGCTTAACATGCTTTGTGCACTGAGGGATTGTCATGCTGGAACGTGATTGGGTCTTTGCGAGACATTCTAGATAACTGTGTGCTTTAACCTTTGTAGCAACATTGGAAAATACACACACTTGGGTGTGCTAGTGAGGTGTCCACAAATTTTTTAACAGTTTATCAATGGCATTGGCAGGTATGGAAGAAAGTGTAAAGTGTTGCTAGAATCATGTAATTTGTAGAGTTTGTTGTCTGAAGGACAATCCATTGCAAAAATCTGTGAACTGTCATATCTGTCATCTCTCACATTGTCCTCTCTTATTATTGTTTAACTTTTGCTTTGGCCCGGTCATAAAAAGGTTGCATAATCTGCTTTTTTGTACAGCACTGTGACAAATTAAACCTTTTTATTATATAACTTTGTTTTCTACTTTTATTATATTCTCAGATATTCACACCGTTTATAATTGCACATTATTGTTTGTTTTATATATATAAAAGCTCTGTCAGATAATATAAATGTCCCATATGCAAACAAATCTCTAATGCCTTCACTGAGCTGAGGGATGAATGCTGCACATCTTTTAAAAACATCTGTCCAAAAATAGTGTCCATGGCAACACACCAAAACACCAGTCCAGAAATGTGGGCGCATGGAAGGTTAAAGGAAAACAAGGAAAAGAGTAATGTGATGTTCTGTCTCCCTTCATACTTCCACTGAGTTTATGCTCTACATCCTACATTGCAATCCTTCCAATCTTGGTGTTGCACTGTGGCTTCCATTGTTGAACAATTTCTAGGTTGATTTTAGATTTATTACAGACTAATTTATAACGATTTGCAGCTTCGACAAAAAATATTTTTTAAATCAATGAATTGGCGGATTAAATAAATAATTATTGACTGAATTTTTTTCATTTCTTTGGTCAGACTTTTCCTGCATTTCCCACTTTTTGTGATATTTACTGCCTGTTAGCATTTCACTTTCAGTTTCGATTTGGCGATAAACCAGAAAGACAAACTCACTTATATTAAGAACAGAACTTTTATTAACAATAAATCTTGTTTGATAAATTGAATCTGATTCCTGCTGATCTGTGATTTGATGTAACATGACCGACGCTTGGAAGACTGACAAAAAGACGGTGGGGGCGGTACTGGTGTGGTGTCTTAAAGCAACACTATTTCATCATTATGAAATATGTCATATTGGCGGCACTTAACATAATCAATGGCACTGAACTGAACGGATCTTGCAGGTTTCTTCAACAATGTAACCTATAGGTAAAAACACTATTAGCGACAGTATTTACAACACTGGTAAAAGACAATCGCGCTTATAAGACTACACCGACTACTGCAGCAAGCCTGTAAGTACAATTAAACATAGAAAAACTTTTAGGTTTAGGATCAGCAAAAAAAAACTGTCCAGACTATTTTTTATTCAGTGTAAAGTCTCAATTTCGCTCAATGTTCCACCCCTTAAAAACAACAGTCTCGACAGGGTTGATTACTGCACCTGTTTTAAGCTGAATGGCATGTCATAACGCGTCTTCATTGCACTAGGTTGGAGGGTTCATGGACAGGTGCTATGCTAGTATATACATGCATTTCTTTTATTCCGCAGCAGAGTTGCGTTAAAAAAAAAACTCAACACAGATGTCTTTTGCGCTTGTATTTTAAAATCTATAGTTAGTTAACAGGTAAGTGTGTATCGGGTTGCCATGTATGGATAAAGGTCGCTGTACATTTTTCTTCTGTTTCTTCTGTTTATACTGTCTCTCAAAAAGTATTTCCTGGCTTTTTAGGACCTGAGCCAACATCACTAGAAATTTTATCAACTTTTTAATCTAAGCTGTAAAATCTGTTATGAATACTCACCTTATAAAGTCACACCCCATACAGCCGGGTAAATATCAAGGTCTTGGATTCCCAAAACTCACCCATACCATTTTGGTGCTTTAAAATGAGGATTAGTTTATGTTGCACATTCTTCTTTTTTGCCTCACCCAACCTTCTCCCTTTGGTTGCTGTTTATAGGGGCGTATTGTGTCGTTGGGACAGATTGTTTATTCTGGCAGTGTCCGTCTCTCCCATCCCGTATGGTCACCCCTGGTAGCCATAGCAGCGTAACATGACGACATCATAACAGTGTCAGTCACGGTGTCTCTGCTGAAGGGAGGAACGTGCTAACACTGAAAGCGAGTTTAAAGACCTGTGCAGAAGCTCTATTACTGGAACTATGAAGCCCAAGCTGGGGATTAGAACAATTTTGAGATTCAGCGTCAGATGAAGTCGGGCGTCTATTTATTTTATGTGATTTCTGGCAGACATCAATGACCCTGGCAAAGGTTTCTTGACTGATGTTTATTGTCAGAGTTACCCGGGGTTGCTGTATACCACTGAAATATAGACTAAGAGAGTCTTCTTACATTTCATCAATTAATTATGGTGAGATCATTTGGCCTCAAACGGGATTAATGCTGCTTTCCAAGAGAAGGCGTCAACATGTACTATTAAGTCTGTTTTGGTTTCTGTTTTTTTATCTCTGAGAACTTCTAAATTCAACCCCAGCTCGTCCTTGGCTTTAAATAAATGGTACCCAAAACCAGTGTTGTGCATTTACTTTAAATAAAAAAGTAATTAGTTTTAGTTACTAGTTACTTAAATAGGAACTGACTTAGTAACTGAGTTTTATCATTATAAAAGTAACTTACTAGCAGAGTAATTGCATTACTTTTTAAAATGTCAATATGTTAATTAAATTAACATTAATTAAATTATTGAAATTTAACAAATAGTATAAATTATTATTATAAAACATTGTACACTAATCAACCCAATTTTATGTTGTGGTGTCATGTGACAATGTCAGTTGATTCATTAGATTAGAGTTACTTGCCACCGACGTGGAGAGACTCTTCCTCATCAAAAATTACACGTTACATAAACAGTCTTGTCTTTCAAGAACTCGTTGGACTTGCCGTAGCTTTGAATCCTGTAGTACGTACGTATTTCATTTATACTACCCGTAACCATACTTATAAGGACGCACTTCCTGAAATGTAGTACAGACATAAGTAGTATGTGATTTCAGACAAAGCCGTTGTCGTTGGTATGTGAGACTGTGCAGGTACGCTGTCTCTAATCGGCAAACGATGGCAATTTTTCTTCCTAAGACAAGAATATTAATTCCCTCTATATTTTCTCGTGAACCAATCATCATCACTTATGTGTCCCACATCAAACCACACACACCAAAGAAAACTTTTAAAACATTTGTTACGACAACCCCAATACTTTTAAAATCTTTGAAGAACAATTTTTAACATCATTTAAGGCGTGTTGTTCCAGTGAAAAGTGCAGGTTGTAAGTTATATAAAATAAAATAAAATTATATTTTTTAAAAATGAAGCAAGGGGGTAATGATTCATCAGGAATAAAGTGCTTCTTTGTTCAAAAGAAAAAATAAAAGAAAAAAAATAACACTTAGCATAGTTTGTGCTTAACGTCAAAAATAGCAGCATGCTCATAAAAGGCCACCACAGATAGCACAAAATTAGTTTAATTATCTATTAGCAAGGAAATATAACAAGCTAAAATTTCCCTGCTTTATTAAGTTTATAGACTAGCACAGGACTAAGAATAATTAAAGTTTAAAATAAATATAGAGCTGGAATATACAAGTGGGTGTCAGCTGTTAAGTGGGACAAATGAAGTGTGTGAAAACATGCCTTTATTTTGCCAACAAGCTACCTTCTCATCTCATCGCCCAATGGCTTCTCCCCAAGCCGGACCTGGTTCTGTCCTAAACAAGTAATGAAGAGCATGAGACATGCAGCAATCCAAGACAAAATGCATGCAGGGATGTAACATGTGCCATTCCAAATGCTACTTGAGGATGGTTAATAAAAATATCCATGTAAAAGTCAATAATAATCTCAAATTTTAAACCAAATGTTTTACCATTTTACCGTAGACCCAACCCTGCCCTGCGTTAAACCAGTTGACTTTTCTTTGATGTTATCCAGGGGACAAAATCGCAAACTGCATGCTAGTATAGAGGAATCTGTCCCAACCAGACAAATCACTATGCTTATTGATGTTTACATCCATGTTGCTATAGAAACTTTCTTTTCTCAAAAAAAAGGCTCTGCTGGCAGGCGTTGTCCCCGTAGCAACAGCTGTGCAAAAAAAACCCCAAAAGACAAAAATCCTACACATGATTTTGTAATGCCATTTTGTGACCCATTGGCCTCTAGCCCACTCTACAGCCCACTACTCATCAAAACATGGCAGTGTTGTGGACACCAGGGCCTGCTTCAGAGCAACAAGTAGGAGGGAATGGTTAACGATTTTTCCACTCACCGCTTCCGCCTCAGTTCTGGTGGCCTTCACAAGTACTTCAGCTCAGACTCGTAATATAGCCGTTACATGTGCACATGAGCTGTCTTAATGGCTCGAAGCTTGACTTTTGGATTGGTCAGCGGCAGTTCTAAGCATTTAGCTCTCTTCATGCAAACATCTGCTTTCTGTTAGCCACTGAGCCATAATTACTCACACACCATTAAACGAGCTAACCGCTGAGTGTCCGGTAATTTTTGCACAAGATCTAGAGAAAGTGGGAGGAAAAACGAGAAGCAACAACAACCACTTCAGTCAGATGTCAAGGATACACATATACTGCATACACATATACTGTAGCACATCAGCATAAAACACACATTCATATTTATAAAAAATAGAACATCAGCAGAGAATTGATTTAAACACTGCAAAAAATATTTTAGCCAATGGGATAAAGAAGATGTAAAAAGATCTAAAAGGAAGTGGTAAGATTAGTGGTTTAGGTGTTGAACTGATGAACCGGAAGATTGTGGGAAGGGCTGGCTTTTTCATTAGGCGGCATATGCAAATGCTAGGGGCACTGCGGGGCATCCAAATCCCCCCCAAAAAAAGAAAAGAAATTCATCATTATTATTAAAAATAATTTTTATTTCATATTTATTTAATATAACTTTTCAAAATATTACCAAAAAGCAAGCCAAAATCTTCCCAATTTCAAATCACAATTGTATAGTTGAGTTATTCAACTAATCATCCTGGTCTGACATGTCAATCTTTCCCCTCCCCACCGCACTCAGACTTAACAGATGGCTGGATTCATTATTCACAACATGAAAAATGTGCATTGCATTGCATCCTGCTAAATCTGCTTACAGTGTCAAAAAGAAAGAGGAAGAAAAACTGAATTTTAACAGTGCTGTCTAACAACTACTGAATAGCTACGTAACCGTGCATCACATTAGCTTTTTCCACTCATAAATATAAACATAAATAACTAGCTAACTAGACATCAGTTTTACCTGTACAGTTGGCCTGAAATAATTAGTTTGGACACCTTAGTTCAAAAATCGTCAAACACATCCTGTCATATTTTAAACAGCTTTTTTTAACAGTATTTTTTTTTAGACAGTGTGAACACAGTGATTAGTCGAACTGGCTATGATGCAAGGTTGAATCATTTCTGCCACTGATGGGCCCCTGTGCAAGGCTTTTAACCCTTTACTGCTCAGTTAGATGAATGCAAAATACCAGAAATTAAATATGTTGTTAATCAATACATTTAATCATTACATTTAGATTATGTATTAATACAATTACATAAGTAAACTAATCTAATCCAAAATATGTAGCATATTTTTAGACATATTTTTATTTTGAACATTTTATGTTGGGGAAATATATATATATCTACCTAAATGAGTTAACAGTAACAGCAAGTAGGCTTTGTAATATGTTTTCAAAGATATAGAAAAATAATTAGTTGACTTGCTATGTTTGCTAGCTAAGTGTTGGTACGCAGTTATATACAGGAAGTAACTCTACAAAAGTCCCTTCTGCTGTTTTGTTAAACATACAGTCAGTCAGAGTGAAATCATAGTATTATTATGTTGTATTGCGTGTCATATTGTTTAGGAAATGAACAATAAAAACACATATCGTCAATTATGTCACCATCTCCTTTTATTGTACAACACCTCACACACCCTGCTTTTTATTTCTGTCAGTAGGTCAAAAGTGTGCCGACATTTTTAACCGACTTTGAAAAACTAGACAGCACCAAATCCTTTTTAATCACAATAAGACACAGAGGCAAGCATCAATCACTTTTTGACATGTTTTTCAAATGCCATGAAACAAGGGCAAAGACGACGCTTTACTTCTGCTTCCTTCAAAGCATCTCGCTGGGCTGAGGCTGATAATATAACCAAGTGTCGTCATGGCAACATAAACACACTTTCTAAACATGTCAGTCATTCAAAGGTCAATTCAGGTCACGCCATCAGAGCAGCTCTGCAGCAGTTTATAATGCAATCTGGTTCTGGCAGGGCAATCTTATATAGTTTTTAAAGTTAGAATATTACGTTTTGAATAATTTACAGATAAAAAAATATAAACAGGAGGTAACTATTGCATAACTAAAAATCAATGTAATTCAAGCCATAATTAAGCCATGTTAAATTTAAATTTTAAGCTATTTCCTTTTTTTCTCAGTGTAGCGACCCCTAAAAGGAAACAGCTGAAAGAAAAAGAAGACTCATGCAATAAACCCCTATGCTTACATGCATAATTCCAAGTTTGTTTTAGGACTGATGCAATAAACCCCTACCTAACAAAGTGTAATAATCCTTTCCCCATTATATTATCATCACCTCACTGCACTACCTTAGTGTAATTTACATTCTTATATTTATATATGTATATAATGTGTCTTTGTCTTGCATGTTGTCTGTTATAATGTCTACTTTTTTGTAAAAAAAATGTTTTATACCCATGTTTCATTTTAGAGTAATGTTTGTACTGTTTATTTGCACTGTCTGTTTTGCACTGTTTGCACTAGGTTGCACACATGCATTTTATGTTGCGAAGGACTTATATTATTCTTCAAATCTTTGGCTCTGTGTTGTTCTCTTATGTGGCTTTTTGTTGTTTTGTTGTTGTTTTGTGTAGGACCATGGAGTCTGGAGAAGCTTTGTTTCATTTCACTGTGTACTGCATGATACCAACAGTCATCATTTTTAGCTCATTTCTGATGATTATAAGGCTCTAGGTCAGGCTGATATAGTTCAAAAGGATACAGAGCTGATTTCCGCTTTCTATTTGTTTATATTACATCATTTTGCATCATTTCTGATTTAAAAAAATAAAAGGTAGAATTGTTTTAAAAGTATTATTCTATTCTATTATAAATTAGGCTGCAGGCAAAATTAAAACATGGTGGTCTGACGGTAAGGCTGAAGTGGCGGTCTGATACCTGGAAGTCTGGGCTTTTGCTTAAACTTTGATGACTCCACTTTAAAAAAATTTTAAGGAGACTCCCTCCACTTACTGCTTGATAAGAAACAAATATTTACAACAATTTATTAAAGTTTTACATTTACATGTACCTATATGTTTACATTTTGGCGCACAGATGACTTGTAATCCATGTTAAAAGTCAAGACTGAGATATTGTGCATAAGTGTTTACATACATGTCTGTTTTGGGGGTGTGTTAGCACAGTGGTTAAGGTGTTGGACTGCTTATTGGAAGATCGGGATTCGATTCCCCGCACCACCAGATTGCCAGTGCTATGCCCTTAATTGCTCAGTTGTATAAAAAAAAAAAATTATGTCACTCCAGATAAGGGCGTCTGCCAAATGCTATAAATATAAACATCTCATTTCCAGCACAGCAAATTGTTCTTGATGTGAAAACTAACTGTTTTGTATGCTTTTTTATTTTGTATAAATGTTAGGCAGTAGAAATTTCACTACAAGAGGCTCCACTAACGAATTGAATTAATATAGTCTTTAAGAAATATGTCAAGCTTAGTTACATAGATTTTTTTCATCTGTGTATAAAGTCTGTTCCTTTCTATGTCTCCACATGCACGGTTTAGTCTCTCTCTTTTTTCTCCCTTTCTGTCTCACACACTAACGGTTTACAGTGGCTTGTGGTTTTTGGTGTGTACATCACTCTTCCGCAGCCACAGTAATAGAATCCGGTTAGGGGAGTGGATTAACATTGATCGCACCATTAGGTCTCTACGTTCAATGGTAACATAACAAACAAAGCTGTATCACGTAGCAGTGTTAGTCTCAGACTGGTCGAATTATGTATACACACCCTCTTTACTTGAACTATTATGTCTAATGATTCCACAGTCTGAGAAAATCATCCCATGCGGAAATGTTGTATTATTGTTTTTTGGTTTTTGTGCTGCCATCTGTTGGTGTGTCTCGGGAATTTGTGATACTTACTTTTGTGTGTGTGTACATATACTGTATATTTTTAAAGTGAGAAAACAATTTTAACATTCATTTTTTTTTAAGCTGATGACATCATGTTATAGGTAGAAAAAAACTATTTTGTCCTGTTTCTTCCTTTCATTCATTTATTCATTTATTTCTTTGTTTGTTTGACTAAAATTCAGCCACAATAAAATCTGTCTGTTTTTTCCAGACAGTTAAAAGTTGCAGTTTTTGTAATGACTGTGTTAGTCGATAACAGTTATGCTATTATTATGATGACATTTGCTCCTTTCTTTATACGTACAAACACTCATTGTGATATGGGTGTGTGTGTGAGAACAAACACATTTATTGTAGCTGTATGAATTGTATCCAAGCACATGTGAATAATAGAGAAAGGTAAGGCAAGGAATCACATTAAAGTTCAGGCTATATTTATCCGTATAGCAGCATTTGTTTAAATCATTTCAC
This sequence comes from Bagarius yarrelli, assembly GCA_005784505.1. NCBI lineage: Eukaryota > Metazoa > Chordata > Actinopteri > Siluriformes > Sisoridae > Bagarius > Bagarius yarrelli. The sequence continues at coordinate 1,861,201 of VCAZ01000080.1, forward strand.
ACACATGGATCTTAGAAATTTATTTGACTTAAAACAGCTCATATAACTTGGTTTGGACAAAAAGTTACCATGGTTACGTTTTTGTTTTTAGTTACATTTATTCATATACACATAATTGTGCAAAAAAATTCTAAAGGGTTAAAGGGCTTCAAGGGTGGCTCAAATGGTTAAGGTGCTGAGTTGTTAATCTGAAGACGAGAAACAACCTGGGTTCAAGCCCCACCTCCAGCAAGTCAACCACTGTTGGGTCCTTGAGCAAGACCCTTAACCCTTCCCGCTCCAGGGGTGCTGTATCATAGCTGACCCTGCGCTCTGACCCCCAACCTTTTAAGGTGGGTTATGTGAAAAATGCATTTCATTGGCTACATGTTGAATATTATTATTATTATTTTTTGTGAATATCAGGTAAAGGCTAGAACAGAGGAATATGTGTTTGCATCACATCAATAGGCTTATGACAGAGGGTGGACGTGATTTTGCCTAATAGGATGTGATCCTGGATCAACATTTCAATCAACCAATTATTCTCATCTGATGTCATCAAAGTGTGTCAACCAAACCCACCTCAATCTGTCCAGGGTGTACCCGTCCTTTCAGAGACGGCTGGGATAGACTCCAGCAGATCCCCGTGACCCCAAATTTGGCAATAAGAGGGTATAGAAGATGAATGAATGAATAAATTAAATATGTTAATCTAGTTTCTCTAATTTTCATGTTGTGATCCAATGCTAGTCCAGGAACCATCATTGTACCGTAAATTGTTCCAGAATCAATTAATTTCCAGTCTCGGCAGATCAGATATATTTTTTTAGCATTTACTAGTTCAAGTTATAAAATGGATTGATGCATATTTGGTCGGCACACATCAGATGGTTATGATCGGTTGCTTAAAATGCTGATTCAGGATCAACAAAGGTTGTTAACCAGGATTACATCCTACTTGGCAAAATCATGTCCACCCATTAGAGACACACCAAAACTGTTGGCAGTATGATTTTGTAAATGAAAAAAAAAAGCTTTCCATTGGGTGTGACTGCCATCTTTTATTTTCTAAATATTTCAATCTGAATGGTTATTATTCTTTTAAACACTGTGTCTATAGTGGTTATTCTTATGTGATTGTGACACACTGTAAACTTCTTTATACAACTGTGACAATTACACCATTGTGATCCAACTCAGTTCTAACAAACAAGCTTTGAGACAGATATTGTTTTGAGCATTGCTGATTTGTAAGCCATTCGGAGGACTTAAGGAATATTTCCCTTTTTATGCAGCCAACAAGGTATTTGGTTAATCTGTATCTTGTTAATTTTCCGGTTATGCTAAGCTAAAAATCAACCAATATCAAGAAAAACACTGCTGAAATTACATTGGGGTTGAATCAAACTGTACGTCATTATACAGTGCCTTGAAAAAGTATTTATACCCCCTAAACATTTTCACATTTTGTCAACTTACAACCACAAATTAAATGTTTTTTGAGATTTTATGTGATAGTCCAACACAAAGTAACATATAATTGTGCAAAAAGTGGAAAAATTATATACGGTTTTCAAAAATTTAAGCAAATAAAAATCTAAAAAGTGTGATGTGCATTTGTATTTAGCCCCCCTGCGCCAATACTTTGTAGGGATAGTAAATTACAGTTGCAAGTCTTTTGCGGTATGTCTCTACCAGCTTTGCAAATCTAGAGACTGAAATTTTTGCCCAATCTTTTTTACAAAATAGCTCAAGCTCAGCCAGATTGGATAGGAAGCATCTGTAAACAGCTATTTTCAAGTCTTGTCACAGATGCCTAATAAGATTTAGGTCTGGACTTTGACTGGGTCATTGTAACACATGGATATTCTTTGCTCCATACCATTCCATTGTAGCTCTGGCTGTATGTTTAGGGTCATTGTCTTTTGCAGCCTCCAACAGGTTTTCTTCCAGGATTACCCTGTATTTTGCTCCATCCATCTTCCATCAACTCTGACCAGGTTTTCTGTCTCTGGTGGTGGTAGCCTCATGTTGTGGGGATGCTTTTCTTCAGCACAATGGGGATGGTGTGTTCAAGGTGATGAGCAGTGTTGCTTTTCCGACACACATAGCGCTTTGCATTTAGGCCAAAAAGTTCAACTTTGGGCTCATCTGACCAGAGCACCTTCTTGCACATGTTTGCTGTGTGCCCTACATGGCTTGTGGCAAACAGGACTAATGTCTGTCTTTCAACAATAGCTTTCTTCTTGCCACTCTTCCATAAAGACCAGTTTTGTGAAGTACACGACTTATAGGTGTCCTGTGGACAGATTCTGCAGCTCCTCCAGAGTAACCATGGGCCTCTTGGCTGCTTCTCTGACCAGTGCTCTTCTTGCTCGGTCGTGGACGGCCATGTCTTAGGTTCGCAGTTGTGGCATACTTTTGCCATTTTTGAATGATGGATTGAACAGTGTTCCTTAAGATGTTCAAAGCTTGGGATTTTTTTTATAACCTAACCCTGCTTTAAGCTTCTCCACAACTTTATCCCTGACCTGCCTGGTGAGTTCCTTGGTCTTCATGATGCTGTTTGTTCACTAGTGTTCTTTAACCTCCACAAAACCGCTGAGACTAAATTACACACAGGTGGACTCTTAACTAATTAGATGACTTCTGAAGGCAATTTATTGCAATGAATTTTATTAAGGGGTATCAGAGTACACTGGGGGTTGAATACAAATATACAATACAATACACTTTTGTCAACCATATGTCATTTTCATTCCACTTTACAATTATGTGCTACTTTAGTCTATCACATAAAATGTTAGTCTATCACATAAAATACATTCAAGTGTGTAAGGTGAGAAAATGTAAAAAAGTTCAAGAGGTATAAATACTTTATCAAGGCACTTTATAATCTATACAAAAAAGGTAGTCTGTGAAATGATGTATGCATTATTATTGCTTTTTATATTAGAAACGAACGGAAGAATCAGAAGTTTATAAGGAAAAATGAAAAGTAGTAAATCTGTAAAGAGCTGTGAAAAAGCCAGGGCTTATTTGAAATCTTTGCATGCTGTTAACTAAAAGAAAGCAGACCAAACTGGGTTAATTTTAAGCCTGTGAAAATTAAAAATATATATTTCGGAATGACATCAGACAGCACTAGATCATATTTGGCCCACATTGGACCATTACAAAGCCTTGCACCCGCCTGTTTATTCATGCTGTCCAGACAAATGGAGGTAGTGGAGAGAAAGAAAGTGTGTATATATAACTTAGAAAAAGAAAGGGAACTTTGTTCTTTCTTGTTAACCCATTAAATCCCTTGTACATTATTTCTCAATACCTATTTATTTATATAATTTAGCACATGTTTATTCAGAGAAGAAGAAACTTTACAATTTTGGATGCACCTGCAGATGTGTGCATACATTTACCTATATATTACTGCACACATGGAGTGCAATAATGCAAGTGTGTATGAACAAACAGACTCTCTCTCTCACACACACACACACACACACACACACACACACACACACCTCAGTCATATGCCAAACTTCACACCCCTTCACATTCTTGCTTACAGACAGCACATTACTGTCTGCATGTTTAAATCTGATCATCAGCAATCACACACCCATAAACGCACACAAACACACACCTGCCCCACCCTGTGACATTGTTTAACTCTCTCTCTCTCTTACTCACTCGCACACACACTTTCTTTTTATTGCCCTCCCTCGATGTTAAACAGGATGTCTCTATGGATACAGGGATAAACAGATGATAACAAGCCCCCAGCCCTTTAAAGCTCATTTGAAAAAAGAAAGCAAAAGGGTAGATGAGAAAGAGAGAGAGAGAGAGAGAGTGAGAAAAAGAGAGAGCAGGTGGTGCTGTAGACCGTAGCTCTGTATATAGAGAGTTTTTTTGTGCCTGGATGTGATTTCATGTGTGTGTGTGTATGCGTGTGGAATAGCTGTGCAGGAAGGAGCAGGGTGCCGCAGGTAGGAGCTTTATAACAGTCTCTACCCCAGCACATTCTTATACACACACACACACACAAGGATGCCAAATAATTTAATTTATGGATGTTTTATATTATTTTTTGCATGCATTTTAGACCCTGTGTTTATGCAATTTTGTTTATATGCCTCTGTGTGACGTTGTAAACATGTTATTAATCTGTAATACTATTTTTTGAACCATTCAGTCTTTGTTTTTCTTTGATTAAGGAAACAAATTATTATTTGTTTGTTCTTATAACAAATTATTATTTGTTTGTTTCTTTGATTATTAATTATTAATAATTATAATTTCAGATTAGATTAGATTAGATTCTAATCTAATCTGAAATTATAATTATTAATATATTAAGGAATTAAGATAGCAGTCAAAGACCTGCGTTAAACTTGTGTTAAACAGACGTCATGACATAGCGCCCAAAATCTGTCAGATGCTATAAATGTTATGATAGTCATAATGCCAGGGTAATGACACGAAGTGCACTGAAGTGAATCAATTAAGTGCACTCATATTCTCACTACACACTTGGGCTGTTCCACCTCATTGAGTAATATAAGGACAGGCATTAAGCATGTATTTTCTGACAGGTTAAAACTAACTGTCAGAAAAATCTTGGCATGGTTTTAAATTTAGAACAGACCCATGATGTATTTTGCATAAAATCCTGCAAAGTGGGACGTTGGATAAATAAAACTGTGGTGTCATTGTGCTGAGTACTGAGCCAGTAAAATGCAGTGTTAGATACTGGATTAGAGTTTTGCATTTATAGGCTAACATAATAATTATAACAAAAATGATAAATGATAACAGAGTAGTTGATTTTTTTTGCAACAGACATCATGCAAAATAAAAAAAACATAATTATTAAATAAAAGATTTTGAGCACAAATCTACAAATATGTAAGGGACAAACGTGACTTTTCCATAGAATAGTTGTTTTTTTGTTGTTGAAAGTGAGATCTAGTTATGGTAAGGGTTTAGTTGTAACAGCTGCAATAATAATTTTGGCAGTGGAACGTAAAGTGTTCTCAAGGACGGACAAATGTGTGTATGTTGCAGCAGTAGCAGTACTTTGTGTAGGTGTTTCCCAGGCTTATGGTTTCCATGGACACTTTTTGAGCAGGCAGAAGCATTAGTGTGTGATATATTTCCCTATTATGGCAAAACAGTAACCTGTACATTACCCAATAAATTAGTGATGTAATAAAAGAGCGTCATGTTCAAATGAAATACACATCCACTAATACAAAGCAGTTCCACATAAAATAGTTTAAATGACTCTTTTCATGTCTGCATGTGTTTTTCTTTATTAGTTAAAAACTAACAAGAAGTGAACACATTGGCTGTGTGTTGAAGTTTGGCCAAGCCCACCCACCACATTGTCCCTTAATCAGCAGTAGAGAGGCATCCCTTGCCAAAATTCTGACATCCATCTGAAAGATTCCACAGTAAAACACTCGGTGAGCTCAGGGCTCATTGGATCACTGAAACAGCCCTTCCTACACACTGCTACTGCTTCCTTCAATTAGATTTAGGTTGATTTTGACGTTAAATGCAAATGAATGACTTTTCAGTGGTTCTATAGACAGAAAATATCTGTGATCACAGGATAATACAAAGCTTGTGTAAAGAAAAAGGGGGTGAGAAAATCACTGGCACTAAATTTTGATGTTTTAGGGTTTGTTGCATTGTAAGTTTTATATAAATTAATACAATCAATAAAAAAATTATTTAAAAAATTAAAAAAGAAGTCTAATTTACACACACTCTACTAGAATCTTTGCTCATGAACATAACACTTAATCACATACATGACATACAATATTTTATAAGCCATATTTATGTCAGCTTTTTCTACTACTGCTTTTCTCTCTACTGTTGGGCAACTTAAGAAAAATTTCCAGTGAAATTTTACAAAAAAGTCCATTTTTTAATGCTCCAGATATTGTCCTTTTAAAGAACCTAGAACCCCAAACTATTTAAAGAATCTATTTAAAGAAAGATCTATAACATTAACAATTAAATATATAATTGTGTTACACATATGTCACACATGCCACATATGTGAAAAATCTGATTAAATCTTATCAAAGAAATATATGTAAATATGTAAAAACAACCCCTTAAACAGAATCTTTAAACTAGATAAGGATGCATAGTAAACCCATGGGCGTCTTTCCTTCAGCATTGGCAGGATGGCAGAAAGCACAGATGTGGACCAGCTGCTAAATGCCTTCAAGAAGTTTGCTATCCATGGAGACACCAAAGCCACAGGAAAGGAGATGAACGGCAAAAACTGGGCCAAACTCTGTAAGGACTGCAAGGTTATCGATGGAAAAAACGTCACGTCCACCGACGTAGATATCGTCTTCACTAAAGTCAAGTGAGTTAATTTAGCAAATTCTATAATACTATAACTTTTGAATTATATTACCTAATATGTATGAAGACAGAAATTTTGTAGTTTTATATAAAAGTTAAAGTTAAAAAAAAGTTGATTTCTAGCAAAGGTTCTTCTATTTGTTTAATTGGGGAAACTATTTGACTTTCTATGTAGATTTATAATATATAATGGATTTACTTGCCGAAAGCTAAAATCCTTATCATTCCAAACTTAATAAAAATATTTTTTTATATAAAACGCATGTGACTTTAGGGCAAAGTCATCTCGGGTCATCACTTACGAGGAGTTTCAGAAAGCTCTGGAAGACCTGTCTCTGAAGAGGTTTAAAGGTCAAAGCAAGGAAGAAGCATTGCAGTCCATACACAAACTGATTGAGGGCAAGGAACCTACTAATGTTGGTGTAACGGTGAGAGCAAATAATCCGAATTTTGAATTATGTACAGGATCTATCTACCCACCTACCTACAATTAGTGCAATATTACTTGAATATTTACATTTTTTTAACCCAAACTTCAAATGTTTAGAATGGCTAAATCAGATACTCTGTAAAATTAACCAATTCAAAAGAAAAATTTTGTCTATCAAACCCAGCCCCAAAAATTGCCCACCTGTCTGCCCACCTATATCTGTCTGCCCAGCCTTTTATGATTGGCAAGAACCGAGCCTGTACAGGACAATTTTAAATAAAGCACTATATAAATAAGCTTGCTATAAATGAATGTGTGCATTTAATGATGTTCATGTTGAATAGAATTAACCGAAGAATTAAACAAAAGACAAACATACACATACATTATTTAACATATTTCAAAGTATCAACTTGTGTCTTATAACTGGCGAGCCTATTAATATTCCTTATATATTGCACAATAATTCTGTTTAGTCCTCCCCATGGATGATTGAGCAGCTTATGTCACCTGTATTTTCATTTAGCTTATATAACAGGAGTTCATGAAGAGTTCTTGTCAATGAAATAAATTCTTAGAAAATATATACCATCTCACACACCCAAACCCATCAGGATCCAGAATTATGTTTTATTTCCAGCATTATGTGATATAATACACAGTAATTTGTCATCCTTAAATTTTCAGAAAGTGGCGAAGGGCGGAGCAGTTGACAGACTAACTGACACTGCCAAATACACAGGCTCGCACAAGGAGCGCTTTGACGAGAGCGGCAAGGGCAAAGGGAAAAGTGGACGCGAGGAGATCGTAGAGAACACTGGATATGTAGCGGCATACAAGAATCAGGGCTCTTATGACGAGAAGACCAAAACCAAGTGAAGGTTGCTAGGGAAAACATAAGGAATCAAGAAGAGCCTTATTTCCATTAGCACCTACATCTGGACCAAAGGCAGACCTGAACTTTGTCGTGGAGGAAGCCAGTGAATGTCAGGAAATTAAGTAAACAGCTGTGTCTGGGGTTTCTGGATACAGTTAATAAAGATGCAGCAGTGTTTGTTGTTTTTAAGATGTATCTGCACATTTATGTCTTCAAATGTTAACATGTCTGTCTAAATCTGGCCAATTTTAACATGCATACCAAAGCAAAATGAATTAAAGTGATTTTGTTTTTACTCTGTTGATGAAGCTGACTTGCTTGATCACAAAACACTGGATGATGAATTGCTCATTAATCAATAATAGCAGTTTTTAATTCTGGGCTTTTTGCATTTCGATATGTTAAAACTCAAGCCATAGATACAAATAAGCCATTTTAATGTAAACGTCTGTATATAAAACATAATTACAAATGACTAAACGATAACTGTAACACACTTATGGGGTTCAGGTGAATAAAAGGTGATAAAATAATATATGAAGATGCTATTAAGAATTTGTTGGGTGATTATTCACTCTTCCAGTGTTGTTCTTATAAATAACAAAAAATTAAAAAATTAATATAATAATATAAAAAAATAATCATTGTTAAAAATGAAATACCTTTAGTACAGTTTACAATAGAACAGCGATCTTCCCCTTATAAAATTAAGTATTTCCAGACCTTAGAGTGTCAATAGCTGGCTTGGGACTTTAAACACTAATGATTAAAAATTCAGTATATTAACAGATTGTTAATAACCCAAAATAAGCTACAAGCTAACTTAGAGAAATGTATCGAGCATTACCCAAAGATGTACATAGCTATAGCACAATGCATTATTTGGCATGTATGTAATTAGCTGCAGTCTCATCTACAGTATGCATGTTACTTAGAACCAAAGCTAATGAGCAATCTGAAACTAATTTAGTAGTTTGAACCCAAACCCAAGCTACACCACTGCTAAAGGATCTTGTTTTAATTGTATTAACTAAAGATTGAAATGTTCAATCTATAACCCTGATGTATCTTTAATGAGTTTACTGCTCACACACTAATGCGAAATGATGAACTATGATCCTTTTTTTTTTTTGGCTTCGGCCCTGATGCAAATGCTAAATTTGTTTCAGATGGTTTGGTTCGAGCACAGAGACACAATTCTGCTTCAAATGACTGAGAAAAAAGTTTTTTTTTCTGATAATTAATGATTGAATTGAACAAAGGATGAAAAACAGCAAAGGCACCAGTGATGACCTTTCTTTTACCGCTATTAGTCAGTCTATGTTCACAAAAACAGTGCTAGGTAACAACATTACATGAAAGTTAAAGCTGCCTTAATATACATAGAAATATGCATATAAAATATATAGGCCTGCGTTTTTGTTGCACTTTAAGTGACTATAAACCTGATGTAGACTTTAGTTATACATTAGAATAAACTAGAGAAAAATTTCAATTTTGCTTTACGTATTTGATTCTAGTTAGACTCATTCAAAATTTGTCTTTTTCCTGTTGCTATATTTCTGGACAAACAATATAATAAATGTTCCAAGCTTATACTGTATTATAATAAAGATCTGTGTTTCAAATATCCAAAAAAAAGAGTATTTAATTTTGGTCTGGTTTGGTCCTATGAGTTTTTTCTATAGTGTATTATTCCATTATTTATCTTTTACTCCCCCTTATACTAAAGGGTAAAATAAAATTAACATTACTACACAACTAGCGTTGTGTTAATTTGGTTCATGCATCAAATCAATATTTTACTTACATTTACAGCATTTGGCAGACGCCCTTATCCAGAGAGACTTACATTTATTATTTTTTTATACAACTGAGCAATTGGGGGTTAAGGGCCTTGCTTAAGGGCCCAGCAGTGGTAACTTTGAAAGATCAGGGTTTGATTCCCAGCATTACAATTAGCAGTCCATCACCTTAACCACTGTGCTACAATTTCCCCTGGAATGTTTATGCTAGATAATTAACAGCATAAATATTGCAAAACAACAAAAGAAGAAAAAGTAAGGTTTAAACATCTGTAGAAGTCTTTGCATATTTTGTACCATTTCTGGTAGCCAGGAATTGACATATTGTCCTATTTCTTCATGGTAAACCACATAGGGCTGCTTTAATAACTGTTTGTGGTGGGTGGGCCTGGAAATGTCAAGCTTGGATTAGAAAAAAGATCCTAATATCCTGTCTCATCCAGACACACACACACACACACACACACACAAAGCCAGGCCTATTTATGTGGACGGTGGACAGAGTGAAGTCAAGTGTCCACTCCACCGCCCCTCCCCTGCTGTTTCATAGGAACAGGATGCCGATGTGGGTCCTTTCGTCACCATGGCAGCAGAAACGTACACAAAATAACAGCTCGGCACCTGGCTCCGGCACTTCTCGTCTGCCTTGTGTGTTTGTAACTAAACACGCTGGTTCATGGCAACGTTTGTTTGGGACATCTCCTTGGAAGTCTCTAATCAAAACCATATCATGCAAAATCTGTTTAAATCTGGTCCAGTTTTGTCTTGATGAATTCCCTAAATCCTGCCTTAGGCCAGCTTTGCTGCTTCAAACTAAGTTTAGAATAAATTGCCTAATGTATTGCGTGTCAAACTAAGTTTGCAGTTGTAAAATGGGGGGAGGAAGTGCTGTTTGTTAGCACAGGAAGACTGGAGTCGTATGGCTGTATTAAATCAAAATAGACATGCAAGAAAAAGCACTAACTAATGGCACCCAGGACATACTGTAATATCACGTCACACTCATATCATACAAAATTTTAATTTTTTTTTCTTTATTTATTGTTTATCATCATTATTAATAGTAATAAAATAATTCATTCAAACTTTATCTATATACATATATATGAGAGAGAGAGAGAGAGAGAGAGACATATTGTTTTCATTTAATTTGTCAAAGAGTTTATAATAGAATGTTCATAAACCCTAACCACTGGTTTCAGAGATACATGTTGCAAAGTTAAGCTTTAAGTGCTTTAGAAGAATGAGGCCATGGTGTAAAGTGAGACGAAATGCTGCCTCGCTGATAAATCCTAGATAATTCTTGCTAATAACTCCATAGTAACCTGATAACTAATGAAGTAACGGAAAGCTCTCCAGCAGGTGATTAAGCACAGCCCATCTGTGGAGGAACCATTCCTGTACTTTCAGGACATTTACAACACCAAGGTTCTCAAGAAGGCCCTTCACATCATAAAGGATAATTCACATCCACAACACAATCTATTTATGCCACCTTTTTAGAAAACCTTTTTAGAAGAAAGGTGGTGGTGTTACGTTATTAGTTATTTGACTGTAGCTATCAAAAATAATTGTACTACAGTAAGGTATAGCTTCAATTTTAGCCACCTCATTCCAATGTTTTGTTATGTGAAAGAACCCAAAAACTCTGTAATAATTAGGGTTAGGGTTAAGGTTACCCTTACCCTAACCCTAGGTATTTCCAACAATGGCAAAAAAAACAAAGAAAGGGATTACACGAGTCGAATCGTTCATTGGAGCTATTTATGATGTTATAAATATCAAGTGCAAAAATAATTTACTGTGCATGAACAAAGGGAAGTGGTTGCGCAGTGGTTAAGCTGTTGGTTCATAGTACCACTGAGTTACCACATAAGTCAGTCTGGATAAGGGTGTCTGCCGTAAATAAATTCTCATTTTATTTTCATAGCCACCTGGAAAGCCCTCCCTTTACTTACAAATATTTATAAATAAGGTTTGCACTTACTGCAATTTCCAGATGCTATTTATCATCATGATCATACCAGTTATAATAATCTGAACAATGAGGTCATCAGAAGTCATTTCTTTAAATGTTGCAAGGAGCTGGGAAAGACTTCTGACTGCTGAGCTGTAACGAACGACCAGCATTTAAATGTTGCTACAATACGTTATGCTGCTATGGTGATGCTTGACCTTTAAGGCCTCTGTGCCTTCAGCTAGAACGTTGTTGGACCAAGTCTCTGTGTCTCTAGAGCGAAAAAGATGATCTTTCCTCTCTGCCTTGACCACATTCACTAAACTTTCTCAATTACTTTCATGTGGTGCAAAAAAAATATCTTTTTAGTTTAAAAAATGGAAAAGTCTGGACAAAAACGATACATCAGTGAGTGAGGGATCAAGTCTGGGAAAGAGAAAAAGAAAACACAAATCAAGGGATTTGTTTCTATGAGGTAGGTCCAAACATGATACTTAATTAAAATTTATTAATAATATAAATATTTTGTTTCTGTAAATTATTCACTGTTACCACCAACCCTTTGGTATCTGCAGATAGAATTAGTGGTATGAAATCGTACAACTCCAACATTGAATGTAAGAGACTCAAAAAATGCTAAAGGGAAAAAAAAATAAAAGTAATAACTACAAATGATTCACCAATTCATTTGTTCTTTTTAAATCTTACAGCTGTCCAAGTTTCTCCAGGTCCTTCTCACTCTGTTCTGCGTTCCTCTTCTTTTTTACAGTCAAAAGATTTCAGGGTGACTTTAAAAAAAAAAAAGTTTAAACTACCCTCCAGTGACAAATAACCAAAAACGTCTTCATTATTATAGGAACTCGATCCTATATGGAGCTCACCAGAGGTTGAATCTTTATATGTGGACTTTGAAACTTCAGAAGCAACCAATAAACCATGGGACATGAATTTTAGGGATGTCGTTTTGTCACAAACCGACATGAATCACGTTTTGGCTGAAGCAGACACACAGCTGGAATCACAAACTGACAGACTGATCCGCCTTAGCAGGGGTATTTAAGTCTTATTTCTATTTTACACTTGTTTTATAGAAATTATTATAAATTATATCAAAGTCTTTAAAAATTTGATATAGTTAATATGAAATGTTCCAAATGTAAGTAGTTAAAGTAAAAATCCACCCTAAAAGAGTCTAATCCCATCCAAAATTTCTATTGCATAATAAAATTTGACATTTATTTTATTAGTTTTTCGTTTTCTAAAGATCTCACATACTACCTAATTATGTTTATTTTTAGATAGCAATGCTGTAGTTAATTTAACGAGGAGCATGATAGACTTGATGTTAGCATCAACTACAGTTATGTCTACACTATAGCTAAAAGTTAGTGGGCGCCTTACGGAAACACTCAAATTTGGGTTTCCTCCAACACATTGACACAAAGTTGTCTAAAATTGTATGTTGTAGCATTACATTATTCCGTAACTGGAACTAAGAGGCTTAAACATTGTCTCAGCATGAAAATGGCCCATGTGCACTAACCTATATGTGCAAAAGTACTGGGACACCTGAATATGACACTTTGTGTTTATTGAAGAGCCTATTTCATTTTTTCCTACTCTTTCCTGCTCCACACATCTGGAAAATAGGAAAGTGGTAGATTAGTGGTTCAGGTGTTTGACTGCTAATTGGAAGATCAGGGTTAGATTCCCGGCACCACCAAGTTTCCACAGCTGGGTCAAGCAAGGCCCTTAACCCCAAATTGCTCATTTGTATAAATGGGATAAATGTAAGTGACTCTGGATAAGGACATCTACCAAATTCTTGCCTTTCAACTAGTTTGTAGACTGTGAGGTCTGTTGAATTTACATCTACAGCATTTGGCAGACGCCCTCATCCAGAGTGACTTACATTTATCTCATTTATACAACTAAGAAATTGGGGGTTAAGGGCCTTGCTTAAGGGCCCAGCGGTGGCAAATTGGTGATGTTGGGTATCGAACCTAGATATTCCAATTAGCAGTCCAACACCTTCACCACAATAATATTAGTTATGTTGATTGAGATGAACTAAAACGTTGACTGCACCCCAGACCATCTCAAAGGTATTCAGTGGGGTTAAGACCAGGATCCAGGTTCTTCCACTCCAACCAGAACACACCATGTCTTCATGGAGCTGAGCTAAATAGAAAAATTGTCACAGAAATGGTCCACAATCTAGTGGAAAGTTTTTCCAGACGTTTGGTTGTTATTACAGCAGTGAGACTAAATCTGGAAAAGGATGTTCAAAAATCAGATATTGAATGAAACATTTAGGCGTTTAGTTTGCTCACTGCCGAGCCAAGTCTCTGTTGCAAACGTGTTGTAAAGCTTTGACATTTTGGAACTTTCCATCGAACCTTTTCCGTCTCTAATACTGCCTCATTCACTCTGTAGTGAATTTTCTTGTTAATATGACATGGAAATTTTGATTGAGATACACTTTTAATAAAATACACTTTTAATAAATGCTAACAGTGAAACCTGATAATTACGACTTATACGTTAAGTTCTTTACACGGTTTCTGTCCAATCAATGCTGTGATGTCAATGTGACACACATCTAGCTTCTGACAGCATTAAGTTAATTGGGTGTTGCTGCTGTTTTCCTTATTTCTAACACATTAGCATCCAGTATAAACTCGTTAAAATGTGTCAGAGTGGACTTTTCCTTTATGCTGTGTAAACTTATTCCTTTTGTTATTCTATAGACTTATATGAAGTGACCCACCGGCCTGATGTTGACATACAATCAAAGATTAAACAAAATTTACCAATACAAGGACTCGGCCTGAATTTCCTGTTACAGCCAGATAAGCAGAAGACCCAACAGACTCCTGGACAACAGCTGAAGGAAGAGGTTTGAATTTATTATTGACTAATTAGACCACATGATTGTGGAAATGCTATATCAATTAAATAAATGGAACTGACGCCAAAGCCACATTGCGGAAATCCGTATTACAATTTAAAAGTTTTCCTAATGAGGTAGCCAGAAGCGACAGTGGCAAGGAAAAATCCCTGAGATGATATTATTTAATTATAGGGATCCCATCCTCTTTATATGGAAAGAATTCTGCTGTCATTGATCACTTCTGCACAAAGAGAAATAGTTGAACAAATGGTTTCCATTCCATTTACTTGCATAGTTTATGTGTGTGTATAATGACTAGAGATGTAGAGGTGATGTAAAGCATGATCCAGTTATAAACATAAACATAAACCACATAATGGCACTTATTTTTATTCTAGTAGAGATAAGATTGATTCATTTCAATGAAAATAAAATGAGAGAAAGCACCCCAACTTCATTTCCCAGTGGTGTCCATAAGTACAGTACAGGGTGTGCCATAAGTTTCCATACATAGAAAGATCTCACCCCACTTGACTTTTATCTTTGGGGCATTTGAAGGCCATAGTGTTTTAGGAAAAGATACAAAACATAAATCATCTTAAGGAAGGTATCACCAACCCCATTACAAGCAGAACTCCAGCTGTGTTTATGTGTGTTCTTTAGCAGTGGACGACACGCATCAAAATGTGTTCTCAAAACAATGGTTGTCATGTAGAGCATATTGTATAAATAAAAATGTATAAAAATATTTGTTTGTTATTTTATTGTTATTATATACCCTGTATATATGACCCATATATAT
Source organism: Bagarius yarrelli (assembly GCA_005784505.1). NCBI lineage: Eukaryota > Metazoa > Chordata > Actinopteri > Siluriformes > Sisoridae > Bagarius > Bagarius yarrelli. Next base: position 1,876,337 of record VCAZ01000080.1, read on the forward strand.
GTTTTAAACTGACATTAACCTACATAACATAAATGCGACTATATGAACTGACTTATAAATAAGTCTTTGTGCAAATGTTTGAGTCATGTGATGTGTTACTTTCATGAGCATGTAATAGAAACCGACTTTGCTATAGATATAATAAGAGTGATATCTGTTTGAGTGAGGTTTAGTAGCAAGCACTTTCAGTAGATACCTCCTGGCACTTTAGATAAATTCAATTCCGAAAGTGTCATAACAAGCTTATGTCAACACTTTGTAAGTGCATCATAAACATCATAAAATAAAACACTTTGCAATTCAGATAATAAATAGAGCCTGTTGGTATAAACCCTTATAAATGTCTAAGGTTTATATCAGTTTGTCCTAAAGAGCTTATATACAGTAGGCCTTATATAGCATGAACACTGCCTGATCGTAAATCTGTTACTAACTTTCTTAGTGTGTGGTGCTTCAAAAAATTTTTTGTCTCCAGCTGATCTTTTCTGAGGACAAGGAAAACTTGTTGCCTGGTCCATCTGTCCAGACTCATAACACCGATGTATGTGCTGTGTTAAGGATACTGCTGGATCTGGTAGATGAGCACTGGAATGGACAATTCTCTCTCCATCTCAATCCCAACTTTATGGGTAGGAATCCATCAGTTGTGAGTTTTAGTGAATGGTGCAAGAGATAAAGAAAGACAAATATTAAAACACTGTTTTGCTTTAAGTGATATAAATCATTGTTGATGTCCACCTGAGTTGACGTCACGCGGCACCGTCAATTATTCAGTGTTGTTTGACTGACACTGACGGGTGAAAATCCGATCTGTCTGCTTAAATCGCAGAGGCTAATGCACGTATCCGATTCGTATACCATTTATTACCGCATACGAATGAGACCTGAATCCGATCTAAAAAATATTGGAATCCATGTGATTTTTTGCCTGCTTGCGTGGTCGCCCATCCATCTATCTGTCCGCATTACAGGAAAAAATAGGAACTGTGTCACTTGATACATGCAGTGTAAATACGACCTAGGAAGTTTGATTCCCAAGATAACCTAGATGCCAATGCTGGACCCCTGAGCAAAACCTCCAACACTCAACTGCTTAGCAGTATAAAAGAGATAAATATAAGTGTATAAAAGTGTCTGTCAAATGCAAATGCCATGAACACATGGTTTGCCAAGGTTGACATGGAAGAACTCAAGAATCTTGCACAAAGCCCTGACCTTAACACCACTGAACTACTTTAAGACACACTTAAATATGGAATGCACGCCAGACCTCCTCATCTCACTCCAGTGCCTGATGAAAAAACCTTCTCTGAAGCGTGAAGGTTTCTATAACAGCAAAACCTGGAATGAAGTGTTCATTGAGCAAAGAAGACCAAAAAAGAATTGTGTGGAACATTCCTGATACAGTCCATATACTGGATTTGGTGTAAAAACAAAAACCTCCTATTTTCTTCAAAGAATATGTTGATGGTACATACAATCCAGAATTTGTAGCATAGCTATTAAAATAAGACTTGTAAACATTTAGAAGATAAATAAATCCATGCAAACCTTCTGAAGTATAGGATAGCTGATCCTGTAGACACATGACATTCATTGCTACATTGTAAGCTAAAAGTGGTGATAAGCTAACAAAATTTTATGGTATGTTTGCCCAGGTTTGGATGTAAATACAGGGGTGCAAATACAGGGGCCCTAAGAAAGAGTCTAAGACTAGGGTCTCCTACATCACCCTAACAGTCTGTTACTACTAATAAAACAGATCTTTAAACCCCCAAAGTGTGTGGACCCTTAGAATCATCGTATAACACACACACACCACCAGCAGCAGCAGCACCCCTGCATAAATACCTTAATTTTGAGAATATTTAAGATCTTAAAAAAGCTGAAAAGATGAGCTGTTTTAAAAATATCCTATTTTGTGATTTGTAAATATATGAACGAATTTACTTTCTTGAATAACTAATTTGCCCACAGCGAAAGCGATCCTATTGTTGTTACCACTGACCAACTCTGATCAATCATCCCGACCTGCGCACATGGATATAAATGGAAGAAACAATGTGCAGAAAGGGAAGCAGGAGAGCAGAGAATGGTGGGATGTGAAGAAATTAAAGCAGGTAAAGATGACAGTGGGGAATAAAGACGGTGGAAATGAGGAGTGGAAAAGCTGTGAAAGACAACCATCAACATCTGATGTCTTTGAAGTTAGACAACTGAAGAGACAGCTTGCCAAAACACAACACGAACAGGTGTTTGTATTGCGTCCTCTGAAAATAACGTTCTTGAAACTTACTTGATGTGTTTCTGAAATAAACGTTAATCACTTCTGTGTTTAAGGAAGCATTGAGGATCAGATTAATCTCAACTTTAAAAGAGAACTTCATTTTGCGAGCCGAGAAAAAGAAGACATTAACACGTTTGGAAAGTGGTGAGTGTTTGTGATCATGGCGTGTAAAAATATCGATACTAATGATCACAATATTTACATATTTCCTTATATAGAGCGACTTACATTTCTCTCTTTTATACAACTGAGCAATTGGAGGTTAAGGGCCTTGCTCAGGGGCCCAGCAGCAGCATGCTTGGTGGTGCTGGGAGTCGAGCTCCAATCTTCCAATTAGCAGCCCAACACCTTAACCACTGCGCTACCACATATTTTTTTATGATAGTGTATCGATATTTCAACCTCTAATAGTTGATACATACTTAAAACACGTTTAAAACTGATTTACGCTCATGACAATGTTTAATTAAAACCCTCAGTATGTGTCAAACGACTTAGTCAATGCTGACATATATGGCCATTGTCTCAGAAACAAGCATGGCGGAAAAATTTAGGGCTTTTTATAAGTAAATGTGATGTATTAAAATTTATTGTAAAATACTATATCGTGGCTTGTATCGCATCATGAGTCCCTTTCAAGTACACGGCTCTTAGAAGAACTATGTATTTACAAGGGACTCACGATACGATACATTTCACGATACATGGGTCACGATATAATATTTTGCAATGGTTTTACTAACAACTCTACCGCATGTCTTTTCCCTTTTTTCTGTGCATTAAGACATTACACTGTTGGACTTGAGGGTATGTCTAAACAGAGAAACACAAATTTTTCAACAACAAAAGAAACTCTTAATGCAGTTGGAACGAACGCTGCATCTTCTCCAGAACAATCACAGGTAAAGTCATTCGATAATAAGTCGTACTGCTTTATAAAAATTTGTATTTTTATCATTATGCAAATAGTATGTAGTAATTTATCTTTTTTTTTTTTTTTTTTTTTAGATCCTGGGTATCACGGCTTACTACAAAATTTATTTCAAAGAACTAACAAATCCAGTAAAACATTATAAAAGACCTTAATTTTTGTTACACAAATATTAACCCTACATTCACACATCCTCCTCCTCTCCTTCTTCGACCAACATTAGCCCAATTTCCGCTGGCGGCGGGCGTTGTTAACCTGGGCCTCGACCAATCCAGTATGAAATTAGGCTTCCAGGCTTGGATCTGGCACCGACGTCACTGGCTTGTGACCCCTGTGGCTAGATTGCTTTATGTACCTAAATAATGTTCAAATGTAAGATTTTAAATGGTAGGAATTGTTCTAATAATCACCTGTTGTGCATAAATAAAATTAGCCAGATCTCAATCAAACCAGACACATCAGATGGTAAAATCTGTATCTCTCACCATTTACTGTCTGAGAAAAGAAATACATCATAAACTTATGATCACTGACATTAGCTGACGAGCTTGTTACTGACAAAACTCACACCTTCCATTGAGGGGTTCGTGCTCGAGCATGCCCAACGTCAAAATTAAATAATTGCTGGTTAAGACTTTCTGAAAAAAAAACCCAGAATAAAATTGCTTTCAAAGAGTGTCGGGCCTGAGCAGAAGCTGATCAATTAGCTGAGAAAAACTACTTTCCAGTATAAAGTGATTTTTGAAGGGTGTGTTTGGAGGATGTGCTGAAAAGAGTGAGAAGAAAGGCTAACTGAAGGAGATTTGGTGTGTTGGTCATCAAAGTATGCACAAAACAAGCTATTGTGTAACAGCAGCCAGCCAATTATAACACAATGATTGACACACATTCTGTATTAATATTTTTACATGAATAACGTCCACCAACTTATAGTAAACGACTTCTTTTGTGCCATTAACCTATTAAGTAATTGCAAACTAGCAAAATATGTATAGTGATTTACATATTATTAAAATAACCTTAATAGTAAATTGTTTCTCACTCATTGCATGAAGTCAATTTATTACCTTGACGCTTATTTGAAAGTCATTCGCTGGTTTGAAGCTGCAGCGCCATCTGGTGGTTTCCAAGAACATCCACTTACTGAATCTGCAGTTTTAATTAAAAAATCTAGACAGATCAGCTGAATGATTTTAAATATAATAATGCATTTACATGTAACTATGTAAAGAGTGATAGTAAAGTTATGGGAATTGATGCCTTAGTGGTTGAGGTGTTGGACTGTTACCAGAGAAACCGCGGTTCGATTCTAAGCACCAACAACAAGCCACTACTGTGGGCCCCTGAGCAAGTCCCTCAACCCCCAATTTCTTAATGTGTGTGTATATGTTCAAAAAAGTATAAAAAAAAATAGTTAAATATACATAAATATAAAACTTTGTGACCGTTAAAGCTTAAGTTTTTGTGTAAATGTCGCCCTCTTGTGTACAATTTGGTGATTGCCTTTTAAGAATCTACGACACGCACTCCTAATAACTAGTGACTACTTAAACCTTCTAATTGCCTTCAGATCAAATTTAACCCTTTTTAAAAGATATATATATATATATATATATATATATATATATATATATATATATATGTGTGTGTGTGTGTGTGTGTGTGCGCGCGCGCGCGTGTGTGTGTGTGTGTTAATTACTTCGTATATAGATCTGCAGTGTAAATGCAGCCAAAGGTTTGAAACATTGAATGAATCGAACCGAATTTATCGAAGCCAATGCGCCTGTGCGGTTTGTGCGCGTGTGCATATCTAGTTTGTTCCACCAGAGGGCGCTGTTTTAAGCCTTAAAGTAGCGTAAATGAAGTTGCGGACACGCACAGCACGGTGATAAAACAAGGATTAACACACATTAAAACATACGCGTGACAAACTCCTCTAAAGTGGTGAGTACTTTTTAATTATTTTGGTAGTTTATTTATTCTTAAATACGTTATTAAATGTCGCAGTGTGAATGATTAATGATGTCAAATACATGACATCATTTTCCCCGAGATGTGTTAATTTCCATACGTAATCTTTAAATACTCTCTCTCTCTCTCTCCTCTCTCCTCTCTCTCTCTCCTCTCTCTCTATATATATATATATATATATATATATATATACTATATATATAATACTCTCTCTTTTTCTGCCTCTATCTCCTTTTCCTTCTCTGTCTTTTTCTGTCTCTCCCTCTCTTCCTCTTCCCCTCTATATCTCTCTCTCTCTTTAAGAAGTTAAACATTACACACAAGGAAGAATATTTGTTCTTTAGTGTTTACACAGTCTTATTATTAAAGAGTTTGAAGTTACGATAACATCACCCCTGTCCACATTAACATTATTCAAAATATTAATTAGAATTCACAGTAGTAGAAGTTATTTTATTAAACTAAAACACTAAAATGTATTGTTTATATCCTAATGTCTTCTATCTATCTATCTATCTATCTATCTATCTATCTATCTATCTATCTATCTATCTATCTAAGGAAATTATCAGATACAATTAAATGTATACTGTAAAATCTAGATGTCAGATTTGTTTTACATTGTTTTAATTATCTTTAAAACATGTTTAAAGGTGTTTTTCTGAGGATCTGGCGATGTTACTCCTAACACCTCCAGGTGTACGTGAGCTGAACCTCGGTTGTGTTTTCCTCCTACTCTTCCTTCTGCAGGGAGTGCAGTCAGATTCCAGTTTGACCAATAAAACATTGGAACTAATGTTAAAATACAAACTAATAGATGGGTAAGTTTAGTTGGATCTGTTGCGTAAGTTTATTTCATTTTTGAAAGCAGCAATTTATTAAATGATTTATAAACAAATTACAGTGTGAATTAAAAAAAATATATAATAATAATTGGTTCCTTTAGTAGGAAATCTTTAAATAATAGAAAATAATCTTTTACATGTGTTGATACATGATACGTGACGTCCCTGTATTTAAAATAATTCCTAAAGCATAAGTATTATTCTGGTAATGTTTGAATTGTCTAACTGCAAATAATAAAATTACTTTTATATGCAGTTTTTTTTCTCTGCTAGTTAATTTGCAAATTGACATTTAGTAAAAAAAAAAACTTCTAAAAAACTCATTTTTCTTAAATGTTGTGCAGCATGACACAATAGAAATTTTTGATTTTGTGTTTAATTGTAAAACAGTGTACCCTAAATTACGTTTACATGTACAACTACCTTTCTTTCTGCCTTCAGACACAATGACTTCCCGCTGCACCTCCGCATACTCCAGAATAACAAACTGAGCCAGTTTAATATGTACAACAGCCCCCGAACAGCTACGGATATTACTCGACTTAAAGCTGCTCATGTTGGAGGACAGGTACATTATATTATTCATTCATTCATTTATCTTCTATAACAGTTTATTCCCTAATTTGGGGTCACAGGGTTCTTCTGGAGTCTATCCCAGCCGTCTCTGAAAGAGCGAAAGGCAGGAGGGGTACACCCTGGACAGGCCACACTCTCCCCTATGGGCAATTTAAAATCACCAATCAACCTAACATACATGTTTTTGGACTAGGGAAGGAAACCAGAGAACCCGGAGTAAACCCACACAAGCACATGGAAACTCCACACAGAAAAGCCCCTGCCTGGGAGTGTTAACCACCGTGCTGTCTATCTTAGACTAGTCTGTGCGATTATATCTAATATTTAATGTATATTACAATACCTTATTTCTAATACATATAACTACTAATATAAATCCAGTTTTAATGATGATTAACAGGAAAAGACAGTTTTTGATTTTAATGATTATCTCTGTTTTTATATCTCTGGTTCAGATCATCTGCTTATAATGAGTCCAAGACTTAATAAATATATTCATGTTTAAATTTACAATTTTTTTTTCATAAAAGGACCCTTTATTAGGGGATGTGAGTGCAGATAATATATTAAAGCCTGAACAAACAAAATAGTCAAACTCATTTCCATTTTTGGCATTTGGCACTGGCCCTTATACAGAGTGACATTAATGTCAATTTTATTCTTAAAATTAGCAGTTGAGAATTAAGTGCCTTGCTCAGGGGCAGTTTTGTCATCTTGGGTCGACAGACGTGACATGCTGGGGCTGATGGTTAGTGTAGTTGTGTTAGTTTTAAATTACATATATCTAAATATTTGTTTAAATGCTTATATGATCTTATACTCGAATCTGTCAGGGTATGTAGAGCTGTTTTAGGAATCATTCTGTCTCCTAAAGAGTCAGTCATTTAAAACCTTCTGTTTCTAATGCGGTACAGCGCCATTATTGGGCAGTGGCTTTACAGCCTAAACATTTCCTTGGTACACTGTATTTACAGTATCAGGCACTTTGCATAAACAAATGTTTATTTTTGTTTGCTGCTTAGAATAGATTAGGAACTTGTGTATCTTCGGGTTACTGTAAATACACAATCATGTAACATCACACAAGAACTCTTATGCATTATAAAAAAGTATTTATACATCATTATAAAAGTAACTAATTGGCAGGCAAATTATAAATATTGTGGTTTTTTTTAGCTGTTTAAGTATGTTAAATAACTTGGATGACCCAATATTAAATAAGTTAAATGAATGAAATGGACATTGTACACTAATTTACACTATTATAATGCTCTGGTTTCATGTGATGATGTGAGGTGCTTCATTAGATTAGAGTTACCTGCCACCGACGTGTAGAGTCTTTTTTATCCTGGTCATTAAGTTACGTGTTACATAAACAGTCTCGTCTTTCATCTCAACGAGGGAAAATTTGTGTTGGTACCTCCAGATGGCAATAGCAACCTTTGACCTTGGTTAACGATCAGGAAGTAGGTACTTACTTATATCTAGTACAGGTAGTATGTGATTTTGGACAAAGGCATTGGTGTTTGAGACTGTGTATGCTTGTGTGTGAACACCTGCACTACACCTGCACCTGCCTCTGATTGGCAAATGATGAAAATTCAATCTACCTAGGCCAATCATCATCAGTTATGTGGCTATCTTCCACCCTAACACACACACACAGATTATCATTAGTTGTGTCCCCCACACACCAGAGTCATTAATATATACTGATTTATTATTAACTATTAATAAAATTATTATATTCTGCTTCAGGATCTAGTAGGACAGCGGTTCCTAAACTGAGGGGCATGACCCTTAAAAAGGAACAGAGCGTTCTAATGAAGAAGGCATGGAAAGGCTATTTTGGAGTTAACCAATTTTTTTTTTAGGGATGCATCAAAATTTTAAACAGATCAACGACTGAAATATGAGCAGAAAATATATGCTGCTGTGACGTTTCCCTCAATATTCCGCTCTATGAATCTGTTGAGTTGCTTATGACCCATATGAAGAACGCTTTACTCATGTTTTGACTATAGTGTACTTGTTTATTTTATTTAATGGCCCAGAATTTTCATTTTGGTGCATCTTTACATTATCTTCAGCGTTATACAGGATTTTACTGTAAAATTATCTTGTTGCTTATTCTACAGGTATTTGCTACATATGTAAATAATTGAATACAAGATGTAAATTACATCACATTTTATTACCTTAAAACGACTTTGGGGAGGGAGGGGGTTTGTGGGGGCTTGACAGGAAACGTTTGGGAACCACTGCCCTACTGATTCAATACCCTATATTAATAAACGCTTTCTTTGTCAGATGTTTGCGGCGTATGTGTTATGTACAGCTCAGGACAAAAGACGCTGTTAGATTGGCATTGGAACAGATTGATGTCATACAACGTATGTGCACCGAAAACCCGGAGCTGGAACTGGTCACCACTGCTGCAGGTATGAAAAACAGGATAAGAGAAAATAAGGTCACTCCTGACCTGAGAAATGTGTTTGGTTTGGTAAAGGCTATGATGTATATTATGTGACTGCACTCTGCAGCTGATTTCTGTTCTGAACAGCAGTGAGGTAAAACCAGTAGGTTATGGAGAATGTGGTGATACTTATCATGTGTGTATGTATACACACACACACACACAGTATAGTGTGTGTGTATATATAAATATATGGTACAGTACAGTATACTGTATATAGTAAAAACAAAATGTAAATGGCTTTATTTTGTCACATATACATTTTTACAGCAGAGGGAAATTTGTTTCTTCGCATATCCCATCTTAGTAAGTTGGGGGGTCAGCTATGGTACAGGAGCAGGAAAGGTTAAGGGTCTTGCTCAAGGACCCAACAGTGGCAGTGGTGGGGCTTGAACCCAGGTGTTTCTGGTCTTCAGATCAACAACTCGGTGCCTTAACCATTTGAGCCACCACTGCTGCTGGTCAAATGGTTAATGTTTTTGTCGTAACAACCAATGCAGGCACGCCTTTTTCATTTTCCATATCCTCTGGGGACAGACAGCATGGCACACCCATAACTGGAAGTTGTATTATGTGGAAAAAGGCAGCATTAGGAAATATGATGCTGATTTTGTTTTCCACATCATCATACATCCTCTTTAATGAGGACTGGGTGAAAGATTGCACTTATAACCTGCTGTTGTGCGTGTTTGTGTGTGTGTGTGTGTGTGTTTAAAGAAATGAAAGCCACAAAGAAGTTAGCTTGTTTGATTAGTGTGGAAGGAGGCCATGCAATTGATAGCAGTCTGCCAACTTTACGCATGTTTTACCAACTTGGAGTGAGATCTGTGACACTTACGCATACCTGCAACACACCTTGGTAAGCACACAGACAATCTATATTATTACTGATAATGATTGGTTGTGTGGGTGTGTGTGTATTAGGGGTGGGAGATAACCACATAAATGATGATGATGATGATTGGCTTAGGTAGTGTAAATTTTCATCATTTGCCAATGAGACAGAGAGTAGGTGTGCAGGTGTTCACACACAAGCATACAGTCACACACACACACACACACACACCAACAATTGTTTTATCCAAAATAACACTACATAATTATGTATAACATCTAAGCAAGTTTGTACCTCCCGACTGTTAAAATAAAACATTTTATATATAATAATGTTATGGGTAGTATCAATTAAATTCTTGCATACTACAGGAAGCAATGAAAAGTCCAACAACTTTAAAGTTCGCTTTCTGAAACTGGAAGTTAAAAACACTACTTTTTCCTTGTTAAAATGAAAAACAAGACTGCTTATAAAATGTGTAACTTATGACCAGGAAGAAAGTCTCTCCAAGTCAGTGGCAAGTAATTCTAATCTAATAAAATCTCACCACAACATTGAAATGGGCAATAAATTATTATAAAGTATAAAACATTGCACACTAATTTACACTATTTTAATCATTCAACCTGTTTAATACGCAGGGCATCCAAGTTATTTGACATATTTAAAAAGTTATAATGATGCCTTAGTTACTATTTGTGAGAAATAACTAGTAACTATAACTCATTATTTTTATAGTAACACTGATGATGATTAGTGATGATGATGATTATTATTATATAATGGTCCTGCATTAAATATTACATGGTACTGGTACTGTCTGCACTGTTTATGGATGTGCTAGTAATTTGTATAAATGTCTAGTTTCTCAGTCTAAAGCAATACTGAATTATTATTTTGATACAGTCAGAATAACATGCACTTAATGTTTTGAAAAAGATCTAGCAATATATCAGACTACTATCTGCCTGTATGTTTTTGGCAGTGTGTTTCTGTGTGTGTGTTTAACAAGGTAACCGTGCCTCTATTTGACATGTATATCATCTATTTCTTATGCAGGGCAGAAAGCTCCTCTCTTCATTATTCTTACTACAAGCGAGAGAAAAATCCTTTGACAGAGTTTGGCAAGGTAATAAAAAATGATAAACTGATTGTGTGTTTGTGTAATTCAGCTATAATTCATTAATAGGAATACAGATATTAATATAAATACAATAAGGATATGTCTTGTATATATCTAGCAATAAAAGGTTGCTCTAAATTGAGTCTTGAGGTGTGCATTGGGTCAGGGATTTGAACAACAGATTTATAGTTTCCTGCTTAAGGTCACGTCACGAATGTGTTAAAAACTACGCAAATAATCTTTATAAATAATAATAATTTATCCACTCTATAAACCTGTTTTAATTGTTCTTTACAATAAATATTAAAGCATAACTTGCTCTGTACATTGACATACTTGATATACTTTTATTTATTTTGTTTCATATGATGGCCAAAAAGTGCAAAACGCATCAGAAAAACAAAATTCATGAAACAAAACAGGAAATCCCAAAACACAATGACAATTCAGACGAAAAAAAATAGGTATAGTTTGCGAATACAATTGGGCAAGACATCTGTCACTCAAGACATACAGGAAGTACAGATGGCTGCTGCAGTAAAAATGGTGTAACAATTTATTGTTTATATTGTAGATTAAAATATGCTTTTCTGACAAATTTTAGTTGTTTATGTATAAAAATAATGTTCTGCATGTGATTCCAAAAAAAAAAATAATATAATCATCAATTATTGTGTGTATATCCTGCTCTTCACTCTAGGAAGTAGTGCATGAGATGAACAGACTGGGAATGATGGTTGATCTGTCTCACACATCCTGGGCTACAGCACAAGCCGTGCTTCAACTTTCCAAAGCTCCGGTCATTTTTAGCCACTCCTCCGCCTACACGATCTGTAACCACACACGCAACGTCCCTGATGACCTGCTCCTTATGCTGGTAAGAGAATGAAGCATATATTCAATTTAGGCTTTAAAATAGCTCCTGATTAAGCTTTGTGGGGCACTTTTGCACAAAACCTCCTGTTTCGTTTTTCTGTAAACTTTGTGTGTGTGTGATGCAGCATTTATTTGTATTAAAGCCATATCACACTTCTTCTTTGTCGTTTTTGTAGTACCAATGTGCTGTATTTGTTTTATTTATTTTTTTGCCACTAGAAAGCAAATGGAGGGCTCATCATGGTAAACTTCTATAGTGGTTTTATATCCTGTGGTGCTCAAGCAACCATCTCAGATGTAGCTGGTGAGTTAAACCCTGAAGATTGTCAATACTGTATATACGCAAAGCTACCATTAAGTAACTAATTTTTGTGGATTAAATTCTGGTAGTTCCATTTTTAAAACATACCAACCGGGTTAACTTGCATATTTAAATAAGGAGCTATAATAGAATTGTATATACAAAAAGGCAGCATTTATTAAATTACAAAGTGTAGCACAATTAAAACATTATTGGAATTTCAACTGGGGATTGTTTTCGGTCCATTATTTCTTTTTATTATGGCTTTTCTACATGAAATCTACATGATGTGGCCTTTATTCCATCATTTCTACCCTGCAGACCATTTTGACCATTTAAGGAATGTGATAGGAGCAAAACACATCGGAATTGGTGGAGACTATGACGGGGCCAGTGGGTAAGAGAGTTTTCCTGATTTTACATTTCTGCATAATTCAAGTTCCACACTCTGTTCCATTGGCATAAATGGCAATCATCTGATATAAATCTGTGGATTAATAAACCAGTAAACAGTGTAGCCTTCTGGATGTTCATGTTTGAGTTCACATTTATTTATTAAAGCAGATGTAAAACAAGAACTGCTGTACAAAATTTTCAACATTTTTGGCACAATTAAAATAAAAAAAATAAATAAAAAATAACAAGAACTAACTCATAAGTTAAAAATAAAACATGTGATTAGATCATAAACCGTTAAAAACACTTGGGCTATGGAATGGACTTCAACTTAGAGTTGCAACTACAAAAGCACGGCCGTCTTTGTCTTTGTCATCAAGTGTGACCGTGGAATAGATCGAAGCATTTGATTAAACAAGCAGCAAGATCTTTACACATAAAGGAGATTAGCAACATACTGTGCTAGTCTGTGGAAAGACTAGGTTATTGACCCTGTTTTGCAATCTTACAGAGAGGAAGCACGAAGAGAAGATTCAAAAGCAATGGCCTCAATTTTGTCCTCGTTTAAGAAGTTTTCTGACAACATCACTTCCTCTAGACAGGTTTTTATGTTAGAAATTTTGTTTCTGGTCTTGACAGGAAGATAAAATTGTGTAGCATCAGCATTACAGTGATAAAAGACATTGTATTTCTGATTGCCGGTGACAAGAGAAAGCATGTAAGGAGAGAAAAGCAGGGTACTTAAAATGGAGCCCTGTAGGACACCACAAGTTCTGCCTTTGAGGTATAAAGAATCCCAAATTAACGCAACTTCCTGGATACTGACCACTCTCTTCAGGCGATTAAATAAAATATTGCATCAAATGTTGCGCAAATATCTGAGAGGATTAAGATGAAAATCCAAAAAGCAACGAATATCATTTATCACTTTAAGCAGAACAGTCTGCCCGACTGAGCCTGGTTTCTCCCAAAGTTTCTTTCTCCATTCTGCCACCAGTGAAGTTTTGGTTCCTTGCCGCTGAACTGAGTGCTTTAGTGAGTATATAAATAAAGGTGATTTGATTTGATTTGACTATGAGACACCCTAAATCCTCATTAAAAATGAATCAAGCATGTTATGTTAAATAGATGACAATGGAAACATCTACTTTGAAGTATGGCTATAGTTATTAAATTGTTGTTTGTGTCTATGCTTGTAGGTTTCCTCAGGGTCTGGAGGATGTGTCCAAATACCCTGCTCTAATTGAGGAACTACTGCGTAGAAATTGGAACGAGACGGAACTAGCAGGGGTGTTGAGGTTTAACTTTCTTCAAGTGTTTGAGAAAGTGGAGAAGGTGAAAGACAATTCTCATAATCTTATAACCTATACATTTATATTCTGGTACTAAAACACCTGATTCATTTTTAAAAAATCCAAAACTAGGAGAAAATTTCAAGCAGTTGCTGTGGGAAGAATATTATAATATTATATCTACGCCCCTAAAGCTAATTATTATACATTAACCTTGTTCTTGTGTGCATTTTAAGAACTCCACAGACACTTGTCTCATTGGGTCGTGCAGCTTTAAATAAAACATTTTAAAAGTCGTATGATAAAACCTTACAGTGGTGAAACGTCACTAGCTAAATAAAAATGTATAATTTAATACTGTTATCATATCAAAAACAATTATTGTTTTTACAAATTGATATAGTTTCAAACAAATCAATGTAAGTCAATCTTTGTTTCCCACACATCATTGTTTAAATTGTAATCTAAGACTGTTATAATAATCCAACCTTGTTTACAATAATCTTGCATGTCTAAAAGCTGCCATTTTTTTCTTGTTTTGCTGTCCAGATACGTGACGAACTACGCAACACTCCCCCCAGTGAGGTGGAAATTCCTCTGACTGAGGCTCAAAACAAATGCCGTTTGTTGCTAACCCGTCCACAAAGTTTCAAAACTGTCAATACATCTGGTATGCAAGCAAAAAATCCGTTAAGCTCAGGTGCTCTGTTTTGTACTGTTCTTTATTTCTGGTACATATACCGGTATAAGTAAATTTAGGTTGAAACAGTTATTTAATTAAATATTTTAGACCATATTTATCAAAAGCTAATTAGCATAGCTAGTTTAGATTCCATCTTACTTTATATTCATGTACATTAGGTAAACTCTTGTTTAGTGTAAGTGTTAAAAATAGTTTGTATTACCTTCTTGGATGTTGCTGCCTTCATTATACATGTTTATTTAGAACTGAACAATAAATGGAGTTATTACCTAAATCCGAAGTTCTTAGAAATTCTTTCCTAGAGAAAATAAATTGCAAGGACTCTCTGATAAAAACAGGGTAGAATAAAATGTGCTTATAAATGAATATCAGATATAGAGCTAAAATACTGTATAACAACATCAATTCCTGGTTCTGTAGCAGAAATTAACCTGACATTTGACATTTTTACCTCTTGTTTAGATTTTGGTGTAACACTTGGTTTCAGTTTGCTGTCAGCTTCCATTGGCATTGCAAAAATAAATTTAGATGCTAGACACTTTGCATATTGCAAATTAATTACTAATATGTGCGTAAATACCTAGTTTACACTAATAAATTATTTAAAACACCTTGACATTTTTAATATATATTATATTTGTTGTGTACTGTGTGTGGGGGGGATCTTATTACTGATATGTTAGATTTATTTCATTTATAATGCTTTTTTTATAATTTAAATCGTACTAAGTTTTATGTATTTTATTAACGATACTTATAAGACTTTAAAAGGTGAATATAAATAAAATATTTTTTTACCTAAAATAAGTTTGGATGAACCAAAGAAAATCATTGATAAACGTAAATTGATAAAATCAATGTTTTATTTATTTTTTTCATGTCAATAATACAGTCATCACAAAATTTTCTCTGAACTAATCTTCATATTAGTTACACCTGTCATTGTGAATTGTATGAAAAGTAGGAAAGAACAATCCTTTATTTACAAAAGTTTATTATATTTCTAAAAATGCTCAAAAATCCGATACAAACATTCACAATTTATAAAATAATTTCACCCAAAATTATGAATAAACTCGATGCTCTTTCTTTGACCATTATCTACAAGCAGGTGCTCTCAAATCAATGGGAGTAAAAGCAAATAAATATAGAAATAAATAAAATAAAACATTTTCAAACTGCTTTATGAACAATTTTGCGTTTGGACTGAGGCTTGTCAGAGTTTGTTATAGTGTCTGCAGCTGATCTGATTTAGCTTTCCATTATTTAACATTTCTCAAAACAGCAGATTTATGTAAATGCAGTTTTATTTTCCTGTGCAGACTGATAAAGCTTCCTGTTTACTGTGTATTCTCAACCACAGATGAATTTAACCACATATGTTTTAAGATTGAATTTATGTTTTTAATAAGATACAGAGTACCTTGCTTTAGTATGTTCCGTAGGCTAAAGGGTTTTTTTTAGCTGAAATACATTTTGGTTCAGCTTTTGAGCTTTTTATGATGTGCTGTGTCTGCCATTTAGTGTGTGTGTGTGAGTGCATAAGAATTCTATTAGAATTATTATTTGCGGTAAAAACAAACTGAGCTATAATTATGTAGTTTTTCATTAGCATAACTCTGTAGCATAAACAATTTTATTTAAAAAGGTTTCACTGAAAATCGCTGGTGAATACTTAATTAACATTTTTGTGGATATTATTTAAAATTATCTAGAGTTCCACGAGCATAGCAGCCTTATGTGATATTTGGCAGTTTTGTAGTCATCCTAACACTACAGATGCTGAGTGATATTAAATAAGAGTGGGTGAAGCATGAGAAAGCAGATGTGGAGAGTGATGTAGGAGGAGAGTGGGTGTAGCCCATGTGTGGCAGAAAAAAATAGATGTAGGAAATAATGATCGAGGGCACAAAAATTACCAGCCTTCTTCCTAATCTCTTTCCTTTCCGTTTCTGACCTTGGGGAACAGCCTTGCTTTTTGGACAGCTTACAAATTTTTGCTTATTGCTCATTTAAAAACATCTATACTCATAACCTAAAGCCATGTCTTTGGTTGAAACCAGTGACTTTGCAACCAAGTACATACATACATACACATATACACAAGGCAGCTTGCTTGTATAAGATACTGTGGTTTATGTTATGTTTACGCTCACAGGAAGCGTGCTAGGTGTTTAATGAGAGCCCAATCACAGGACTCAGGGAGAGGGAGATATGGAGGACGGGACGGACGTGTGCTAGGAGGAGGCTCTCACTGGCCAAGCTTTCCACCCACTAAAGAGACTGGGGATGAGGGAGATTTAAGGTGCTTGTGACAATGCCCACACTCAAATGAAGCTTAAATAAAGAACCAAACAAAAGAACTGACAAGGCTAACAAAAGATCATACAGAAAACTCAAGCTACTTCTTTCAGTTTTCTTCTCTTTTTACTTTTCTCAATATTTTGTTCAGATTTCTTTTCTCAATATTTTCTTTTTCCTTTTCACAATATCATTTTTCCCCTCAATATTTTTTTCTTAGCTTTTCTCAATATTTTCTTTTTTTAGATTTCTTTTTACAATATTTTCTTTTACTTTCTCTTTGTTTTCCTCAATATTTTCTTTCTTAATATTTTTTTTCTCAATATATTTTTGTTTCCTTTTCTTTCTCTTTGCTTTTCTCAATATTTTTTTTTCTCTTTACTTCTGTTACCAGGGCTGTACCCCACACCTGATGCTACCTAAATGATCGCACGCCGACTGCTCCGCTCTTTGTTCTTTTATAGGCGTGCGGTCAGGCGCCTCGCATTCCGCTGATTAGCGTTATGGCGGCGTTGCCTGGTAACCACGCTTGGTTGCGACCGCGGACGTGCCTGACTGGAAATCCGCGGAGTAGCTGTCCGCGAATTTGCCTTTCCGGAAGTCCGTGATGTTACCGTTTATGTGTATAATTTTACCAAAGCCTTACACTTAGCCTTAAACCAGGACCCTCAACAGCAGCACTTCACTGTACAACACCACTGTGTAACAGATTATACTGTACTTTTGCTAATTTTTTGGGGGGCTAGTGAAATGTTCTGGGGCTGTAATATAAAGGGTAATATAAAGCGTGTTTCTGAAAAAAAAAGGATGTTAATTTACAACTGGATTCCTTCAAATTTAAGAATATTGCATTTTTAAGGACAACCGTGGCCCCTTTTTAAACCAAGAAAATGTAAATTATAAAAAAATTATAAATGTTGTGTAATGAAAACTGACATTTGGCAGACGACCTTATCCAAAACATTTTACACTTTTTTTTTTTTTTTAAATTAAACCGAACACTTGAGTGTTAACGGCCTTGTTCAGGGGCCCAACGGTGGCAGACTGGTGTGCTATGAGGCCAACACATTAACCACTTCACAAAGTGTGTTTAAACTTTTCATAATGCTGATAAATTAACGGATGTCAAAGGATTTATAACCTCACAAAATTCTTGTGTTACTTCTATGTAACTGACCTTTTTAATGCATGTAAGGCTGAAGTCGGCGAATGACTTTCAACTAAAAGTCATATTTAGATAACATTTGTTACTCTGTGTAATCTTTCTAGGGCAGATCTTTCAGTATGGTTATTTATGAGTAGATGGTGATGACCTCACGGCCTCCACCCCTTACAAGAAGCACTCTTTCAAGACCTTCTGTTAACACCTCCAGGAATTCCATATCTAAAACCTTTGAGTTAGGGAAGAGACAGAATTCCAATAGAGTCTGTATATGATATCCATAGTAATCTTATTACTATTAAAAGCAGTATTTCATCATATCAACTCAAGCTGACTAAAAAGCTACAAAAAATAACTGGAGTTAACATAATAAAGCAGTAGAATTAGCATTCATAATATCTGCAAGTTTTATGAGACAACCACATCAACCTGCTTTAGTCTAGTTTGTAGAAATTTCACATTAATTCAGATTGTAAAAGTACTTTTAGTTCTCATATCTCTAAGATGTCACTGCTGCCAAATTCAGTTTCCACCATCAGAGTTGTTGACTATATTAAGTTGAGAGTCTTCTCTTCAACCAGTGATAGTACCTATATTTTTTAAATATATATATTTCTATATATATTTAATCAGTTTTGATTGTGTATATTATCTACACTTTTTAATCAGTTTTGTTGATTAAGTGTGTTGTAGTATGTTAAGGATACAATTCTCATCACCATCAGGATTTCGGGGAGGACCGGGCATGTTGAGCAGCACCAGTCTGGCATCATGGGACTTGTTTACAATGACTTCGTTAAGCTTTACCGCTGTGTGCATCCGTCTTACGTTGGACTGATCTCTGTCTCAGATAAAAAAAAAAAAAAACATTTGCTTGACATTGCATTAGTGTTTTATCTATTTTGTAAGCGGAAAAATGTAAAAGTTCTAAAGAAATTTAAAAGTTTAAAAATAGCATCCTATTTTGCTAGCATTCTGTTAGAGAGCTAAAATGAGCAATGGTATCTCAGTCGAAGTGTATTGTTTTCAAAGCAAAAACTCACGGTTTAAGACTAATAAGCTCTCTAAAATTTTCTGGAGCATTGTTGCGGTTTCGTCTCTCTTTGTCTAGCTTATCTTTGGTCCACGTCATCTGGATCTTATCAGGCACCACGTCCAGGGTTTCCTCTTCTTCGTCAGAGTACAAACTGCCCATTCGCACCAATGAGTGTCTGTCCTTCACTAACTGGGCCTGGTAGGATCAATCAGGATACCAAAGTTATCAGTTTTATTTTGAGGTAAGAATTTCAATATTATATTTATTATAGCAGCTCTGAGATGTTTATTCGTTTATCTATAGAAGGAGTCTCTTATGGTTTTGAGTTTACATAACCACTTGGCATTAGGAAAACTTCGGAAAGAAGGGCAAGTGATAGCAGAAAGTAATACGTCAGTATACTTATAAAGAAAAAAAATAATTTTTAAAAATTTCATATTTTTAGAATTACTGTGATGAAATAAGTGAAACACTCTGGGCCATATTACACCACCCAATCATTAATTATTTAAAAAAAAATCATTAAATATAATGGCTTTGTAGTAAGTAGATTCCATGCACACATACCTCTCTGTTTCTTTCAGCTGTTGACAGTCTCATCTGCCTTAACATCTGAGATCTCTGCTCCATCATTAGTGTCCTTTCATAGGTGTATGCAGAGATGTCACTGTCATGCTACAAATACCATTGAAATAACATGATTTTAGAATAGAACAAGGAACTTGCACAAATCTTTAATGTTTAAAACAGGTTTATACCATCAAAAGGGGTTTACCATTTCCACCACCTCCACCTCTGCCTCTAATCTGAGCTGATATAAAAAGGTTGCCAGATCCTTCTTCATCTGAATGCTGTTATCATCCATCTGGGCCACAGTAAAAATACGCATCTTGCACTTACGCCATACCTAAACAACATTTAACATTTGTATGTGATTTAACAGATCATTTAGTTCTATTAATAGCAAAATGATCTATATTGCTGAAAAAAACAATTATGTTACTGGGGAAAACCCTAAAACAACTTAAAATATAATCCACAATCTCATCACTAATTTTTCAAAATGAATTCATGACACTGAAAACTTGTGTAATGTTTGTGTGTTGTTTTAAAAGAACAAAGATAAACCTTGTGCTGTTTAAGAAGGAAAGGTAGCAGCATGAGCATTCCTCCGTCATGGACTATCCACCACACGTCAATGTGTCCATCAGTGAAGCGCTCATGGTTGCTGGGGTAGAATGATACATTCTTTGGCACCATCAGTGCCAGGTGGGCAGCTGTCGTACATCGAACTGTGTCTAAAAAAACATTTTGCAAGAAAAAAACGTATATATTTACTTTGAGTAAAATACAAAACGATAACAAATAGGAAAACTTTTAGGTTGACTTTCACTGCCATGTTGAAAGTTTACATTTGGCAGTATGGCTCTGTTCTAAATTCCTTGTCTTTCCACAAGCTTCGTGCAAGGACTAGACAGGGTAACAGCAGCATCAACGGTCCTATTTTAAGAATAGCCCCCCCCCACAAAAAACCCCACAACAACAGAGAAACATTGACAACAAAATGACTTTGTTTAAGTAGCAAAATTAAAGAAGGAGCTGGGGAGAAGGTGGGTTGTAAAGCAGTGTTCTAAGGAAGCAGCATGTTTGAAATTTGTCAATTGAGCTGTTGGGGGTTGGGTTACTTTAATCAAAAGACCACAAACCTTCTACATACCCTTTGATAAACTGTATTATTTATCTTGCATAGACTAGCATAAATATTTTAAAAGCCCTGGTACAGCACACCTGAAGCAGGGAGTGGGTTAAGGGCATGGCCATGGTAAATTGGTAGGGATGGGGACCAAACCATGATATATTTTGGTAACATTTTAGTGACTTAATTATCTGCGACACTCAGAATAAGCTAGGTAAAACTGAAAAAAACTTATATAAACGATGCATACTTAAAGCTTTGAGACTTTATTGAAACCCTAAGCACCACTGCGGAGTGACGAGGAAATTCAGTACAAAACCTTCTAAATAATTTCATTACTCTAGCACAAAACAGTTTAAAGTTAAGCTTACTAAAAGAAAATAATTAATAAAAAACACTTACTAATAAACGTTTTCCATGCTCGGGGATCCTCGCTTTGTCTCCAGCCATAAGGCCAACCCATAACTACAGTGTTGTGCTTCATCCCACCCAATCCACATGACTGAATAAGGTGGGCAATTCCTTCGCGTACCTTTGACGCCACCACCACCTGACAGAATCCTTTTACTTTCTCTATTTCCATCATGTTTTTTATGGCCTGAAAAACATACAGCAGTTTTGCTCTGAAAACAATAAACCAGTTATCATGTTTCTAGTTTGTTATAAAAAAAATGAAATACACTGGTCATATTACCTGCTCTGAGGCTTGGGCTTCCCCATAGCTGTCCAGGAAATTGCCCTGGATTACTGATCCCACAATCGTCAGGCCCTTTCCCGCCTTTAGTTGTGAAGCAAAGGTTAGCATTCTGGGATATTTGACATGCAAATCTTCATCCAGCTTCAGCAGAACAAGCAACTGCGGTCTGTAAACATGATTAGAATATATGAAGTATTTTAGTTAATAAAGGTAGAAGTTTGGTTATTGAAACCCACAGTCAACCAGTTTTTGGAGTAAGGTGGATAATAGCCCCTCCTACTGTCAGCATTTCTTGCATTCAGATAAATATAAATGACAATCAAGCAACAAAAATAATTTATTAGGATATCCTGATTACATAACTTTCCCCTTATTTGACATAGTAACAGAACAAACCTCCAGTTTTTGGTGTGAGGTGGTCCAGCCTCCAAACGAAGCAAGGCATATCGAGCAGCACTGAGCGACAGACCCCGTATCCCATCTCCCCATTCCTTCTCCGCTCTGTGGATAGAAAGTGTGACAAAGCAATTAATATACAGTATAAGCAAGGAAAATATTCTGCTTCCTGTCCAGCTTAACCATATGTTTAGTTAAAAATATATATGAACCACAACTCACCCTTGGTATTCAATGTATTTGTAGATCATGCCAGCGATACACATGGCTACAATGGCATAATACCAGGACGAGATAAACATTAGAGCCAAGCACATACTCATTCCCAGAAAAGACAGCGCCCTGAGAAGAAGACAGATAGGACACTGAATGTTTGTTTGGTCCATCTTAAGGCTAAAATGCTAACAAAAAAAATATTTTATAGACCCTAATGTGGTAAAGCAAAACTTGGAAATGTCATAGTTGAAGACAATTTTACCTTGCATGCACACTTACCAGTGATAATATTTAAAGCGTGGTCTCCAGTTGGGGGTTCTTAGAAGAGTTTGAACAGCACAGGCCAAATTGACAAACAGGTAACACATCAAGAAAAACCTGTTAGGAGAAAAACATATGTGATAATAATATAATAATAATAACTAGCCCATATAAGAACAAAGAAAGGTTATGATGATGCATAAAGAGAAGTTTTAATTTCAATTTAATTTAGGAACAAAGTTTCTTGCCTTAACAAAATCTGTTTATGATCTATAGACCACTATTGCCATAGTGAAACATGGTGGTGAAGGCATTATGCTAGGATACTAGGACTGTATTTGGTGGAAGCCCAAAGTACTAATGACTGTGAAAGCACTAATGCCATTCCTAGTCATTGTGGTGGTAAGATCTTGTGGACATGATTAGCAGGGACTTCAGCAAGTCAGTCTTGTTTGAGGGCAAGATTAACACATCCAAATACAGACAATCCTTGAAGATGACCTGTTCCAGTCTGTTCTGAATAGCTACGCTGTCAATGTACAATATGGAATGCAAGTGTGTGTGATTATGTAAATCATGTAATACATTCTTACATAGAGAGGATAGGAGCCACCATATCCAACGATGCAATTAAGATGCCAAGCTCAGCTATAAGTGCAGTCAGCAGCAACGCCCATGTAGGTTCCCCATTGGTTTTACCATGTCCAAATACCTAAACGTTATACACACAGAGACAGAAAACTTATTATTCAAAGTAAGATAATTTACATTGCAGCATGAAATACCTTTATAATGTTATTTTCTTTCTAGAACAACAAAACGTCACAATTATTAAAAGAGTCACTAGTACATATTTCTGGTTGTAGAAACTAAATTAAATAATATAAATTGTAGTAAAGAGAGCAGTGGTAAACAGGTCTTGTAATATAGGTATAAACCAAGGTCTTACTCTGAGGAAAGGAATAATGTTGTCTTTAGCGATGGCTTGTAGAAGACGTGGCGCTCCGGTTAGTGACTGCAAGCCTGCGCCAACCGTGGAAAAAAACGACCCAATCACAATGACCCATGGCGAGGGCCAGGAGAGTGTACCAACTACCAGGTTTTTACTAACTGCATCTCCAAATCTGGACACATACACAAAAGTTTGCTTGTGAAGACAATCAAATGCATGCAAACTCAATAATGCTGAATTAGCATTAGGATCTCTATCTAAATTTACCTATGGATGAGTACTTACTTGTCTCTAAGAACCACTCCTTCAATACACGCCCCGAACAAGACAACTGAACTAAAATCTGATAATTATAATTCAGGAGCAAACAGAATTTTAGGTTGTTTTATGTTGAATTAGACACATAGAACGTGTTTTATAATCAGCCTGAAGTATTCTGCATAGTTGACTAAATATGAAGAAGATTAAATATGGAGTAAATGCATGTATTTTACAGCAAAGAGGATACAGACAAGCGAGGTGGTGGTGATGGCCAATATTGTTCCTACAGGAATAGACTTTTGAGCATCTCTCAAATCTCCTGATCTGTTTGATCCAGCCATAATGCCTAAAAAGTACAGAAAAAAAAAAAAAAACATGATTAATTAAGTATGTAGCCACACTGACAGAAGTGTTAATTAAATAACAATAACAAAAAAAATTATACACATAATACACTCTAAAAAACGTGGGGTTATTCACTGTACCCAATATCTGGGTAAAAAATTTTGGGTTATTATGTTGGGTTAATTAAAACTTTTATTGGGTTGTTTGTATAACAGCGCAACCAGTTGGGTTAAAACTTAAATATTAACGGTCGAATGTCACAACCATCACGAAAGATACATGGGTAAGTTAAAGTTATACAATTTACGCATATATGTGCTATTTGTTTTTTTACCAAAAGACTATAAGCCCTTACAGATTAAGATTGTCGACTGCTTTTTGTCTGTTATGTGTATGTGTGACTAACGACATCATAAAATGTTAGGTATTTTGTCATGACTATAAAACAAGCGTTGAATTTGTAAAGATAAACCTTCAGTATCAATATAAAATGATAGCATCCGAAGCAAAAAACCAAACAAACTAGTTATTTTATAACCCAAATAAATCCTGAAACTTACTACCCTAAGAAATGGGTTGAAATAACCCAACAATAGGTAGGTGCTATATCAAACCATCATTGGGTTGTCTGTTGGGTCATTTTTAACCCAACCGTTTTAAGTGTGTATGGTATACCAAAATAAGTTACGTTTTTAATATCAATTTAATAGTGAAGGAAAGATAAAACTACCCACCTCCCCAGAAAAAAGAAAATAAAGCATATATGAAATAATAATAAAATGTGTTTCAATGTATAAATATAGGTAAAACCTATGTAAGCGTAACTATAAATACTATAATTATGATACATTTAACATTTTAATAGTATTTAAAACTAAACCTTAACCGGGTTTAGTAGCTGTACCTGTGGCTGAGGGAAAAAATATTCCAACAAGGAGTGTGAAGCATGTGGCAATGTCTGCAGATACATAATATCGAAAGGATTCCAGAGACCCGTGAACATCTTCAGAAGACAGACTTGGTTTCTCTAGGATTTGCCCTTTCTCCATGTAATCACCCCACATGTTCTCTGCAAAAAGATTTAAAAGAGTAAGATTATAGGGATAAGTTTTTATACCAGCAGTTAATAATCAGTTTGTCAATTTAATTGTTTAGTTTTCAGAATATTTAATAAAACCTTTAAATACTTTTATAGTACATTTTCCTACCTCGGATAATTCCACTGGCCAGTCCAGGAATTCCCTGGATTTCGGTTACGTTGTTCTGAGCGAAGTATTCATCGCAGTGAAAACTGCTGCCATTGTCTGAGCTGCAGAAATTATTCCACAGCTTACTGGGTACTGTCTCGTTCCCTACAAGTACCGTCTTTGCACATACATCGAATAGGTCACGCACCAGCGTCCTGTTTCCCA
Source organism: Bagarius yarrelli (assembly GCA_005784505.1). Taxonomy (NCBI): domain Eukaryota; kingdom Metazoa; phylum Chordata; class Actinopteri; order Siluriformes; family Sisoridae; genus Bagarius; species Bagarius yarrelli. The sequence goes on from VCAZ01000080.1 coordinate 1,901,684, forward strand.
GCATACAAATCCTAAACAAGAACAAAGCCCAATATTGTTCCCATTAAAATCAGAAAGTAAAGTCATTAATTCAAAACAGGAAACACAGCATCGAATGTGCACAGTATTCAATGAATCGTAAATGTTTATGTTCATGGCCTCAGCCTTCAGTCATTTATGCATTGCTCAATTGTTCATGCTAAATATACAACTTCTCAATATCCCCATATTTGAAGTGTGTCTGGACATACGGGAACTCTGGTGGTTGGAAGATGGATTTCACTGCCCCAGCATAAATGGAAACAATGGAAATGATGACACAGGTGAGAAAAAGTGAGGCAAACTTGTTCACGTATTTTACTCCTACGAACACCACGACAGCCATGAGACTGAGACAGATGCTGCCATAGACTCTCATGTTGTTCAGCATGACACTGTTCTCCGCATGGACATCACTGGCATGAAATATAGCTGCTTGTGGCACCAGATATTTCTGTGGAATTCAGAAAAGAATAATTAAATATCCTAAAGTTTCATTTGATTAATTTCGCATTTAGCTATTTAATAACTACTATAAATAAGTCTGTATTAGAAATGTGTGTACACATCATTAAACAGGTTTGTGAAATAACTCCTACTGTAAATGCAAATCTAGAGTTTGACTTACAAGAAATATTTCGATGGCACCCAAGATGTACATGGCAGCAGCAAAGGTTGTTCCCAGATAGAAACAAAGTCCCACTGCACCCCCAAACTCGGGCCCCAAAGAGCGTGAAATCATAAAGTACGCTCCACCAGCTAGGAAAACACACCACAAGCATTCACACAAAGGGAAACACTTCTACATAGAAGTTTTTTTTAAGAAAATTTGATAAGCCTACCAAAATAAATGAACTGTGGAATTTTTTATAGAAATGATCATATCTTTGTCTAATTACATTAAATTAAATTAATTAATTAATTACAATTGAATAAGTAAAATTTAATTAATTAAAAATTAAAGTAACACAATTTTTGTCCAATTATAAAATAGGTTATTTTGGACATTATTTTGGTTACCTGGAACGACACCATTGGTAGCGATGGCACTCATTGATATTGCTGTGAGCATTGTCTGTAAAAGACAAATGTTTATTATTCTATAATATTTGTTTGGTAATATGTTGATAACAGGATGGTGTGGTTGGATTTCGGTGTGTTTTTATAGTAACTCATAGCCTATGTAGTTTGTGTACCTTTATAAATGAACTCAACTCCAGCAGCAGTTTAAAATCAAGTTCTTTTTTTATCTTTGGTAATTTAGTACTGTTAGTTTTTTCACCGGTGAATGACCCATAATAACAGTAATGTAGCAATATTGTCTCTAGTTGTTTAGTCTGTGAGCGTTCATATGTTTAGTAGGCTTTGAACTCAGAGGCTGGGCTGAAGACTGTCAATGCCATCCGGCTATGACTGGAATTTTTCAAGATGTCCCATGGCACTTTTAACACTATCCTAGCGTGATCCTCCCAGAACAGGTCCCATAACAGGAATCTCAGTTGCTGTGCAGGCTTCAGTCTTCTCGTGCCATGAAGAAACCATGTATATTTATATTTTATAAATATACTTTGAGCCTGGCCATTGTTCTTAAATATAACCAGGCGAGGGCGGAGGGCCTGTGATTTTAGGTTGCATCACACCATACCTGGTACTTTAATTCTCATTTTGTCATACAGCTAGGCTGTAGAATCTACTGTATGTGTGTGTATGTCTATATAAGTGTAAGGTGCAAAAACTCACACAAGAGCAGCACATAAAGACAATGAGGAAAGACTGCACGACTCCGGCTGTGCCGACAATCCATGTAAGGCGCAGAAAAAGAATTACTCCGAATATATTCTGGAGACATGGCAGGTAAACTCCCATCAGTGTGCCCATGTTTGCAGACTGTGACAATAAATTAAAAGAGAAAACAAGAGCAATATTTATCACCATTTGTTGTAATATATGCAGTTATTAAACAAACAAAGATTGTAGTCATATGATTATGTTTAGGTAAAAGTCTGTAAAGCTGTCATGATAATAATAATAATAATATTATTTATAGTATTAATAATAATAATAATAATAATAATAATAATAATAATGAGAAGTTAAAATCAATTCCAGCATTTATTTATTTTTTCCAAATATTGTGTGTTTTAAACCTTTGGCATTTTCTTCTTTGAAGCATCAGCACTTTCTGCCTCTTCATGCTCCTTTGCCCCTTGCGTAATGTTTGTATAGTTCACCAGTCGGCTGAGGAGGGACGAGACCTTGGGCCGGATGTCCAATTCTTCCTGTTGATATAAATCCATATTTGTGATCAATTATTTCTGGTCAATGTAATTTTTATAAGGACATAGATACTTAACTTTAACATCTACAACATCTACATTATTAGCAGATTATTAATATTATTGTCTTTAAATTAAAAAAACAACAACAATAACCTCAAACAAGGCCAAGTTTTTGTCATAGTAGTCATTCCTCTTTGTTGCGGAATCTGTATTGTTAAGGAAGGGAACGTCTTCTCTGTGATTTCCATGCCCTAAAAATAATGGAAAATAGACAAAGATAAAAAGATGAAAAAACAACTTTACATTAGTATACACTGAGCATCAAATTATATGTTTATGTAAAAACAACTAAAAATGCAATAGATTTTTTAAAAGTTAAAATATTAGAATTGTAGCTCTTCTTTCTTACTTTCTTTCATTCTTAATATAATCATTGAATAACAACAAGCTGGTTTATAAAGCAAAGACATTCAAGCAAGCAGTTTTTTATACAAATAACCAGTACTGATTTTTGACGTTGATTATAATACTAAAATTATTATGTACAAAAATCTACTGCAGGGTGCCCCGACTTATGCACATACATATTACAGGCAGGAAGGAAAGCCTATCATAATTTTCAGACAGAACATTTTGATTAGACTAACATTTTCTGCTCCTAACCCTTTTACAGAATATATATGAATGCATATAAATACCTTTAGACCAATTAATTGAATGATTGATATCAGGATGTTAAGAGACTTTTAACCAGCAGAACAAAAAATGTTTCTGAAGACAAATCACTTATTATACCTATGATAAACATTATTATGTTACTAAAATAAACTAAGTCAAACTATCTTTTTTTACAAAAAACTAAGTAACTCAAATAATTACCACTTGCATTAAACAGTAAATAAGTAAATTGGCGCGCATATGAAGAACAAAAACCCAGCATGGAAATGAACATGTTTGTGTTTAATAACTGAAGACTGAAGCAGGTAATAGTATTTACACTGGAAGGCCAGAGTTCAGTGCCTTATCAAAATCTAGGTAAATATTCTAAATCAATTTTTGCTACATTAAATAAACCATCATTAAAAATGTACCATTAGTATTTGAACGAACTGCTAAAACATAAAAAAAAGCCACTTTGTCACATTTTTTGCATCTTCAATAAAACACAATCAGAAACAACCCCAAGCAGCACAGGAATCAAAACTTCTTTACTCTCACAACAGCATAAACAGCAAAATTTTTAATACAGTTTCCTTAATTTAACTCTCAGCTATCATAAATTCCTGTCTGCATTCTATTCTCTTACTTCTGTCTGTCTTTCATCCTGCAGTCTATAGAATGAATGACACTCACCTTTAACTTGTGTTAGCGTGTGGTTAATGTTACGGTTAATGTTAGTATTGCTGACGGCCAGCATCCTCTCTGATGTGCGAAATGTTATAAGCTCTGGCCATAGTCACCATGAGTCCGGCCACTGTGACCTCATATTGAGAAAGAAATCTAAAACTAATGCAGTAAACACTTACACACACACACACACACACACACACTTTTATAGCACAGATAATAGGCATCACTTGTCTGTCTGTCTCTCTCTCTTTCTGTCTATCTATCTCTCTAATTGTCTGTATGTCTGTATATCTATTAATTATTCTACTTCTTTTTCTTCTTTTTTCTATTTATTATTATTCTACATTAGAAAAGTAAAACATACTGTCATTGTCAAAGACAGAATTCCACAATAAACATTTCTTATTTAACAATAAATTTGTCAAAAAATTCTGCTCAGAATTCAGACTGATGTTAACCTTTACTTAGCCTCCATTATATCACAAAAAAACCCACAATGGACCATAAAAAATAGACAAAATAGATAAATATAAGATAAACGATAGGCAGTTAATAAAACATGTTTGAGCTAGAGCTGAAAGTAAAAACTATTCAGTGCTACCATCTAGTGTCAAGCAACAAAAATAACTGTTGATCGCATTATTTAGGATATTAATCCTAATAATAGCTACTTAATTGTAATTATACTAGAAAGAACCTTCACAATGATCTTGATCAATTCATTCACACTAAATATTCCAAATAAATAATTTATCATTATATATTTTTTTATTTATCTATTTTAAATAAGACTCTAATTGTAAATGTGTATGTTTATTTCATATGTTAATGTAAAAAAGTAGCGTTTTACCTAAATCACCTAAAATCGAATTGATATATATTTCCTCCTTAAAACATTGCTAAATTAAAAGCACACCATTTTATCTTATCAATATCTTTGTGCTATAACCGTTGCTATAACAATTTACTGGATCGGAACTAAAAACCCAAACACATGTTTCAGCATGGCAATGTACAAAGTGAGCTAAATCAAGGCATCGTTTGCCAAAAACTGAAGTGGAAGCATTCAGAGGTCCTGCACACAACCTTGACCCTCTACCCACTGAGAATGTTTGGCATCAATTGGAATGCAGACTGAACCCTAGGACTCCTAGTCCAACAATAATGCCTGACTCAGTGCCTTATTAATGCTCTTTTGGATGAACAAACACAAAATCCCACAGTCATGCTCCAAAATCTGAAAACTTTACAGAATAGTGAAAATTATTATCCCATTAACACTAATGGGACAAACGAGTGTTACAGTTACCTTTATCTTTAACATTTAGTTTATTTCACTAAAAGATTGTTCTGTTACAGTAATAAATCTAAAATTAAACATTAGTAATAAAAGCAGACTAGCGGTCTATTCAATTTCATATAGTGTTATTCAGATTCAGTGTGTTTAAAAGGTTTATTATTTTAAAAACCTGACATTCTTGAACTCCATAGTTTTTTAAGTAATTAACTAATTAAGTAAGTAGTTAACTAATTAAGTAAGAACTTTATCTTTACTGTACATGTATGATAAACGGCTAGTAAAGAAACCTAAAAGTTCTTTCTTAATACATACAAATATATACAATGTCAGTGGACAATGGTAATTATACATGCAACGCATTATTATAACCGGACACATGATTCCCAAAAGGGTGCATAAAAAACATTAGTATGATCTAAGCAACACGGCTACAACAAATAAAACTGATCAAGGGTGTGTTCATTGTAGTGAATAAATCATCAAGGTTTGAAAATAATTATGTTGGCAGCATCAAGGGGGCCTCTGAAAAAATTTCTGCTTGGGGCCTTCTAAAAGCTGGGTCTGGCCTTAACAAAGACGACACATAACACAAGACAACAGATGTTTATAAATGTAAATATTATGCATATATGTAGATATTTCATGGAAAACTGTAAGCAATGTGTGGTAATAAGCAGGAAGTTACACATGCCGGAAATTACATTTACACAATGAAATATTGCACAGTAAAGTGTCTGCACTGAAAGACAGTTTGAGGGGATGTGTTTTAGGTCTCTAGGTCCATGTGGAATTTGTAGTGTTTACTACAGCTACTGCTCTGTGGTAAAATCTACTTTTCAGTCAGTGTTATGTGTCTTCGCCCAGGTGGCAGGAGGGCGCACATGTTGTGACCTGGGTGTGAAGGGTCTCTGATGATTGGTTTGGCCTTTCGGGTGCAGCATGCCCTATAAAAGTCCTCAAGGCTAGAGAGCTGGAGGTCAGTAATCTTAATGATGCGCCGGAGAGACTTCCTGTTTTTTTAAGTTCAGTATAAGTACCACACTGCAACAGGTGATGACCGACCCAGTGACTGACCTGTAGAAGTTCATGTGCTTTCTCCAACAATCTCAGGCAGTCTTTGAAGTCCTTTTTTAACCATCACCCTGACTGAAGTGAAGGTATTGAAAGCTCTGCACAATCACCACTTTCTCACAATTGATGTTGATGGGACAATGATGAGAGTGCTTCAGTCTTTTGAAGTCCAGGATCATCACCTTTGTTCTTATTGCATTGAGGATTAGGAGGTTATTTTAGCTCCAGCACTTGAAGTTCTTTCTCCTCTGCTCTGTAGACTGACTCGTTGTTAGTTATTTTCCCTACAACGATATTGTCATCTGCAACCTTGATTATGGTGTATGGTGCAGTCATATATATAGAGAAAAAGAGGAGGTGGCTCAGCACACAACCCTGTGGTGCTCCTGATGCTAAATATGATTGAATATGCTTTCCTATGTGTACGGTCAGTGGTCTGACAGATCTTGCACACAGGTGCATGTTGAGCTCGAGTTGATTCAGTTTGTTGGCCAGGTTATGGAGGTGGTGGTTTTGAAAGCAAAGCAATAATTTAAATATCATCTGCATGCATGTGTTCTGCTGATCGATGTGTTTTAGTGCTGTGTGGAGGGCCAGTGACACTACATCCTCAGTTGGCATTAGGGTTACTGGCAAATAATCATTCAGTGTTTTGATTTCTGCCTGTTTTGGTACCGGGTTTATTGTCTAGGAACACTGGTACAGTTACCTTCTCCAGGAAGTTGTTAGACAGGTCTGAATACTCATGCGTTTTAAGATCAAACCTGGCACGCCATCTGGCCCAGTACCTTTGCTCGGGTTGATGTTTAAAGTTCATCTCACCTTATGGGGACTCAGCATCAGCACACTCTGTATGGGTCTTTGCTGTGTCTACTTTTTGATAAATTATAACACAGTATTTCTAGGAATTTCCCAAAGCATGTGAATTCCTTTATAGCCATTATAAATGAAATAATGAGCAGCCATTTCTTCCCTTTTTCCCATAACTTGTGCAAATAACTTGCTGACAGTTGAGACTACTTCTATTAAAGGAGTTCAATGAAAAAATAATGTACTATGCAATCAGCATACAAATTTGATGTTACTTTAAAAACAATATTCTAGTAGATTATGGCAATTAATATAAACCTGCTTATTGAATTCCAGAAGTACATTCTGGGCTGCTGTTATAAAAAAAATAACTTTCCAATCAATGAGATTTAATATTTTGTAACTTAAAAGTACAACATATTCCAAACAAATTAATAAAAAAAGCATTTTAATCTGACACGCCTGAGCTTGCTACAAACTAAACATAGTAAACAGTGCAATAGTGTATTGTACTGGAATTCTCATTATACAGATTAAAGCTTCAGAAATACACACAGAGTCCCCTGCTGTGCAGCTGCAGGAGAGAAGAGAACAAACTGCACTGACAAGTTTGAACACATTAACAATGCTACGTGAAAAATTCCACACAAGCTCTAAAGATCAAACAACAGCAACACAGTGAAGGTTTTGGTCCTATCATGTGGAAAACAGACCTTATATTGACCTTTTATTAGTTTATAATAGCCTAATGTTTACAATAGCTGGGATATGCAGTATGTGTACTTGTGAGAAGGTGTACAATGATTATAAAAAGTCTTTTCAACCCTGTTACAATAAAAATTTATAAAAGACATAGGAACAAATAATAAAAAATAAATAATGTCAGAAATCTCATAAGAAAAATCTTACAATCACCTGGTTGCAGACCCCAAACTACAAAAAAGTGGGATTTTGACTAATTGTGTTTTTTTTGGAATTACATTTTAAAATTATTATCATGCTGAAAACTAGATTCCTTTTCATCTTTAACTTATTATTAGAAATCTAAACTTTTGCAACAAAATCATTTAATATTAGTAGCTATTCATAAATTCTTTTCAACTTTGATTTAGTTCTAACTAAAACAAGAGGTTTTAATTATAAGGCTGCCACCACCATGCTTCACAGAGTTATAGCATTCTATAAAGCATGATCTTTTTTGCAACAAAAATTTTGTTTGCAGTAAAAGAACTATTATGCCTCCTAGAATTGGTCTCACCAGACACATACTGTTTGCATTGATCATGCTGAATTTTTTTGTGAAATTTGTTATGTCTAGCCTCCAGACCCCATCGCCCAGACGTGAAGAATACAGTTTTTACCTATGTAATTCTATTTTTGCAATTTTTAAGTGCTTGATGTTTAATAAATCATAAAAAATCTTATGAAAAATATTATGAGTCATGTATTGTCTTTAGCCGATCTTCATATATCATTATTAAGTCTCTAACTACCTGGAGGTTAGGAGTATTTCTGTGTTACAGAACATTGAATCCGGTTAACCACGTACACCTGTTCAATCGCATTATAGGTTTTTGTGTTAAATCCTATTTTTTAACAAAAAGTTCTCAATTAATAAATATTTAAAGATTGTAATAGGATAGAAAGGCATGCTGCTTAGGCTGATTATCCCCTGTGGTTTGTTATCAAGGCTCTGTGTTATGGCTGCACACTGCATTCTCAAAATAATAAATACAGTGTTCTTATATATATATATATGTCTTTGGAATGGTTTTGGGTGTTTTTTTTTTTAATAAGCAAAGCTAAACCTTTAACCTGTTAATGTTTAGAATGTCTAGCCCACTTGACCAAACCAGCTGTCTGCATGTTTTAAGTACAGTAAACCACTAATCTGTTACTGCACAGGTGCCTTTCTAACCCTGTCTGCTTCGTCAACAGGTGGAACAGTGATTCATCATGCTGAGACAGAGAGCAGTCGTCCTCTGGCCGCAGTGGTAAGTACAAAAACACAAGCACATACAGCAGTACCGACAGGGAAAGATATGCTTATCTTAAGCCTATTATATCATTTAGAACCTGATTACAATTTAAAGTGTTTACAAAACTTTTACAACAGTATGACCCTTGTAATGTTATATATTTTTCATAAGTTATATGTATATATGTAACTAATAATAATATCACTAAATAGTACACCATGGATGTACATGGATCTCTTATTTTTGTTATATTTGGGTTAGAGCAGAATTTTTATAACACCAAATTAAATAATTTTGTCATTTTAATTTGTTTTTTTACATTCAGAGTTTGACACTAAAAGGCAGGCTGGTATAAGAAACAATCAACAGTGAAATAGCAAGGTGAAGCGAAAGGAACAGTGCTGTAAATATTTCCACAATAGTTAATTATCTTTTAGTAACAACTAAAGTTTAGTCCTTATATATCACAGGAATTTTTCGCTTGTTGCATTTTATAGTTACTTATTAGAACAATAACATGAATTAATTTCTTGGGAAAAAAACATCAGATTTGGACGTACTTAGAAGAAAGAAACAATTAAATAAACCTTAAAAGAAACCAAACAATCTGATGATTTTGTTTATACTTCAATAAATGATACATACAGATATTCCAAATTTTTTGGGGGGGTGTGGACATAAGTCAGTAGTTACTATGTTACTAGGCAAATTGTGATCCTTGCGCTGCTCCTGTGCTGTAGCTCCAGCTTTAATAGTGCACAATGTGTGCACTGTGTACTGCACAACACTCAGGTCACACCAAAACAAAGTCATCACTGTGCCTATCTAATGCCCACCTATTCCTGCAGCTTCAAGACGTCTCTCAAATAAAACACAAACCCTATCAATTACACTGAATAATAAATTAAATATAGGCTGGGTTACTCTTTCATATGCTATCCTGTGTAAAATTTAAAGATATTTCTGTATTATATAATATTGCAGATACATAAGTAATGACATCACTGTTGAAAGTAATCCATGTTACATCTCTTGCATACAACAATAACGAGCTATAACGTTCAACGTAAACATGTTTTGCTTTGTAACCTGCAAGAGCTACCAGGATAATCGGGAAAAGAATCCAAATTATTAACTAGCTTACATTTGCTTGATTTGGTAGGTATGGGCCTTTATCTGAAAACTGAATAGGAAAAACAGCACTTAAAACATGTTTTATGTTTAAACATTTCTAAATAGATACAGTATGCAAACTCAAATTATAGAGTAGCTATCAGAGACATAAGCAAACTAAGCGGCTGTTTAGGGCCTCCGTGGCCTCCAAGAATACATGAAATGACAGATCAGGGTTAGTACAGCTGCAACAAATAAAACTTATAACAGGTGTGTTACATTTATAGTGTGTGAATAATCACAGATTGACGAAAATTAGTCATATTGACAACACTGTGGGGACCCTAAATAAAATTTTGCTTAGGGCCCCCTAAAGGCTTGGGCTGACCCTGGTAGAAAGTGTTAAGGTCCTACCAGTGGCAGTTTGGCAGTATTGAGGATTGACCCATCAACCTTTTAATGAGTATTCGATTCAATGAGCTTTATAGGTATTTAATAACATAAAAATCCAACCAAACCATTCTGGTTTAATTAAATTTCCATACATTTTGAATGAAATTGAAATTGTATTAAAAAGCAAATTTCACACTAGTGAATTTTCTTCTAATCAGACCAACATGTCACTTTTTATTTAAAATAGTTTCCCCTTTTCAATGTGTCCTGAACACTGAACTCAATTACAACCCCTACGACCTGGAATTGAAAGTCATGCCCTAGAGCAATGTTCCTTCCTTTTGTCACATTAGCACTAACTCCTTTCTAGATAACTTGACACATACAAACCCTAAAAAAACAAAGAAAACATGCAGAAAGTGACTGGGAAAGCTGTAGACTACATGACTGACGATGTGAAACCAACTTGTGCAGCTGTCATGAGAAAAGAGGCATTAAGAAAAAGAAACTCTCTGAAAACTCCATCTTTTGCGTAGGAAGTCTTGAGGCCTGTTTGATTACTACTACACTGCTCGCCCTGTCTTCCACCTCTCCTCTTCTCCCCCACGCCAATTGTTTTCTCTTTGTCACCACAGTCATGTGTGGTATGGGACCTCATTTATATGAAAATTCCTTGCTGAAAAATATCACTCTTCCTTTTGAAAAGACAAGTTAGTAAGACTTAAAAAGGTTAGCTGTCAAAAAATCCCACATTTTCCATGACTGGAAAATTGCTGTATTCCCACATGTAAACTCCCAGTTGTCAGAAAAAATAGCAATTTAGTGAATAAACACAACATACAGTATATGCCAACATATAGAAGTGATTTACAAAAGTTTACTTTGGAACTTACCATCAGAGCTGACTGTATCTCCGTGTCCAGGGTACCCATCTTGCCCAGTGTCTCTGTAATCCACACAGCTAATTCCTTCCAGGCTGTCATAGTTGGAGTGTGTGTTATTGTCCACTGGCACCACAGTAAAATGGGGCATATTTTTATTTGTCCGGCAGCTTTATCTAGGCTTGTCTTGTCTTTTGGGAAAGATAACGCTCGGCTCTGAGCTAAAGCTCACAACTTCCAAGTGCATTCCTCTGCTCTTTGCTCACTTCCTCTCAATGCACTCCATTACCATAATTCCCGCCCTCAGCTTCCCAGGACCTGCCCCCGTCTGTAAGGACATTCACTAGAGCTGGCTCTACCCCCATCACACTGCAGAGTCTCCATTCAGCCATAGCTGTTGCCTCCCTTTTTAAAGGGGCCTCCTAAAACATGATTCAGGCCTGAGAACAGCTTGGGAAAAGATGACGTGGCCAGGGCGGCATAATAGTCCTACACACCCCTTCACAGATGCTACACAAAGGAGAAGGGAGCAGGCATCTGTAACTTTTTATATGCTTTTCACTGGGTGCTAGAAATTGTATGTTAAAATTTTGTTTGAAAATGAGGTTCTACAAGTTTTAGGTTCTTTTATAATTGTAACAATTATTATACACACTTAAAAATAACATTACGTGTACTAAACAATACGCCATGGTGTGTAATCAAATAAAACAATTAATTGAACTTTCACCTTACATAGCAGCAAATACTGTATGTAATATGGTTAATAGATATAGTTAATTTATACGTTATATTAACGTTAGTAAATCATGAATACTTTATAACCTAATGCAGTATTGACTAGTCTATTTTGACACTATATTGACAAACAATAATATTTGCTAAAGAGTTACTTTGGGGTATTTTGTTTGGAGATTTTATTTTAAATATTTAACCAGTCAAAACGGTGGCTTAGTGTTTAGCTCTGTTGCCTCACAGTAACAAGGTTCCAGGTTCCGATTGCCAGCAAAGGTCTTTTTGTGTGCAGTTTGCACGTTCTTCTTATGCTTGTGTGTGTTTACTCCGGGTACTCCGGTTTCTGTATTTTAGATTGATTGATGATTCTAGATCGCCTATAGTGTGAGTGTATGTGGTTGTTTGTCTGTATGTGGTCCTGTGATGGACTGGCAAACTGTCCAGGATGTACTCCTGCTTTTTCGCCCAATGGCAGATGGGATAGACTTTATCCGATCCTTGTGAACCTGAATAAGAATAAGCGGGTAGAGACAATAGATGGATGTTAAAAATTATCCTCATACTTTAATGCCCCAAATCTTGATCACGCAGCTTCCGTTTCTTCCCCAACATACCTTGGTGTAGCAATTTTTCTCTTTAAAGAATATTATAGGACGTTTAAAATGCCATGGATAATCTAAATATATTTTAAAATGACTAACTTGTAGTTCGGCCACCAAATGCATTGTTAGATGTGCACGATCAGCACTGAGAAAATGAAACTTTTCTGTGGGTAAATACTATATATGTAGGTACAGTATGTGCTAGTATAAATACATTTACTTTTAATTCTTTATAATAATAATAATTAGTAGTAGTGGTAGTAGTAAAGGACATGCTGATAAATATGGTGTGTTTAATATAGAAGGAGGTTTCTACATAAAAAGAGGTTTGTTCATATTATTGAAAGTTCTCCTTATGTATTCCAGCAAGTTAATTATTTACAATAAATCCACTAGCAAAAGCAGGTGTTTTATTGAATTGGTACATTTTAGAAATTGACTTTTGGCCAATGACTTTAGGACTACATACACGCATAAAAGAGCTTTAATGTTCGTTTAAACTTAAAGTGTATGCAATATATTTATCTTAAAGTTTTCTTAGACAGTTTGCAAAAATTTAACAGCTAATTTGATTTTATCATTAATTTATTTTCTAAAAAGGTATTAAAGGTATTGAAATAGTTCTAAAAAATATGGCACAAGTGGAAACTTTAATTGCAGGGACTGGAAAAGAAAAGTCATGTGCAGTAACTAGATGCTGGTTGAAGTCTGTAATTACTCCAAGCTGTTCTATTCTAACACACTTTACTCAGTTCTGGCAACAATTTACATTTATTTTTTTCAGTTGTGTGACTACACAACGCCAGCTGAATACAACACCCTACTATTAGACGTTTAATTCTTTAACCTGACCAATACACACTCATTTCTTTTTCCATCAGATTATCCTCCTCATTCCAAACACTACTCCGTCTTCATAGATGTCAAAAAAACCCAAAATGGACCTAGGAGTCATCCATGTCTCTTCTTGTTATTGCCTGGTATTATGTCTGCTTGCTCCAGACTGCTACTGTCTAATAAAAAATTGTTTTCTTTTACAGCGACAGACTGTGAGGAGTATGGGATTATACTTCTAAGTATAATATAACAGTAATTATAAGATTAGTATCTGGTAAACACAGTGTTTTTATGTAAACAAATGGATTTATTTCTTTACTGGCTAACCTGTACAGATCATATGTGTACTGTTGTATGTAAAGATTATTTTATATTTTTAAGAACATAGAGTTTAATATATTTCAGTAAACAGAATATTTTTTGAATTAGGCGTATAAGTAGAGCAAAAAAACGTCATTTTCTATCAGGTTGAAAGAATCAAGGAGTCAATCGTCATTTAGGTATTCAAAACAGGAACAGTCTACAAGAGCAGTCCTATATTAAACTAAGCATCTATTCATCCATTTATTTACTGGAGTACCTAAGGGAAACCCCCGAAGCTTATAAATACTCTACTTACAGTACAAAGAGAGAAAATGGGACTCAAACCCCAATACTGGCAGTGTAAGGCAAATATGTTAATCACTTAGAAACTATTTTAACTTCTAATGAGTTATATAAAAGTGTGAAATGTCATGCAGCATTGTGGGTAATTTGGGGGGATAGAAGGTAAAATGGCACTTTGCATTTACAAATGTCCCACAACTACATTTAAACATGCCATGTGTAGCATGTGTAGATAGATAGACAGACAGACAAAGAGGATCCGTCCTGGATATAATTACTTGGCCATAATAAGTTTTTCCTAAAATTTCCACACAAAAAACACATTTTTGTTAAAACTGATTTTAGTTTAAACTCAATTCCTTAATCTAAAACTGAAGGTCTGGGCTACCTGTAAACTAATGCTTTAAAAACAAATTATAATAATAATTTATTTAAAAAAACCAATCCTTTAGGTATGCATTACAGATACATAAAAGGTATTCTGAATTAATTAGAGTCAATCGTTATTTAGGTATTCAAAACAATTAATTTACATTAATATACAATACATTTACGGAGAAACGATATAAACAAATGTTCACCCAACTACCACAAGGAGGCGTTATCTGCTTAGGTCTTAGTGTTTGCAGCGTAACAGAATTACATAATGGAACTTTTATGGTGTGTGCCTTTTGATTAATATATTTACATTAAAAATAATTCTATCCAGAAGGACTAACAGAAGTGATTTAGTTTAAATTCTTAGAGAAGCCTATTATTCTCACAATTAAAGAAGTTTATCTAGAAGTTAGTCTATATGTTTAAGGCAAAAAAAAAGTTATGTCCTGAAGTTTTATTTCTACCTGGGTATTAGGGGCAAATCCAAATCAACAAGCAAAGTTGTATATATATATATATATTTTATACTTATAATTATACACTAAATCTTTCTAAATCAACTGTAGTCACTCTCTGGGTTGGTGTGTTTTGCTCTGTTTTACTATAAATTAGTAAAGGTTTGTTTTATTCTGTGACATCCTGCTGAACATTAGTCATGCTTTCCTCCACTCCGTGTGCACATATATCACATTACTCAGATCAATTTAACATAAAAATGAAAGAAAATTAAAACGAACAAATCTTGGGTTAATAACACAATAAAATTTCTGATTTTCTAAAATTAAAAGTGCATTAAAAGGAATAAATTAAATAACTTAAAAAGGACCAAAGCCTCAACTGAACCTCTTGATCCTTATTTGTTCAGTCATGTATTTGACTCTTAATAAATCCACTGAAGCTCAGATCAATCGGATTACTGAGTGTTTTTCCTCTTGAGAAGGTCGAACAGAAACATCAGCGGTCCTGTACTGAGACAGAAGCTTGAAAAGTAGTACCATGTCAAATGTTATTAACACTTCTAATCCAGCACAAGGACACTTTAGACTTCTATCAATAACTGTTTATACATCTCCATACTTCTGTTATCCATGTACATATACCGTATGAATATACATATCTTTGACTTAATATAATTTGCCATATTATATTAAATACTACCTATCCTTTACTTTATACTTGTATTTTATACTTGTAACACTTTACTCACACCTATTATATCTTTTTTAACGTAACTATTTTATATTTTTGCACACTTTTACTTTCAATGTTTACATGTCGGACAGCTACATGTTGTACTCTGATAATTTTGTATGTGACAAATGTAATTTTCTATTTTTTATTTTATTTTAAATTCGATTACAGCTTAAAAAAATACATTAAAAACAGATATTATTGTTGTCCAACAAGTAAGAACTTGAACTACACCTTTGACTGTTTTTTCCCAGACTCTTTACGAGTTCTACCACACCAGAATGCTTCAGTGGATTGAAATACATGCATGTGGTAGCAATGCTGTCTTCGCAGTCATTGTCATCACAGGACACAAGTTACTGACAAGATGTGATAATTAATATTTGTTTCCTTCACATGCTTTTTTCACAATAGGATTAGTTGCTGTTTTGAGACAGCAAGAAGGTCCCGGGTTCGATTCCCAGGCAGGGGTCTTTCTCTGTGGAGTTTTCTTGTTTTCCCCGTGATTGTGTGGGTTTCCTCCCACAGTCCAAAAACATGTATGTTAGGTTGATTGGTGATTCTAAATTGCCTATAGGAGTGGGTGCGAGTGTGTGTGTGGCCCTGTGATGGACTGGACCTGTCCAGGGTGTACCCCTCCTGCCTTTCACCCTTACATATACGGCTAGGAAATGTAGTTTAATATGTAAATATGTAACTCCAACAGATCCCATTGACCCCGAATAAGATAATAAGCGGTTATAGAAGAGAAATAAATAAATAAATGATGCCACAAATGCAAATTTGCATAAAAATGTTTGTAAGAGTTTAAATTTTAAAGATCTACATGTATATTGAATCAAAGAAAGTTATGTAGTCTACTGATCTGATCAGTTGCATCTCAATTATTGGCATGGAATGAATTTCCTGAACAAAAATACTTTTGACTTAAATGTCATAATTTTTACAGCTGGTTCTGTTTTAAGATGTATTTCTGCCTTTTGTGGGCCTCCTGCCCAAGCATCACAAAGACAAGAAGAGCATCGTAAATGCATTTGTACTCACAATAGGCATAGAATAAAATAGAATAAAACAACCTTGACTCGCTTTCCCACCACAACCAGTGCACATTATATCCAAGTTTTTGATCACCAACTTGGGTCTTTAAATTCCACCATACCTCTGTTTGTTTCCATTGTTGACCATATAACTGCGGATGTTAATGAACTTTTTTACACAAAGGAAATGGAAAAATCCAAATCCCAGAGCCATCGCCACATTTGTTTTGAGATTACACAATGAAATACTAACCAGAACATCTGATAACATAGTGCATGCACGTTTAAATAAATCCCCTTTAAATAAATATATTATAATATACACAAGCAACTTAAGTTGTTTTTCTCTCCCTCTTTATGTGGTAATGTGATAAAAACAACTAATAGTCATGATGATGTTAAGATGCTTATTTGGTGTCAGTATAATAGCCATGAAAATTAGTTTTTGTCCTAGAAGTCATTTAACATTTCTGTGTCAAGATCTAGATTTTAGAGTTTTGAAGGTCTGCACTTTGGACTGAGCAAGAACCCCAGGAGCTGCTCAAGGTTTGTACCTGTAACTTACAAGACTAATATTAAACCATTATAGTGGAGATCTTTTAAGATCTCTTATGCCTCAATTCTGGATTTGGTTTAGATACTGGTCTTTTTACTAATTAGATATTGAATTTGGGTCTTCTCTGGGTATTTGGGGTCTGAAAACAATTGTTTAAAAATATGGTGGGATGTGTTTAAAAAATGGGATGATTTAGGGATCGTTCACATATTTTGTGTCCCTAATTTTATTGTTTCTAATGTAGACATTTGGAAAGAGAGCTTCTTTCCTTATTTCTCCCGGAAAAAGTGCCAGAGGGCTTCTGTCTTTTTGAAATCTTCTGGTACCTTTGATTTTAAACGTCTCTTTGCAACTTTGAGGGAAAAGATTGAAATGACAGACCAGCGTAGTCAAATCACTACTTAACAATGCAATACAATTAGTTATATTTTTATAATGTTTAATAAAAATAACATTAGAATAAAAAGTGTGATCAGGTTTAGTTCTGTGGTGCTTTAGGTCTGGGACGTGACGGTCTGGGTCTGGTCTTGGTTTAGGTCTTTGAGATGGGTGGTAATGCGTTACATTTACTTAGTAGATTTTTGTACTTCTATGAGCTGGTTTAACTAGCCTTACTTTTACTCTTACTTAAGTAATTTTTGTACTTGGAGACAGTTCACTCATGATCTCATGACCTTATGAAATGAACAGTTACATAATGACTTCTATGTGACCAAAACAGGTTGATAATGTCAAGATAATGTTTATCTTAGGGTGATTCTGTAACTACACATTAACCTTAACAAAAGTTACTATAAAATCTTACACATTGACTTCTATGTGATTTTTTGCACATATTTTATGCAGTGGATTGTTGTTATTTTTGTTATTCAGTATTTTTCCCTTCATTTAATCAGATTGAATGAATTGGTAAATGCAACTTGCATAGTATTATCAATACATACTTTATTACTCTTACTCAAGTAACTTTAAGCATTAATACTTAATAAATAATAAACATAAATACATTTTGGCTACTCTAGCCAGGGTGCCATGGGAATTTTTGGTGCATTTTCCAGGGAATTGATTTTCTTTGTTGTTCTTAACAATATCTGGCAACACTCTACTCTATTGCTATGTCAACGGACAGCAATTACAAAGCCGTGCATGGATAGTTTATTGCTGAGAACATCACATTCTGTAAGAGAATCCCAATGATCATCATGATATTATCTGTACTAAACTTCCTCAAGCGCTATCAAAACATTTTTTACCCTCCCCCTTACAACAGATCTGCAGAACAACAGAAATGGGAGGCTATGTTGTTTCATTACTTAAATAGTTAGCTTACGATTAACAAAGGCATGCTAAAAAATGATAAACATTTATGTAAAGCATAAGATCTTATTTCTCATTTATGCACCAAGATGATTACAGCAAAAGACTTAACATATTGATGCATCCTACAAACAAAAGGACAGAATACATGAGATGTATTTTATTAAAAAAAAATGCAAACTTACATTTACAGATCATTGAGACAGATATAAAGATAAAGAGGATGGCAACAGGGTGGATAGAGATCAAAAGGACAGAGAAGAGCAACAGAAAAGAGAAGATTTTTGGCTATTATTATTGCACAGTTCTTAACAACCCCCCGGACCTTCAAACCTTGGCTACGGTCATGCATGTCCTCTAGGACTTTCCTTGTCTTTGTGGTATCGGTAATAATAATAGTATGATAAACAGTTGTATAGGTGGTATATAATCTTTTCGTTTATTTGAATAGTGACTCTGTGGGCTTATCCAGTGCCTTTTTGTACATTGAGAAAAAAATCACAGGAATCTTGGTAACATGCTGTTCGGCAGTGATGGAATGGAATTTGTTGATGTTGGAGAGCACTTAGAGACACATAAAGGGTTATTTCAACACTCATGACCCATCAACCATCTGCTTATCTATAAACCCAACATGCCTTCTTTTATGAGATGGCACACATCGGCATTAAAATGTATTAGTCATTTGAAGTTTATGTTTTTTTTCTGAAAGTATATTTAACAAAATGCTGCATTTTGTTGCTTTGATCTGCTTCCTTTAAAACCTGAGACAGAGATGTTCTTAGATGAGGTCTTGATACTCCCAAAGATTAATAAAAAAATGCCATAGGACCATTGGCTTCTATGTGAACTCTGAGATACATCAACACATCCTTAGAGCAGACAAAACAAGACACAAAAGTGCAAACACAAAACATCTGCACAGGAAACAGGCACAGGACCGGAATAACCAAGACCCGGTAGAAAAATGAGTACATGCTGTACATGCTTTTCAGGACTTATTGAAGCCATGGGTGGGGGTGGGTGAGTGCACCTCATATGCTGAACTTTCTATATAAAAAAAAAAACACACACACACACACACACACATTTATTTGGCAAATCCGGTACTGGTACATAATCATTTTTTTTTATTCAACCAGATTTTTCAGTTTTAGTTGGTTTTGTTAGTTTAGATTTGTGTATTTAGTTTAAAGCGTGCAAAATTATTCATTTTCGTGAATTTCTTTATTCTCGTCAGGGTTGTTGGGGATCCCTGGGGCTGTAAATGTTAGTTGGAAAGATTCACCTTGGATAGAATGATTATAGGAAAAATATCTCTGTTCAGATTAATTTTTTCATAATTTGTTTACATGGTATCATGTTTCCATTTATCAGCTGTGGACCAAAACATAGAGCATTATAGAGCTACCTAAATTGATTAAACTAATAAATTGTGTAGCTCACTTCCTTCAAGTTTGAACTTAACATCTCATAAAATATATACAATAATAATAAAAGTAGAATTCGATTAAATTATTTAAAAACAAAAAATTAGAAAAAAGTATTAAATGATTAGGAGCCTTTTAGCTTGTTTCTGAAAGTTTTCTTTTGGCCACAGTTAATTTAGTAATTTACATTTAAATGTATTCAAAATGTTTATGTATTTTATTTATTGTTTTTTTTTGTATGTGTTTGTGGATGTGTCTTGATAGCGTGAATAAAAAAAGAACAAAATCCATGTTCACCATCTTATGACGAAGCTCAAATTAAAATGAGATATTGTGTCATAAAGGAATTAATAAGGTACCTGAAGTACCCGAACTTTATGGCGTTTCTAAGGTGTGTGTGTAATTTTCTTAACAGGACATACTTTTAGTGTATAGTATAAGTAGGTGAAATGGGAAACAGCTTTAGTAATAGGGATACCCTCAGGGACGGATGCAAAAGTCTGGCAACAAGAAAAGTGTAAAAAGTTTGACATTTCCAACTACTTAATTTAGCAGTGTTAATAACATATGTAACTAATTACATTGCGTTGCTTAACTTGTTTTAATCAAAATTAAGTACTGACTTTTGTTTACTATCCGAAAAAAATTGTTTTTGGCTTTTTTTTCTATTGAGAGAATACTTTTTCTATTTTTATTGTAGCAACATTTAGCTAATGGTTTGTGTTTTGGCAACCTGATTAAAACATCTGTAATCTGAATAGATACAGTATTTCCAATTTAAAGATCTAGAATCAGCTCTTTCTTAACCCCCGTAAAACACAAATCCAGGCCTGGTCTTAAACTCAACTGATTAATTACAAGTGCAAATGAATAAAAAAAGAATTAATTCTGCACCTTTTCAATGTTCACAGCAAAGTAATTTCCCTGCATTAGTTCTGTGAATGTGAGGTCTTAAACAAAATTAAAATGTCACTTATAAACAGCCAAATAGAATTATAAATAAGTGTTTCTTGTTACCTTTGACAGATATTGTGCTGTTTTATTCCTAGGAATGTTTTTCTGACATTCTATTTTAGGTAGATTTCCTGTGTGTCCCCAAAATTATAGGAGGAAACAGGAAATTTTGACCCACATTGTGCTTACAGAAGGCAAAATCATGAGCATAACAGTATCCCAAGCTGGTATTAAAGATAGCTATAGTGTTATAAGCTTAGTAGAGGCTGGCAGGCATAAGCTAACAGGCTTTCTTGTTTGCTAGCATTTGTTCATAGACTTCTCAGTCATGCTATAGACATGCTAGTTCCTTTTATTGCCATTCTTTCTTTTTATATTTAATTAGCTAGCTACCACAGCTAGTCTGTCAGTTTGCTAAATTTGCTCTTGATAATAGGATTAGACTACTAGGCTCAGATATATTTGTCAAGCGCTGTCTTTTTTATTTTCCAAATAGTGATTTTTAGCCAGCTAATGAATCTTGGCCAGTTAGTATGCTAACAGCACCCCTGTCCCTTGTCCCAAACTCTTACATCTGCCTAGTCAATTAGTACATCGCCGGTTGTTGTTGTCAACTTGTGTATTTCACAAACTGAACTTCAACAGGATTCGTCTAGTTGCCCATAAAGTTTTTTGCATGAGTTAATTCCAACGCTAGTTTTAGGCTGGTTTTATTTTTTCTGTTTCTATTGTTTCTGTTTCTGTTTTAGCTAGGATGTCTGGATTGTTTTTTATCTGAAGTTATATTATACAAAGAGTGAAATCTTAACTCTATTAAGATAATGGAGTAAATGACATCACACCTCATGACGTAGGTGCTAACACTCACAAAATAAATCTCAACAAAACGGTATAATGTAATGTAAACCTCATAGGAACTTCCCATGACAGATTTTTGGCCTGTGTTTTCATTTTTAGTTTTAGGGTTATAGATACACCCCACTGTATTTTTTTTTAATTTTGTGTTCGCCCATTTACTTGACATAGGATGATGACATTGGATTAGGTAAACTCTTCTAGACTCTTTGTTACACTATAAAATAATATTTTGACAGCTATCAGGATCCAAATTTCTTACAGCATTCAATTAAATAGCACACCACAGACAAAAACAAAGTCAAGCACTAAAGTGAGCCAAAGTTAATCTTGTTCATTCTTGTGCACCTGAATAAATAGAACAATTAATTGTAGAGCAACCAAAGTAAATCAAAATCCAACTTCTGGCCACCTCTTAGAACAGTCCTGATCCATGCTGTTTGTTTTTCTCTTGGTTGAAGGTGATTATTGCTGCTGAGGATGGACAGGCATAGACTCTGATGCCAAGTTGATACTGCACGTTTTTTACTTACCGACAGGTTTTGTGAATTATTTGAGAAATGCCTGAAATCCGAGCCAAATCGCTGCTCATGCAAGCATGTAACAATCACATAGTTTGAATTACCGAAGACGCGATGTGAAAGAATTGCCTAGGCCCGTGAAATATTTGACATGCTAAATATCTGGACCTGTCAGCGTCAAAAATCCGGCACTGTGAAATGGGTTCTGATTGAAAAATACACCGACGATAATTGGGCAGCGAATGAGAGAGCCAGACACAGGGCATCAAGAAGATCGGGAAGGAGTTATAGACCACAATATCAGTGAGCAAGCCTTGGTTCCTATCTTTTTAAATCTTTTTCACCCTTTCGATGCAAATGCACAGACCATTTTGTGTTACGCAGGCTACCATTTCAATAACATTCCAGTCTCTGATCTCACACGTGATATTGCGATATTTTTTTATTACCCCTCTCGTGAGTTGCAGAGTTGTTTGTGATTCTTCTTATTGTTATCATGCATGTGAACACAGGAGCAACTAAATGTTACACTAGATAGTCGTGCAGTGTAAAAACAACGGTAATCCGACGACTTTAAATTATGCAGTGTGAACTCGGCATAACCTGCATTGGTCGGTCTGAAATTCGCTGTTCTGAAATTAGAGATGAAGCTGTGGTCAAATTAGATATCCTGTTGTTACCCAGATGAGGGTACGTTCCCCGATGAGTCTGGTTCCTCTTATGGTTTCCTAATAAAATAATCTCAGGAAGTTTTTACTTTCCACTGTTGCCCATTTAGAAAAAATATTAACTTAAATTTTACATTTGTAATTCTTTTAAATACTATTTTCTGTAAAACTGATTTGAGACAATGTTTATTGTTAAGAGCACTATATAAATAAAGATGAATTTAATTAAGGAACTTGTTAAAAAACACTAGCAAATTTGATTTTTATTTGGACAGTTTGAATTTAATGTCTAACAGGAACTAATCTTTTGGCTTATAATACAGTCTGCTTGAGAATAATTGTTATAAACACAATTAAATGGCTCCCCAAGACTAAGTTCTTGCCTTATAACCCATTTCCAGAATGTTTTCTGATTAAAAGTGTTCTTATCTGAGAATTTCAGTATAAATGGAATTGTCGTTTTTGGCTCTGCTCAGTGGAAAACCCAATGCTGCATTACTATACATCAAAAACCTAAGCCATGGCAGCCATTAAAATCAGTCATCTGCATACAGCTATTTGATCTGCACTATCGGACATGCTTTGGCTCACCTTTGCTTATGTGTTCTTAATCTAGTATCTCTATTCTTCAATATTATAAACTTTTTATTATTATTATTATTTATGATGGGTTTGCCATGTGGTACAGTCCAACAAAAGCACAAAGAGTATTTACAGTACTGAATAAAATCCATTCATGCCTGACTTCCTCAGTCACACCCCAAATACGCTCTGTTTAGAGAGGAAGTGTCCCATGATGACTTACAATCGCTAATATTAGACTGATGGTGGAGATACACTCTGACTCTGTACAGAGGAGCTTGAGAAATATTAATGTTGTTGGATAACAAGACAGAAATAATCGCTAACACAACAGATTCATACAAACACACTGTTCTTTGGCCCTTGACTTTAGGAGGGATTAATGCTTAACTTTAGAATAACGGGGGCAGCAATAGTGGTAAGCACTGTTGCCTTAGTGCAAGAAGGTCCCGGGTTTGATTCCCGGGCAGGGGCCTTTTTGTGTGGAGCTTGCATGTTCTTCCCGTGCTTGCGTGGGTTTACTCCAGGTACTCTGGTTTCTTCCCACAGTTCAAAAACATGTATGGTCGGTTGATTGGTGATTTTAAAATGCCCATAGTGTGTGTGTGTGGCCCTGTGATGGACTGTCCAGGGTGTACCCCACCTTTGCCCTAAAACACCTGCCAAGTTCAGACTGCACAAATGTGAAATGAGTTGTGACTGAAAAATACACCTGCGATGACTTACAGCCAATAAGAGAGCAAGATACAGGGCAGCAGGATGTTTGGGGAGGAGTTACAGACCAAAATATCAACAAGCTTACTCTGCAAAATTAGTGCACGACCCATTCGTATTGTGAACTTCTTGTGGGCTTCCAAACTCTGATCTAATGCATGATCTCTCTTGTGAGTTTGATTGTAAAACATAGTAAAGCAGTTTGATTTTTTTCTGATTCTTCCTATTGTAAAGCCATGTAAACTCTTGTCAGCAATCTATCATACATGCAAAGTCTCTGACTCTCTGAGAAAAAATAAGGAAGAAACCTTGAGAGGAACCAGACTCAAAAAGGAACCCATCCTCATCTGGTTGACATCATATGTCTGTTTATTACAGTTAAACGATATTGAGGTGTACAGTGATGTACAGATACTGACAGACATCCTTGTATTCATAGGAGTGGGGTGATGAGGATGGGGCAGGTTGATAAAAGCTTGTGTCCAGGCTATTCCCAATATTATTTATTTATTAGTTAAATATAAGTTACCTCAATTGTTCATGCAAACAAACCTATTTTGTGTTTTATGCATTTTGCTTTGAATCATAGTAATTAAAAGCCTTTCCTGCATTAGGGCAATTTATTCAATTTGAATTATTTTGCCATCATCGTCTATGACAAATTTGAGTTACACAATGATTTAGTAAAAAAAGCTGCTTGTCATCACCCCCAGAATAATCAGGTGATCTAAATTGGCTCAGCCAGTCTATCAGTGAAGGGTCTTATTTCCTGAGAACAACTTTTTATTACATTTTAGGATGTTATGCGCTGCACTAACTCATCACATCAGTAATGGTTTGCTTTATAAGTGTATGAGGGTATGCCAGTGATGAAAATCAACTAAACCACTTTAAATTCTTTTGGGAAACTCAACAGGATACGATAACAACTTTATTCTGATGCTCTTGCCTGCCACTCAGACATTAACATTTACATTATCCAGAGCGACTTACATTTATCCCTTTCATACAACTGACCAATTAGGGGTTGAGGGCCTTGCTCAGGGGCCCAGCAATGGCAGATTGATAGTATTTCTTCGAAGTAGCAGTCCAACACGTCCCACGTTTCAATTTGCACTTTGATCATGGCCCTTAGATTAGATCTGTCTTTCATAATACAGTAATGAAAATAGGAAGTTGCTTTATGTATAAATCATGTTAATATTTTTGCTCACTACTTTATAGTTAATAGTACAAATGCCATCAGCATTCCCTTTTGTGTGCAACTAATTTTGTGTCCCCGTCCTATCTATTGGCAGAAAGAAGCTTTTATCTACATAATCGCTTGGATTTATCTTCAGCAATTGGATTACGCGCCGAGGACAGGGCCTTCAATATGCACCAACTGGCCCAAAAAGTCCTCGAGCTTCTCAATCACATTATGGTTAAACATTGAGGGATTGCAATTAGACCTCTGTCTCTGAAGAGGTTAGCTTTTATTTTATTTGTTAAACAATTTTGGTAACTTTGACCTTTGGGTGTGTTTGGTTTAGTGATAGTGAAAGGGAACAAATGAGACAGGAAAGGAGATGTTAAAGGAAAAGCAGGGAGATGACAGCCTGAGAAATGACAAAAAAACACCTCAGAAAAAAGTGAAATATTGCTCATTTCCTTTTTAATATTAAGACCTATACTAAAAGCTGGTGGCTAATAAACTGCACTTTGGCTAAAAACTGATCTTTTGCTGAATAGATTAGATGTATGCTATAGAGATTCTAAAGTATTAATATATTTAACTATCTATGTAATGAGGTATCTTCATGTGCACATTGTGTGTAGATGAAAAATCATTTTGTTTTTAAATCAAACCTGACCTTTTAAAAGTATAGGTGTTTGTCACATATACTCTAGAGAACAGTGACCTTTTTTTCTTTACATATCCCAGCGCTAGAAAGTTGGGGGTCAAAGCGCAGGGTTATATCACAGCATCCCTGGAGCAGGTAGGGTTAAGGGTTTTGCTTAAGAACCCAACAGTGGCAAACAGGCAGAACACTGAATTAGCATCTTAACCGTTTGAGCCACCGCTGCCTCTTTTTTTTTTGGCATAGCCAATATTTATCCTTGTGTCAATAATAGGACCAGTCAGATTAAAATGAAAGTAAAATACTTACTTGATATCTGTATCTAATACCTACTCATATATATTTGCATACTTGTCAGCTTGTCGTGTCAACAGTGACAATTTAGAAGAAACTTAAACCTAGCAGTAAGAAAAACAGGCTAAAAAAATCAGTGGGCACATACGGGTAAAATTTTGGGGGGCATTTTAAATTTAAATCTAAAGACCCTGCCCCCAAAAAACGGATGTGATGCAAGTTGTTTGAACTGAAATGTGTGTTAGCAGTGTGTGTACACAACCACTTTATAATTATAAAGAAGGTACTTGTTAAATCATTTCCCCTTTTTCATATCAAGCTGTTTTCAGGTGCCTGTTTTTGGTACGTCACACGTTCAAAAAACACTTCTGAATAAAATACCAAGATACTAATCGCAGGGACCATCACCCTAATATTTTTATAATTCTATGAGCAATACTATAACAATACTAAGGCTCAGGATATGTAACAATACCAAGGCTCAGGATGTAATACTACTACAATATTAAGGCTCAGGTCATCTGTACATGGAGCCAAGACATAGAAAGTGTTTCTCCGTTGTCTATTCAAAGGTTGGTCCACTGGTTGGTGGCATCTTACAAGGTTTTTAACTTTTTTTTAACCAATTGAAAAGAAGAGGTAGGGCAGTGGTTAATGTATTGGATTCCTAACTGAGCAAGGCCCTTAACCCCCAATTGCTCAGTTGTATAAAAGAGATAAATGTAAGTCGCTCTGAATAAGAGTGTCTGCCAAATGCTTTAAATGTAAATTATTATTTATTTGACACCATAACCTCTGGATTGGTCACCTCTGGATTTGTAGAGCTGCTTTGTTGCAATGTTTTTTTATTAAAAGTCTATAACATTTAATTGATTCAAATTATGGCCTATAGCTGTTTAGGACACCAAGACATGGCATGCTAGTTCCTAATGTCACAACCAGTAAGCTAATAATTTTGGTACCCTAAACTCTGGATAACCTAGGATTTTTTTGTCACTTGGCCCACCACTCCAAGAGAACTTTTCAACAGAAAATACTGATAGTACTAAAAACTGTACAGGTCAACATATAAACTGTTATGAAAATCCATGGTCTCATATAAATCTTTCATTTCATGTTTACTTTCATTCCATGAAATATACAGATGGTACTTATTTGTAAGTTTGTTTTTAACTAGCTTGTCGAGGATCCTAGAAATCTCTGGAGTCTTTTGAACTTCTTAATCTTGTTCAGATGTTTGAGGCACTGAAAGCTACATCAGTTGTGTGTCATTTTGAAGGTCGTTTTTTTTCCACGAGAAAAATGGGTTCGAAATTAATCGACAATTAGATATTAAAATAGATAGGACTGATGTTTTAAATGCTGTTTTTTTTACTTTTTAGTACTTAGATTTGAGTTTCTATATGTACTTCTACACATCTTTAAATAATTTTTAAATAATTTATTATTTTTATGAACACAAAAATGATGCAACATTTTAAAAAATGACAGAAAATATATTTTTGTACTTAATACTTTTTATTGTATTAATGTGCGTATTAGATCTTCATAATAGATATCTATCAGCTATGAACAGGACATATGAATCTGTAAACATTGTTCAGAAACACCAGGATGATCAGATGGAAAACCACCCTATTAACATAGAACATACATATACAGTATATAATTTTTACTTACATTGAACACATAATATTACAGTACATCATACATTTAAAATACTTTACATCCACATTCATTATAAAGAATCTGATAAATACAAGGTTTGATATATAACAAAAGAATATATTTATATAGGAACATATCTAATAATTACCATTTTTAGAAACCACAACTGTGGCTAGATCCCAACCATTCACCATGTTTACAGTGTAATGTATATATCTGAATGCATTTCCACTTCTATTTAAAAAAAAAAACAAAAAACATTTTGGCACTTTCAACACATTTTGTTTCTTGCAGACGAAAAATAAGGAAGTTGTTTTTTTTGTTGTTGTTGTTAACTTAAACTTGGAATGCAACACCTGAGAGACATACTCAAAAAATTAACCTAACACTCGTAAGAAGATATTATGACATGGACTTGACAGTTCTTGTTTAACAAATGACAGAATTTTCTAGACATTTATGGCTACTTAGATTTATCTCTTTTGTACAGCTAAACAGTTAAGAGTTAAAGGTCTTGCTCAAGGTTTGAGCATTTGCACCTGCAGTATTCCAACCATCTTAACCACTAAATGGTCACTTTTATGTGTAATCTTTTCAAGTACAAAACCAAAAAAAAAAATCCCAAGACCAAAAAAAAACAGCTTATGTCTTTCTTTTTGCCCCAGAAACAATTGCTTGTAATCGATTACGATTGCTTATATTTGATGGTCTTCACTCATAAATATCCCAGTCATTAACAAGAAATGTATATATAATAATTTAGACCTATACCATAAGCTTAACAAGCAATAATGAACATGGAATAAACATTTATTTTAGTGGCATAGTGCAAATCTAAATATAAATACCCTTTATTATATCCCATTCATTTTGTCATATAACTATATCTATGGATTATTATTATTATTAATTTTTATTATTTTTATTGATATATCTGGTGACTTTTAAGGGACTCTATAGTATCTAGTAAATTCCTAGATACCTAGAAATGTATCCTTGGCATTGTGTCCTTGAAGTTTCTGTTAATTTTAGTGTTGTAGTCATATTAAAGGCCCATTTTAGTCGTTTTAACATGAATTATAAATATTAGTAAAAGACCAGTGATATCTTGATAAGGCACTGACACTGTGTTGTAGGTCTACAAAGCAAAAATGATGTTATGGTACATTGCAGCTGCTATGAGACATAGAAGAATGTTTTCAAACATTAGCTGGGAAATATTATAATAAAAAAAAAAAAATGTGCGTTCATGACATGACATGACTTGGTGGATTTTTATATCAGAAAAAATGTTCTGAAAGTTAAGTTGACATAATAATAATAATATTAATAATAATAAATTAATTTCATAAAACATGTTTCTTTACCAATGAGAGAAATAAACCCACAGTGCTAAAGCAGAGTTGTGGCAATATGGTATGTAGTTGAGACACAGATGTTATCGCTTTACTCTGGCCACTTCACTGGAGGCACATTTCTGTCAGGGTCCACATATTCCACATCAACCACCTGGGAGTTTCGATAACTGTGAGCGGCACTAGTCACATCAGATGGCAAGCCAATGTTTGAGCTGTAAAAGCAGTTATAAAATAATGAATTAATTATATTAGTATATTAACTAAATGTATTAATAGAATGACGGTAGCTTTTATTATTATCTTTAATACGCTCTCTGTCAATGACTACTTTCCATTTTTTTTAGTAGAATTACTTTATCAGGTTAGAGGTTATGAGAAATTTTTTTTTTTCCTTTACCTTGAACTGCCTGACATTCCCCTCTGCCACCAGGTGATGTTCATGCTCTGGTGTGATGCAGTATGCTATCCTCTGTAAATAGATATTTGGATAGAATTAAAGACAATTGCAACAGAATAGAATGAAGATGTTTAAAAATAGGATGTTAATAATTATGAAAGAATAGAGCACACATTATTACAGTGGTGCTGTTTTAAGGGGGTCTAGTGTAAAAATACAATCTAACCTGCTTAAAGGTGCCTGGCAAACTGAGGAACTTGTAGATGGCATACAGGGGTACAAAGATCATAGAGGAAAGTGCAATTCCCCAGCCCACCACAGTAGCCCAGGTGGGAAAGATGTAGCCTTCATATTCCATATTATTGGCAGTAACAATACTGGCAATCACCACAACCTAAAAACAAAGCCGTCCATGCTATGAGAGAGATTTATGATCATTCCTCTTGGTGTGAGTGAGCGGAGACATCAATAACATTTTTTTATTAGTGCTATTAAATTTTACTGCAGCTTCCAACAGAATATCAAAGGCATGTGTGTGTTAATGTGGAACTATCTTCCTTCACTGCTTGATAAGGCCTCTCAGATTCTTTACTCTAATATAACACATTACAGGTGTTATATTAGACCAATCTTGTTTTTTTATTCTTTTTCATAATGCACAGAATTATGAGAAAGAATGAACAGAATTGCACAGAATTGTTTAAAACATAGGGAAGAATTTTGCTGTGGTCCAGGTGAAAGTATGTTTTACCACATGTTTCTTGTAACCCTGTTTATAAGCGCCTTTAAACACAAACATCTGTCTTTAATAAATAGTTATCAGCTCTTGGGGAAAAAAACCCTGATTCAAGACACATTTCTTCATGATTGGATGCTAAATAATTTATATTTAATTTTTTATTTTTTGCTTTGTATGAAATCAAACAAACCAATAACCACTGTAGTGCACTATAATCTCTGGTACTAAACCCATTACAGGGCACCAAGATCATTAATGTTGATAATGTAACTAGACTGTGATAATTGCTCCAATTTAATTTGCTTTCACTTCACAAAAGGTCAGAGCCACTTTATACAGTCTCAGACTCATGCCGCATTAAGCAAGCCAATTGATGCTTTTGAAATATGAAAGGAAGAAACCTTGAGGGTAACAAAAACTCAGATGAGAGAGGGAGGAAGAAGGGGGGCGTCTTTCTCTGGCAAACACTGGATATTCCCACATCATGAGCTAAGCCTTGTAGATCGTTGCAAAATTCAAACTTGTCATTTGAATGAACATATTTTTTAATTTAACCTTACCATAACGTGTCCTGTTATACTTCAACACTTTTTTATATAAAAAGAATAAATATATAAAACATATAAAGATGAGTACAATGTCAAAATCGGGCAGCCAAAGTAACAATGCGCTTGTATATAAATATATAGCATGACTACAGACTTAAAACATTTGGCTTAAAAATAATAGTTACCCATTGAGCTTTCTTCTTACATTAAAGTGTGTTTTTATGTTTCAGTATAAATGTTGCATCATAAATTCTCACCAGCAGAAAAACAGGACTGACAAACTTCCAACAAAGTCTCCAGTAGATTCCTGGCTTGAAGCCCATCATCCGCTCAATGTCTTCACTGAATCTGTCCACCCCTAAAAACACACACACACATACACAGTGACTGAAAACATTGCTAGACCTTATCAGCTTGAGCATAGATGTGACTTTTACATTATGCGTTGAATTTACAACAGAAGACAACAAGTCCGCCAGTCTGTTAGTGATGTTCTGAGTAACACTGTCAAATAGACAGATGTAAATTAATTTTTCTTTACATAAACTGTGTTAAACTTGATATATTAAAAACATTAACTATACAGAATGTCCTGGCTTTGAATTCCTAAACGCCTTTACAGCATATAGTAAACGCCCCTATCCAGAGCGACGTACATTTTTCTTTTTTTTACAACTGAGCAATTAGGGGTTAAGGGCCTTGCTTAGGGGCCCAGCAGTGGCAGTTTAGTGGTCCTGAAAATCAAACCCTGATCTTCCAATTAGCAGACCAACACCTTAGGCACTGCATTACTTACCACTTCCTTGCAAAAAGAAAATAAATGCCCTTCTTCTACACTGACACAAGTTTCAAACTTGCCCCTTTAGGATTTAGGAATTTATAGTTAGCTGATTTATTATGAACTGCTGAATGTTTTTACAGTACTTATTCCTCAGTTCCTCACAATTTCAGTCTAGGTTTTTAAATCTTATAACAACATCTCCTAAAGCCTATATTGCTTCATTATCATCAATCTCCTGAAACACCTACCATAGAACCAGGACACTCCTATGGCCTCCACAAGAACGCCAAACAGAATGGATGTCCCTGCAGCATAGTGGTCCAGGAGGGTAAAAACATAGATCCCCCCCTATGAATCATAAAATGATAAAACATATTGAGTCCTTTTTTTCTTCTTTTTATATTATTTAGTATATATATAATATAGTGTTTTATTTAAAATGTAATGTTTTATCTTTCAGCTCTTTAATGTAATAAAAATCATATTATATATTAGTATTTTCAAATTTCTACACAAATTTGTATCATTTTTTACGTTTTAATTTAGCTATTTTACTTATTCGAAATACTTAAACGAACTTAAACTTAAACTTAAACGAAATGATTCATACTTTTGTTATGCACAATAAGGCAACAAGGAAGGTCCCAAATGCAGTGATGAAGGTGAACAATTTCCTGTTTCTCTTCAGGATCTTAAAATCATCTGTGAGTCCAGTGATGACTGCTTCCATACCACCCATCTAAACAGAAAGAATAGTGTATAGAGAAGGGGAGTATGAAATCTGAGTGTGTTTGTGTTGTGTTTTTGCTTTGCTAATCTGTTGACAGTTTTTGTTTTGGTTTTATCAGGATTTCCTTTATGTGTTCCTGTCAACAAGATAATTTACTCTCAAGTTTGTTGGTTGCAAGCTAGTAACAAAACATTTACTACACTGCTGCCTACTTCATGTGCTGGGCATTTTTTAATTGATGTTTGCTTTTCTATAGCTTTTGTCGTTAAATAAAGCAAAATTTATAAAGGGCAAATATTATTTTGCGGATGATTTTTTATCTGAAATTTAAAAAAATACATAAAAATCCTGTCAAATTGGCCTATGGTAGCTAGGTGGCTACTGTAAAAAATATATACGAAGATACGAATAACTTTGTGAATTATAGTTTAAGTTATCACAAAGTTTTGCTTGTTTAAACTAATTTGCTCTATAAATATGATTTGTAAATCCTTCCAGTTAGCATACCAAGTTTGTATGTTTTAGCTAACTGCCCAGGTAACAATGAAGATATGATCATTTAAGACAGAGAGAGACTATATAGTTAACTAACTAAATAAGCTTAAAAATAAGCATAAAAATAAACATGTATAGTCTTGGCTAGTTCTCATGATAGCTAGCTGGCTAATACAATCTACAGAAATAGATGAAATGCTTAAATTTATATGACATGAAATTTAATGACATCCTTTTGTTCACTTCTATTAATAGATAAAACAACTGCTTCCAAGCCAATCCAAAGGACATGCCCATGCAACAATTCCATATACTTTTTGACACCTATATTTCCACATTTGCTACTTACAGAGCTGTCAATGCCCAGAGTTAGAAGCATGATGAAAAAGAATATGGCAAAGAAAGTGGAGCCAGGGAGAGTGGAAATGGCCTCTGGGTAGATAATGAACACGAGCCCAGGTCCTGCATTTAAGCACACATCAGAAATAGACGCATAATGAAGGCTATCTCGAGAAATAAAAACACAACACACATACTACCGCAATTACTTTATAGAAATATTACAATGCAACAATAATACATACATACATACATAAATAGTACAGTTAGTGAACTGGTTTATATTACTCAGTATTAGTGTTAGTACATATTTGCTTATAAATGAATGATTTAGAATTGCAAAATGATGTAATCAAGAATTTTCTAATTAGAATTAATGTCTAGAATTGATAAAAAGATGTGACATACACACCATCTGTGGCTACTTCCTTGATGCTGACGCCATGCTCATGAGCCATGTAACCCAGCACTGAGAAGATGGCAAACCCTGAGAAGAAACTGGTGATGCAATTTATAGTGCTGGTCAGGATGGCATCCCTAAAAAAAAGCACAATGCACCAAATGTTTACATCAGTTAGAAATTCCATTACACA
The DNA here is from genome assembly GCA_005784505.1 of Bagarius yarrelli. NCBI lineage: Eukaryota > Metazoa > Chordata > Actinopteri > Siluriformes > Sisoridae > Bagarius > Bagarius yarrelli. Next base: position 1,935,644 of record VCAZ01000080.1, read on the forward strand.
TGACTTGGATAGTTTAATTCAGTATTTATTTGGATAAATAATAATTCTTAATGTAAAGGGTATTTTTTTTACCAAATAAATGTGGTCAAATGTATATAATCACTTAAAAGCTTTGAAATCAGAATTTTGGCATCATTTTTTTTTTGTCCTTAACACAGGGTTTTTACTCTTTCTTAAACAAAATCTCAGTTGACATTTTATTAAAAACATGTCTTGGCTCAAAGAAACTAGTCTTATTTGAACCGAAGACAAGAACGCCTTGATCCCCACTTAAGCATGGCCACGCTGTTGTTAATTAAATGAGGGAAAATAAGGTTAATGATAAACTTGAGCCTGTTTAAGATCTCATGTTTAATCATAGAAATACATTTACCGTGTATGTGAAAAGTTTATTGCAGTGTCACGTCAGAAGTTAATATAAATGATAAAATTAAGGACTAAAATTAGCATTAAAACGCTGCATGCTGTTGTTGTTTATGCTGTTGCATAAACATAACTGTTGTAATAGAAAAAGTTAAAATTCCAATGATGCTGCTGTCATTTATAGTCGGGACTTCAATAGAGCAAAACTCTTTATTCTGTCCAAAGGAAAGGGGTTGCTTTGCTATCTTTTTCATCAAACACAGCAGAAGTGACCATTCATAAGCATCTGTGAGCTTATAGATAGAAAAAGAAAAGTTAGCGCTTTCCTATAAAAAGCTATACTGACTTCACATAATAATAAATTAAAAACAGGTTTTGCCTCAATTGTAAACTTTTCTAATTGGCTTGTTCTCTTTCTTTATATCCAAAGGCTTTTCTATAAGGCACAAATTGAATGTAGAAGCAACACAAAAACTCTTATCAACAAGGTTTTACCTTTTATCAATCCGACATGCTCTTTGGACAGTGACCCAAAGCAGACATGACATGTTAAGAGCATAGATTTGAAACTGGCCACAGCTTTTATTCAATTACATAAAAGCTCCAAAGAAAATGATGATGATAACCGTCATTTAGCTGAACCACTGTCTATTTATTGCCCCCCAAAAATAGATGTAAAATGCAGAGCTGCAGTGTATATGCTGTAGTACTAGCGATCTGAAAAGATCGTATCAGTCACTGTGTCTCATTGTGATGACCGGTTCACACACAAATCCTTTTTATTTAACCAGGTCTTCTTAGTGAACTGTTCATCAAATTGGACTGAATCATTTGAAACGATTCCTGTCTTGAGTAGTCCGCAAATGACTTAGAGGGATAGAAAATTGAAAATTCTGTTATTAATTTCTCACCCTCATGTTGTTTCAAACTCATAAGACCTTCTTTGGAACACAATGTAATCTAAAGGCTCTCTGCCCCCTTCCATAGACAGCAAGACAACTACCGTGTTTAAGACCCAGAAAAGTACTAAGATAATAGACAAAGTAGTCCATAAGATCAGAGAAGAACTGGCTCCCCGACTGAGCATGGTTTCTCCCAAAGTTTTTTTCTTAATTATGCTACCAACAGCGTTTTCCTCGTCGATGTCACCTCTGGCTTGCTAGTTGGGGATTCTTAATTTGCAAATATTAATTCAACTGAACTCAGTGTTTTAGTAAAACTTAATTAGATCATAATAATAATGCTTTAAGTGACTATATTTGACTATATATGATATTTGACTTGATAGATATCATAACCGGATAATCATTTAATTGGTTCATTGAAACGAACTGTTTAAAAGAATCGCTTCTGCTGAAAGGAACAGGACTTTCTGTCATTATTGTCCCACCTATAACAGTTATTGTCGAATTTATTGTAGCTGGCAAAAGCGATAAGGACACCGAAACCAGCCCCCAGAGAGTAGAAAATCTGAGTGGCAGCTTCAATCCAGACCTGCAACATACAATAACATGTACAGACACACAATACATAAAGATAACTATGTAATTGACTAAATTATATTAAATCTTAAAGATAATACTAATATTATGTCAAAGATATGCTGTATGTTAATAAATGCAATATACAGATGACAAAATAGTAATCTAATGGAACTGTATCAACAAGTTCATTTTGAACTGAAGAGACTTACTTGAGGATTGTTGAGCTTATTAATGTCAATGCTGAGGTACGCTTGAATACCGTTCATAGCACCAGGTAGTGTAATGCCTCGGATAAGCAGCACCAGAAGTACAATGTATGGCATAGTGGCAGTGATATACACCACCTACAGATGATAAATAAAAGTCTTCAATTAAGGTATAAACATCTGGGAAATGATCGTTTTATTAGATTACAGTACATATGTTACATTATAACACTCTTATGACTTATGTATTGCTTTGCCACCAGTATGAGACATACAAACTAATTTGCAGACATTGCTACAGTATATAAATGTAATGCGTTTTGCATGTAATATTAAAAAACACTTATACTTTTTAGTACCTTTCCAGAGGACTTAACACCCTTCCACAGGCTGAAATAAAGAATGAAGACAATTGCCACGAGGCAAAGTATCAGCTCCCAGCGAGGTTCTCCCAGGTCACTGATGCCTTTGCTCTCATGAATCCGCAGTACCTCTCGTCTACACAAAAAACAAAAAAAAAAATTGGTGGGAAATCTATCTAATCAGTATAATTAGCAGGAATGGGAACAGCGGTATTAATCAATCAAATTGATTGATTAAATTGTTACTGGCAATAAAATGCAGTGTTACTACAATTGAGCTCATTTAAGCGTCTAAAATAAGGGTTTTTTCGTCAGTGTGTGTGGGGTAAGGTAGGACACATAATGTTGTGGTAGAAGACTACCACAAACACACAACTGATGATGATTTACTTAGGTAAATTAAATTTTCTTTTGCCAATCAGAGGCAGAGAGTAGTACGGGTCACACTAGCTTACACAGTTGCACACACATGACAACCGCTCCTAATAAAAGTGTAAGTATATCCTACATATAAGTAGGGATAATTAAAAAAGTATGTTCTATACTGTCCGAGGCGGAGGGAAAGGGGAAAAGGTTTTAAAAGCCTTATAGATCACAGGTTACAGGTAGCATGAACAAAATTCTGACATTTTACTGGAGTCAGAGCGATGGCAAGTCCAACGAGTTCAGAAGCTAGCTTTTGCAAACTGGAAGTATAAACACTACATTTATGTTAAGTTAAAAGACTAGACTGTTTACATGTAACTTATGTCTAGAAATATAAGTCCAATATAAGTACATTTGTGCCAAGTAATTCTAATCTAATGAAGCACCTTACATCGTCACATGACGCCACAACATTAAAATAGTGTAGATTAGTATACAATGTTTTATAATAATAACGTATTCTATTCAGTGCCCATTTTATTTATTTAACCATTTTAATAAAACACAAAAAAAGTTACCCTCAATTCAAATCAATTCATTTTTATAGAATTTTTTATAATAGACATTGTCTCAAAGCAGCTTTACACAGAATGCAGCAACAGCAAAAAGTGTAAGTTTGACCCTAATGATTAAGCCGGCAGGGAGATGAGATGAAGAAAAAACCTTTTCGTGGAAACAGGTTCAAGTGCGAACCCCATAATCATTTGGCTTTCTCTGGTAATTAGTTACTTTTCTAAATACTGTTTGTAAAAAGTAACTAGTACCTATAACACATTACTTTTTTTTAAGTAACATGCACAACACTGGTAATTAGCATTAAATGCATTAAATTATATTTAAGCTGCATTGTAATTTATGTTTTTGCATATCGCAATATCCCCCGATTCCTACCTCAGGGATCTTTTGCTCCTACTGTACATACAGTAAGCTATATCTTTAATTCTTAAGTTAACACATACACAGTACTGTAACACTTTTCTATGTCTTCTATCAGATCTTTTTTTCTACTCTGGGTTTCCAAAGGTTGGCTGAATAAGTATGAGAAGATTAAAAAAAGGAAGATGAAAAGTGCCACCCATATACTGGACCTAACCTAAAAAGAGATAAATATTTTCTATTATGTATTTCTTCTTCTAGGCACCAGAGCAACATATTAGGTTCAAACATTCTGAGAAAAAGCAATCCTGATCCAAATTCTCAGAAGCTCACAGGAAAATAAGTAAGGCCATTGTTCTTTAATGATAAACAAACCCTTAAACCTGCTGTTTTGTGAGTTTCCTTCCGAAATGAAATCTCTCAATAAGACGTTATTCTTTTCTCTTCATTTTATACCTTTACATTGTATAATACTGTTAGGGTTAAAGAAAAGAAATTAAAGGAACTGTAGGTAAGACTAGATTTGATATTTTAATGGTAAGTAACTAAAAGTTTCTTTCCTCTTTATAACTATTTTTTATGGACTTTCTGTATTTTTTGCCAGTGTCTAAGTGATGTTCTGATAGTTGTCTCTGACAAACATGGGAAAATATTTAGATTATAATCTAAAACAGCCCTCATCCCTCTCTGCAAAAACGTCCACAGATAAGGTTTAAGGTCCTGCTGTAATCTGAATTGACAGAGTCTGACTAATACAAGCATTAAAAAAACTTCTTGAATGATTTATCACAGGTGCAATCAAATTATATATATATATATATATATATATATATATATATATATATATATATATATATATATATATATATTAATCTTATTATAAAAGATTATTACACTTAGAAATAGATACACTTAGAAACAGATAACGTATTATTAGACACATTGCGTAAAACATAGAAAAAAACGAATAAACAGAAATCGACAATTTAAAAAAAAATTAACAATTTAGTAATATACATAAATTGATATACTTTATCCTTTTCAGTTGGTATTTAAAAGAAAATAGCAACTCAAAGAAACAGCGAATCTAAAACCAGAAAATTATTTTCCCTCTTATCATAAACTAAAATTCGATTTTTAATAAGGAATCATTACTGACAAAATAATTCTCCCAAAACTAGGTTTAATCTGAGTGTGGAAGAAATTTTTGACACCTACTATTACTTCCCGCCCATCAGAGACAAAGATTGACTGGCAAAACAATGCATTAAAATGAAATGTGGGTGGTAAACTGGCTGATGAAACTTCCTCCTCTTGACATTGTCACCCTTCTTTTATGTACAAGTCATAATTGATTGCCTACTATAGAAAGACATAGTGGTGACATGTGACATGAATAAATCATGTCTTTGCAGTTAACACTTCCTCATTGTTGGGGTTGCCCGGGTTTTCCTGATGTTTTTTTATTTAGGATAAATATGTGGTAAAATGTTTTGAAAAATGCTAATCCATTTGTGAGAATGGGTTAGCATACATATACTAACGACAGATCTGAAGAATTAGTGTAGATTATGTGTATTAGTGGATGTTGTTTTCTTTGTGTTCAAAACATATATATATATGCACATCATTTTATGTTAGCCTAGTTGTCTGGCTATCAGTGATGGGAATAACGGAGTTATAAATAAACTGCGTTACTAATAGCGTAGCGTTTCAGTACAGGCTTTACTATAATTGAGCTCATTGAAGCAGTTTTAACCTGAATAGGCCCTCTCAGCCCTAATATTGCAGACTATTTAAAGTATGTACTACATTTAAGTGAGTATGTTCTTCTCAAACATTAAAAAAATATGTTCTACTTAGTATGGTTACAGTATGAGTGAAAGTCTATAGGATTCAGTTTATTGTTCGCTTCCACAAACTTAAAGATTAAAAACTACTTTTCTCTTAGTGAAGTAAAAGACAAGACTGTTTATATATAACATAAGTGTTGGTTATAAGTGTAACTTATAACATGACCAACACTGCTGGCTAGTTACCTGGATAAATGTAATCAATATCTTACTCACATTAACTGCTTCTTCATTAACTAACTCATTATTAGGTTAAAGGAAGAACAAAAAAACAAAGAGCATATGAAAAAAAATAATAGGATTAATAAACTAGATTAAATTGAAAGATCTGGTTTAGAGGGGATGTCTGTTATTACCTGTAAGTTTGTGTTAGTATATAAACAGCTTTAAGGGCTTTGTGTGTTTTGTGTCTTTTGGGTGTAGTATTAAACAAAAACCATTTAGGTGTTTAACTCCTTACACTTATTAATATCTAAGCAAGTAGAAACTATACGTTTCAGCTAATAAAGCTTCTGAAGTTTCTGTATTTATATGTTTCTGTTGCATTGTTGAATATTACATATTCCTTTCAGTTGTCTGGTTGTCTTCTACCTTACAAAGACATGTCAATGGGTGGTAGCTACTCTAAATGAACCCAGGTATAAAGAAGTGTGGTGTGTGTTTCAGAATAAGCTTAATTACACATAACCCTGATGAAAAGGTGTGTTCAAAAAAGGTTTGTAAATTCGGAAAGAAGAGAGAAAGGAAGTAAAGACGTTTGGAATGAATTTTGAAGGAAAGAAAGGAAAGAAGGAAAGAATGAAGGAAGGAAGAAAGGAGGGAAGAAATTGTCTTTTCAAAAGGTATACTGTGGGGTCCCAATATCTTGGGGTATATAGGAGATTATGCCTTGTAACATACTTTTAATATTTAGAGCAACTCAAAATATGTGACTTCAAATTGCTTCTACTCCAGTTTGATTGGTGAAAGAGTGTTGATAAAAGTTCTATAACGGTATCTGAGTCAGTGATTCAGGCTGCAATTTGAGTCACAAGTTTATACTAATGCATTTATTACACTTGGATGTGTAATAGTGCTTCAGAATAAAATCATGATTACTGTTTTCTGTATGGCGCTTATCCCCAGTCACCAGTGTCTTTTTTTAATATGTTCTCAAATGTCGGGTTTAAGTTTTTGCAGAGATTTTAGAAGGCTTTTATACAAAGATAAAACACACCCAGTCAGACACCACTTAATAATAAGCACATTCGTTTTAAATGGTTCAACCAAAATAACACTCCACACAAAACCACAATTCCAGAAATTAAGCAAAACATGTCTCAGATGCTCCTAGGCAAGACGAAATCAAATTGATTGGATTATGATTAAACATCTGTGAAACTGTTTTCCTCGCAGTCGATCCTCACATTATAATCACATTGTCATGAATCATTGTTTGGAAATGAAAACCTGCTTGTTTAAAACCCCAGGCTACCAGACTTTCAGGGACAATCTTCTAACTTATTACATGTGTATATTAAGAACACAAATACAAGGTAGGTTGTTTGCACTTGACCTCATTGCAGTCTCGTGAAATGCCGCTGGTGGGCCGGAGGTATTTTTTCTATATAGGAATCGCTAGCAGAAACTAAAAATGCCTGTATTTTGCATTGTTTAAGGATGCGCAAACTGGGAAAAAATTACTGTAAGCTTTTATCATTGCTCGCAGAAGGAAAATTTTTAAGAAATTGACTGAAAAACATAGAAAAAAAGTGTCTTAATAGATACAATAGATTTATTGTCATTGCAAGGTACAAGTACATAGCAACAAAATGCTGTTTAGCATTTACCATAAGTGTAAATAGTAGAAACTGTGCAAATAAGCAAGCGCAAATAAATATGTGAGTGGAAAAACCTGCATCTGCGGTCGTGAAAAGCAAAGTCAGGTAATACTTGTGTGTCCAGTGACCACTTTGTCAAAGTAAAGTTACTTTAACTTTGTATGCTGTTTCCATGCTTATATAAATTTAGTTTTTCCATGCTTTGTAAAGTTAAAAGCCGAGTGCAAACTTGCGCATTGATACCGGCTATAGAGAAAGTGAAGCCTGCACTTGACGGTAGGACGATTCTAGAGATCCATGCACTTTGGAGGCCCCCAAAGATCTGTCTTATTGGTAGAAACAGTGCAAAATAGGCTGCAAATTATCGTAAGATGAATTAGAACTAAAAAAAATTATTTATTTATAAATAAATAAAATGTTTAGGGAAAGTAAAGAAAAAATACATATACTATTTACTATGAGCAGGTGCTTAACTTCATGAATTAACATTACATTGAAAAAAAATCACTAGAACTGCATTCATCTGGTAACATAATGAGACACCACCAGATTTACAATTATAGGATTTATTTTAAAATAATCTCAAAAAATGGCTCAAACATTATTCTTTTTGCTGGGGTAATTTTCTCTTTAAATACACCACAGAAGATTGTTGGAATGCAAGCTGCTCTACTTTCCAACAGGCATTCGATGCTCGTACGCTTCACTGCTTTCAGCTAGATCGAATCAATTATGGCACCTTCCACACTCTACTACTGTTAAAGATTAATGCCTGAAACCATTACACATCACATCAGTAGTAGGATCTGACTTTATTCCAGCTATTTCTACTTCATCCATATAGAAACACACATTAAGCGGCCAACAGGTGCTATAGAGAAGTACTGTTCTGACTGTAAAGAGGGAAGTCAAGAAAATTTAAAATTAGATACTGAATTAATATAGATTTGAAGCCTCACACCTACCTGTAAGTTTCAACTATACCTTAGAAAGATCCTTATTAGTTGGTTCAAGTGTGTTTGATTAGGGTGGGAGCTAAATTATGCAGGACACCGGCCCAAGATTGCCCACCCCTGCCCTAAGCAATCAATTAACAAATCTCAAACAGAACGCCTTACATAAACACAGCCTGTCTACTTGCTCTGTTGCTTTCTTAGCACATCGCTTTAAAACCCACCTCCTTCCGATTGCCTCCTTTAATATTGCTAGTTAAACAATGTCATTCTGTTGTTATTGTTGCTCTGTTTTGTGCCGATTTTGTGCTCTCCTATTTTTAATATACGAGGGTCACCCCCGAGGATGCTGCTGTTTCCTTGTCTAAGCTTTTTATGGAGCTTATGGAAAGACAGGACCTGAGGTACCACTGACCAGGTTCCTGCCCCTTTCCTCGATTTCAAGGAGCTTCAAGGACTGACTGGGACTCACTTTGCTCTGCTACCCAAGGCTACAGTTTACCCTTCATTAGATCATTACAGTATGTTGTAATTAACAATAACATGCGGTGTCACCCAGATGAGTCTGACATCTTATGATTCTTCCTATTTCATCTCAGGGGCAAACCTACACTTTTCACTGTTACTGCATTCTGTGTGTGTAAGTTGCTTTGAGACAATGTCTATTGTTAAAAGCGCAAAACATATAAAATTGAATTGAAATTGAAATAAATTAGATCAGATCCATACCACCAAATGTAAATAACCATGCAGTGGCAGTAAAAGTAAATAACTATTTGTTATCTTTTTTGACTTAAGAACTGCTAACTACTCTTTCTTTTCTCTGCACTGAACCATCGATCAATTGTATTACTTCAAATGCAAATTTGTGGTCATGGTGTACTGTGTGTTGATAAATCTGTAAAACAAATCTAAAAAAATTTAAATAGACTTTAGGTAAATGCTTTTAAATGATCCAGACTGGAAAATTAAGTGGAATATGACCCTCATCAGTGTCCTCATTAAAAATGCTTTGACTCAGTAACTCAATGATGCAATGCTAGGAAATTTACTCTAGGCACAATCAAACTAGAAGACTTGTCATTAGAAACACTTTTACTCACTCATAGAACTCAGCAGCAGGCGTTCGCTTGTACTTGGCATAGGTAAAGTTGCCCAGAAAAGATGAGCCATTGATGAGCTTGGGGTCTTTGCACATAGGGCTGTTCCATGTGTTGTTACAGTGCTGCCAAGGCAGTTCACTCGTAAAAGAGGAGAACAAATAGTACAGAGACCACGCAATAATGACGTTGTAGTAGAAGCCCACATACAAAGCTATGAGAATCACGGTATAACCAACACCTGTGGATAGACAGGACAGATGATTCAGTGAACTCTTCTAAAAAATGTATTTTTGATTGTTTAAAACTTTGTATAGATCTGCAATTTCAGCATGATCTACATTTAAACATTACTGTCAAGGTATATCTCTAGAAAAAATACACAATTTCTGTAATGTGATTGGTTAAATTCTCTGGAAATCATAGCGTTAACATTGTAAATATTAGATTACATTTGGAGCATTTGGCAGAAATCCTTATCCAGAGCGACTTACATTTATCTCTCTATACAACTAAGCAGTTGGGGGTTAAGGAGCCTTGCTTAAGGGCCCACAGTGGTGGCTTGGTATCGACCCCCGGTCTTTCTGGTATTAGTCCAACACTTCTAACCACTGAGCCACCACTTCTAATGCAGGCTTTGATTTAATCCAGTTGACTGTTTGTAAAAGAAGCTAATAAAATATGGAGAGAAAGAAAGAGAGAGAGAGGGAAAATTTCAAACACACCTTTGAAAACAGGACAGATCTTCCACACAGTGGCTGCTCCTTCTCTGTTAAACTGACCCAAAGCCAGCTCCATGTAAAAGAGCGGCATTCCGGCGATAAACAGGAAGGTGGCATACGGGATCAAAAAGGCTCCTGAAGAAATGATTTGCATGAGGGTTATTTTTCCAAAACATTGAAAAACAAACAAAAAAATATAAGAAAAACAGATAAGATTGTTTGCGCTAATGCTGGGTGGCTATGTGGTAAAATTTGTGCACGGTTATCCGTTCTATAGTCAAGAAATTATCATATATCACAACATATAATGAGAGTAAGACAATAAAAATCCTGCTATGCATATATATGTTTGTATTTAATGATTTTTAATGTATTTAATATATTTTGATTACAGAGGTGTAAACAAGGTGAGCAACAGGACAGGATATGGTATCTTCTGTGATTTCTAAAAGCAACTGATCTCATGCTTATATATTTTTTTTTTTATAGAAAACAGATACCAACAGTCACCAACAGATAAGCCACAGTGTTTAATTAGAAAATACCAAAGCTTATATTCTCCATTTTATGGATTCTTTAACAGTTTGATCATCTAAAATTGTTTCTGTAAAAAAAAAAAAGATACTACTGAGTAACGCCTGACTACATCTCTAAAAACAAAACTGCACAGTGCTGAATGCTCTTTTAGTTAAAGTTGCAGTAAGACATCTTGGAAAATGCTAACTGTAGCCTGGTAGCACTTCCTGCAAATCACTGTCCAAAATCACGCCTCCTGAATGCACAGACTAGACAAGCAGAGACAACATTACAAAAATAAGGCATGTGTCATTCACTGGTGACAATAACTCACTATTATAGTTGGTAACAGTACTAAAATACCATAAATAAAAATAGTACCCGATTACACACTGCTGCTGTAGTTGAGCTCATTTGTAAATATACACAAATTATACCAAACACACCAAAATCCAATCACACCATATTCCCTACGTGTCCAAAAGAAATACTGTAACCATGACATCATCTTTCAGACCCTTTGACTTCTGTAGCCAACTTCACCGTGGAAACAATACACAGATATTAGTTCACTCTGTTTTGATCCAGACTTTTTTTTTCTCAGTATGTGAACGCGCTGATGACGTATACTGTCTGCGCAGACAGGGTGTGCAGAGGAATGCACATATGTATGTAAACAGGAATTTAGAAAAGCCTATTGGACAAACATTTCTTGTTCCACAGTATAAAAACACAAATACATTTATACAATTTAACTGAAGAGGTTCTAAAATAAATCACTTATTGTACCTTTAACTTCATGTGTCGCTTTTACCATTGGTTAAGCATGAATGTTGAAAGAACTTCGCTGAAAGTTAATAGTTGGTTATTTAATAAACATAGTTATTAAAATACTGCTTAAAGCTAATATTAACAATTTAAAACAAAGGCTTAACTTTGTTTATGTTAAACTTTCTTTATATTTAAATAAAGCTCAAGACACAATGAGCTTGTGCACACACACTGATAATACTTCAATGCTTAGTGTAAATAGATGAGCAAACATTCACTTTTTTTTAGCTGCCTATACTTTAAAACGCAGCCAGGGGTGCCAATTCTTTTCTTTTATTTTAACTCAACTCAATTTGGCCAGGAAAAAAAGGGTAGGTGAGTAGCTTTGGCAGATATTGTATTAGCCTACTTTTTGATTTTAATGACGTAGGAGATACCGTTCCAGCCAAAGGCATTAATCAGGGTGTCTGTGTGACTGATTAATCGATGACCTGTACTGATTTTTTTGGGCTCTATTTATACATCCATGCCTGGTTTGCATGGTACCTGAACGAAAAAAATGAAACTTAATGCTTCACGGAAAGTTTTGCGTAGTTCATGAATTGGCAATGGAAAAGAACAATAATGTGGTTAATAATAATGTGGTCCTTTTTTGAGTCATGTAGCACCAGTCCATCCAGTGAAAACGCTGTTTTATTGTGTTCAGATTAGCAATAGAAATACATTCGGATAAGCATTAAACTAACCTGGTGTGTCTAGGTGTGCTTCTGCTAGCAAGAATGGTGTAATTGCTGAATAATAGAATTAATATATATTTTACATCATTTGGTCACATATTCTAATCAGCACAACATTTTTCTTCCACTGTATTCCTTGACATCTGAGGGTGATAAGTGCAGGAATCATTAACAAAGTTATTAATAGGATAGACACATGGTCATTAATTTTGAGACATTACTTCCACATGTCTCCTCCTATTTCCACATTTTTGCACAACACCTTCAAATGCTGAACACAAAAGATGCTTTAACTTTGGTACAGGCTTTTATTACTGCTCGTCCAGACTATTGTAATTCTTGTGGCATTAGCAGTCTAAATAAAACCATACAACATTCTGATATACACAAATTTACTCATACATTATACAAAATATATTTGGATTACATGATATGAAACATGAAGTGTGTTTTTTAATCCTGCATAGTTCATTTATGATGTTGGTTTCTTTGCTCTTCCATCTTTCTAGGGCTGGGCCCCTCCGTGCCCTTTATGCTCTATGTCCTTTAGGCTGCAACTGCACTGCAGGTCTTGATGCCAAATTCCGATTTTGTGACTGTATCTGATTTTTTTTTGATAACCTGCATCTTTTAAAACGGGTTATTTTGCTGTGTATAGTGTAAATGCAGATATGTGGTCTAAGGAGTCTAAGGTGGATGTACTGACCTGAAAAGGAAGTAAAAATGGCGCGATAATCAATGAATGCTATGGACTAAGACAAAATAATTGTACAGTATGTTGCTTCGCATAATGTTTAAAGTTTGGCAAAACAAGGATCTCTTTAAGAGGAGAATGAAGAAAAGAGCCCTTGTTTCAGCCTAGCCAAATGTAGCGTTGATTGCTAAGTTATAAATGTCTTTTTTAAGGAAGTTAACATAAATAATAAATATCAGAATACACATATGCGGTTGCGCTAAGTTATATATACTGTATATCTGTGTTGTTGAAGTCATGAGTCAGCGTCGCTTATTCAATGACGTTCAACTTGCATTAACAGGTGAAAATCTGATCTGTCTGCTTACATGACTAATGCACGTATCCGATTTATAACTGATTTTCTTTCACATACAAATGAGGACTAAAACCAATGTGCTTCTTACGAGCTTACACGGTTGTCAGTCATATCCCATCTGTACAACATTATAGTAAAAAATAGGAATTGGGTCACTTGAAACATTCAGTGTAAATGCCGCCTTTGGATCTTGACACCTAAACATTTTTACACACTACCTAAATTACGTCAGGATCGTTTTACTAATTCTACTTGGGATTTGTTAGTGTAAGATTTTCTTGTCAGTCACTCATTTTAGTCCCAATTTTGTAACTTTAAAATAACACAAGAAAATGTGCCTTATCTTCAACTGTTTAATTAAACTGTTGATAAGTGTGTGTGAGTGTTTGAGTGATTTGTAATGATCTTCAGTGTTAGGCTTTGTTTTGTTTCTTTCTTTAATAATTAAATGTAAAATTTCAGCATACGTCTCAATGCTTTTGCATCTAAAATCTTATATCTTTTAAAAAGCTTTTTATAGTTGAAGTATATTTAATAATTTGGAATGGAATCAAGTTTGGCAAACATGGTAAAATGGTCTGCATAAATAGTAGAGGTCATGTGTTCTCTGATTTTGGAAAAAAATGACACTTTATTAGCACATTGTATCGTGGTTAGTAACACAGGCATCACGTTTTTACTCACCTCCGCCGTTTTTGTAGCACAGATACGGAAACCTCCACACGTTGGCCAGGTCCACAGCGAAGCCGATAACGGAGAGCAGGAAGTCCAGTTTCTTGCCCCATGTCTCACGCTCCGGTATCTCAGTGCACGTGTGGGTGCGGGACCTCGTGAACTGCAAGCCGTTCTGCTCTTTGACCAGGATGAGCTCCACATCCTTCTTCTCCGTGGCGCACGGTTTGAGCGGGGCCACCGACGACAGCTTTTGCTCGGGCATCACCTGCACGTTCATCATGGCATCTGATGTGCACGCACTGCCGGAAGAAATGCTGGGCGTGTGGCCGGCGCTCGAGTCGGGACTAGCAACGATGATGCTAGGAAGAAGGACTTTGAGGTAGCGGAGGGTGATAAGGACAATTTTTGGTTCTATATAGCCTGTATTTCTGCTTCATCAGCTGTTTAAAAAAAAAGACAGAGGAAGGGAAAAGTTGTGATCGCAACAAAAGCGCACAAAACTCTTAATCGAATCAAAGTATAAAGTTTAGAGCGTTATAAAGCTGTAACATGAAAGATTAGTAGTTCGAAAGGCATTACATTCGATAATTAACATCAAAGGATGGTAATAACGTATTGGCGCGTAAAAAGCAGTAAGATTGCGCGCACCACTGGAAGGTGTTATTAACACTAATCCATGCATTATAGATTAAACTGTTGAATTAAAGTTCACTTCCAGTTGTCGAATAACGCAAGTCGAGTTTAAAGTCCGTACTTGTGAGTCGGAGGTTGCTGCTCCATGCCCGACTGCTCGTGCGCTCTGGACACGAGTGAGAGTCTGTTGCCCATTCCCCAGGAGACAGAAGTGTCCCCTCCCTTTACAGCACAGGACTATTTAAATCAACATCCTGCTCTTTTTCCACGTGAGACTTTACTTTTCTTATTTACTTTAGTTATTTAAAAGAATGTTTTATTTGTAGACTGGAACAAATAAAAACAAACAAACAAGGCATTCAAAGTGATAATTGTTAATACAAATTTTTTTTTTATATTTATGTTTATTTATATTATTGTAATCAGACAGTTTTTATCATACTTTTTTCAATTCCCATTTAATGAGCCTATTGTGTCCTGCAAAATATAGTTACTTTAGAGTTATAAAGAATATAAACTGTATGAATATCTAGAAAACAAAAAAGGAAAAAAGTCCAATAAAAGCATATGTTATATGTACTTTTTGGTTAATTTCACATCTTTACTATATTAATTTATTAGTTATTTTCACTATTATTGTTTATTGTTGTTTGTTTTTATTTACACTATCTTAGCAAATTGATGATTGTATCAATTTGGAAGCCGCACCTCCGGATCAACTCATGCTCATGGGCTGGTTTCATTTATTAAGGTTGAAATCGATTGTTGCTCTAACATACCATTGTCTGATATTAAAGAAAAAAATTTACATAAGGATGTTGAGGTAATGCACTTGTATCTATAAATTTTGCCTCAAACATATCTGACTTACCTTTACAAGTATATGTTGGTGGATCATAGATAGGTAAATGGATGGATGGTGTTGGAATACTATTTGTTGGATCTGGGTTCAATTCCCAGCACCATCAAGTTGCTACTGCTGGGCCCCAGAGCTCAGTTGTATAAATGAAATGAATGGAACTTGCACTGGATATGGGCGTCTGGTCTGCCAAATGCTAGAAATGTAAATGTATGTATGTAGGTAGGTAGATAGATAGAAAGGCCAGGTTGTTGTATAAATATATATTAGAATACACGTGTGGAGATGAGTCTGAATAAGTGTAGTGTGGGTTAACCTTTCTTCTTAGTTCCTACATTCCCACCAAATGTTGCAGAAAGTAAATAGTTGAAAACAAGACCTTCTTAAAATGCTATAATCTTCAGTTTAATTGTATATTTCTTCTCGCTTCTTCTTCATAGATTAAATTATCTGTTTTCTAAGAAGCAGTAAAAGCATCATGTTCTATGTGTAATTGAATCCCGCACAGCTTTAGCCAAAGGCTACGATTTCTATTAGATATGGATGATCAGTTCATCCCATTAAAGTCAATGAATGTCCATTTAAAGCTTTCCAGTGCTTCTTTTATGAAACCTTTACGGGCCTGTTTTGAGGACTTTTTTTGTTGATACTCTTGCAAATATTAGATAACATAAGAAAACCTGGTTACTCAGGCTGATTAATGATGATGATAATGTGGAAACAGGAATTTGTTCATTTTACTTCGTAAAATTTCCATACGGACTAAAGATGGCAACCGCAACAAAGAACAAACAAGATATTCTTGCACTGCAGCAAACCCCAAACATGTGTCCTCCAACATCATCGATCCTGTGACTGCTATACATTTTAATGAACCCCACATGATCATTTTTATAGAACAACAGCAACATTATTGTATGTTTGCTCTTAGAAAGATGTTAGAACCATGAGATTTAGAAGTGGTTAAAAGTGAATATGGACTCACTCTACTCCACTGGCCCAAGGCTACAATTTACATGACATTTGATCATTACAATTTTTGTAATTAACATGTTGTGTCACCCAGATAAGGATGGGTTCTCTATTGAGTCTGATTCCTCTCAAAGTTTCTTTCTACTTTATCTCAGGGAGTTTTTCCTTGCCACAGTCGCCCCCGGCTTGCTCATTAGGGACAAACCTACAATTTCTACTGTTACTGCATTCCTTGTAAAGCAGCTTTGAGACAATGTCTATTGTTTTATTTTACAAATGAAATTGAATTGGATTGAATATGGTAGTATCCCGATTTCATGTGAACTCTTAAAGGATTTTAAAATGATGAATCTCTTGATGGTAAGGTGATGCTTTGTTTTACATGCAAATCTAAAACAAACCCAAATCCAAACCTATCTATTTATACAAATGAATGCCGCTCAAGATCATACTGGGATTTTCCATCTTGTGTGCGCAAGGGAGCTGCCTTCATTTGTATACCCAACTGTTGTAAATATGAGACATTAAATAAATGTTTTTAAATGATTTAATAGTGCGTTTATATAATGTTTGATATATATATATATATACTGTAGATGTCACACATATCTCCCTTAGTGTGGCTTAAACATAACCTGTAGATGTTTACACAAATGAAAATTTTAGTACATTTTCAGATCAACTCTGCCATAATATATATTAAATTTATTGTCCATCTACAGAATGATAATACAAAGCAGGACTAAAACATAACACCTGTTGTGTTTTTTTTGTTTTTTACAGAAAGTCTATAAAATGCTTGACACTGGTTGGGGAAAAGTCTTTAGAAGCCTTAGGGAACTAGGTGATCATTAATCTAAGCTAAAAGCAGACTTCTTTTTATTTTTTTTCTAAATCACATTACCTCAGATGAACTTTTAGAACAATATCACAGGTTTGGCGAATCAGCGAAGGAGCTAAAATAATAAGAAGTGGGATTCATTTCTGTATTTACATAAAACTTTTTTAATTTTAAAATCCAAACTATTGCTTATTTGAATACATACAATATAAACATTTTTTTTCTGATATAAGTTGCTTAATTCAAGATTTAATTTAATTCCAAGAGTTTACATCATTATTGAGTCATGTAAACCTGTCAATCAAATATTTCTACTTACATTTCGGTCAGCATTACCCTTATCCAGAAATAGCACACACTTGGGTTAGAGTATAAATAATTTATGCTTCAAGGGATGTGTGGTAATAATGTCCTTAAGTAAATACAATTAAAAAGAAAGTGCAGATTAGGTTTTTCTTTTAGCAAGTATTAGAAATCTTTTTGGATAGCTGTGATATGACTGATCAAGTGAAAACAGCAACATGAAACTAGCTGCATTTAAGAATTGTTCCTTTCAGCATTATTGAAGGCACACTGAAAGTTAAAATCAGCCAAAAAATGCAACATCACTTTATTATTATTATTCATAGATTTAATCAAATTTACTGAAATTGGTTACCTCTTATTCTCAATTGTTATAGTATCTAAACACCATAACTCCTTCACCAGCCTTTTTTACATGTAAAGCTCTTTTAGCTGACATTACACTCAAGTCAACTCAGCTTTATTTAAATAGCACTTTTTAACATTAGATAAAGTTTCAAAGCAGCTTTACAGAATTAAATAAGACAATACAGTGAACGCTCACTTAGAACAATCAGTTTAGTTTAACTTGTATCTGTAAGTCCCCAACTAAGCAAGCCAGAGGCGACAGGGGCAACAAACCAAAACTGACAAATTAGAGAAACAAGGTTTAGTCAGGGGGTCAGTTTTATCCGACCAGCAGCAAAGTTTCCATGGTCTTGTCTGGAGGAAAATCTAAAAGAAAAGGTCATCACTGGGAAACTGCCTCTGGGGCCAGCTCAGTTGTTGGGCGCTGATCCACCGACTAAGATGGATCCTGACTTGATCTGGTGGTAACAGTGAGTTCAGAATAGAAAAGAAACAACCATGTATACTAACCATTGACTTAAAAAAAAACCCCTGTAATTGGTGTGTTATACTGTCGGCTGCAGGGCAATCTGATTTAAAACATCTGATTTAAAGTGCATTAACCAAAAACCTTGCAAATTTATAAAGTAAACATGCAGTTAATTCAAAGTTTTACCCTGGGTCTGGTTCTGTATCTGTTCTGTATCACATTTGTTTACCTTTTTTAGGGATTGAAAAAGCATCAGAAGTAGAAAAAAAAGAAATTGTTCAAACCAGACCTTTGTTCGAGGCTCATATTTGTCACTAAAATAACCTACAACTTTGCTTAGACTTAGCTGCAGATATGTGTAAATAATGAGATAACGGCCACTCCAGAACCAGTCTCAGATTGCAAAAGTCCCATATGATCATGTTTGGGGAGACACACTGCTATAACTTAAATATTTTATTATCGATTTACTTAGTACTTTCTTTTTTACTTCAAAATATCTTAGATCTGATTAATTTCTTGTAATCTTGAAAGAAATCACAGAAAATACTTCTCAGCAACTCAAAAAAAGTATCGAGACACAGACAGCAGGCAAGTGGAAAACCACAAGCATGAACAATGATGTCTTTTCATCTCTTTTGCACTTCTACGTCTGGGGGTTCCTTTAATTTTAGACACGATTGCATAAATATTTCTTCACTCTTTCCGTCAGAAGAAAAGGACCATAAGAAACAGCATGGTGTCATCCAGAGGTTTCGCGGAAGGGGCTGTTCTGTGTTTGTGTTTCAGTCTCCGGAAGGTGCCATTATTATTATTATTCCTGATGCCCAAGGCCAGGACTTCTTCCTTAGATCAAAGAATTAAGAATGCTTAAAGTTGTGTTTACTCAAAAGGGCAGCTATACAGAAAAGAACACAAACCCCACAGAGACACGTGTGAGAATCCAGTGATGCTCAAAATGCTTGAACTAATATGCAGTGTCCTATAAAAATACTTACCATTACCTTATTCATCTATTATATGAAATAGGGCTGCAACCAATGTACATACATTAGTCAGATGGAAAAAAAAATCTGTTATTACCTTAAATTGTCTAACTGCAACTTTTGCCTTAACCCGATTTACGCTAAGTTGTGGGGCTAAATTTCCAATCGGCGCTCAAGGTATCCAGAGATTGTGCCAGCAATGGTAGACCTTTAGTAAGAAGAGGACAACCCTGCAAGGATCCTGAGGTATCCAGAAATTGCTGGTTTCAGTTTGATTATTCCTTGCGAAGATTTGGGGTATTTAAAGCAAAGATGCCGACCCTATGTGTACTTTGAGGTTGTCAGCAGGATGTACTTTCATCATACAACTCCCACTGACTGTATATGATTAAAGAAATCACACTGCTCATAAATCACACTACCTGGTGTTTAAAATAATTTATGAAACACACTCTCTGGTAAAGAGTCACCCAAATGAGGATAGGTTCCTGTTTGAGTCTGGTTCCTCTCAAGGTTTCTTCCTTGTTTCATCAAAGGGAGTTTTTTCTTGCCACAATTGCCCCAGGCTTGTTCACTAGAGATGTTATTGATAACATTTTTTGATTAACCATGGACTTTTGTGTTGTAATTTATGCTCTGTAAAGCTGCTTTAAGACAATGTCCAATGTTAAAAGTTATATATTAAAAAAATCGAACTGAATTTAATAAACGCTGCTTTCCGCTCCAGCTCTGATATGGATTTTCAATTCCTTGCCATCTCTCCACTATATGTTTTCTCCAAAGAAAAAAAAAGTGCCTTATTAATTCTACACTGTAAATACTTTATAAAACAGATAAATAGTCAGTCAGTATTGCTGGAAAAATCTACATTTTATAGTGCATAATGGGCCGCTAACGAGCAAAATCACACCGTGTCATGCCGCACTCAGCTCACATACTCTGATTAGGACCACGTAAGGCATATGCAGGCATGCAAACCAGACATTTTAAGCAAATTGTCAAAAAGTAAAACTATTATATTAAATAGTTTAAATTAGATATAGATATATTATATTAAAACAGATATTAAATTAGTAAAAGTTGTAATAATTAGTGGCGTGATGGGGCCTTCTGTAACTAACCAAAAACAGCATACATATGTTTATTAATGCCAAATAAATAAAACAACTTACAAGATGTACATACCTATACAATTTAAAAAAAAAAACCAACAGAAGACAAGAGGCACACACATGCGATCTTACATAATGCACGTTATCTCAGTTCAACTACAAGAAAACAAGTTAAACTAATGGACTTATTAGTTATCAAGAATAACATTTATCTTTTTATTTGATGTATTATTTTTATTATCTTTTTTGACAGCTCACCACTGATTAATTGTGTCAAAGTAATTATAGTGATGCCATAAAGACGTTCCAGCTGTTCTTTGAGGACTTATGATTTAAGTTGCTTATACACACATCGTAACTACCTAATTTCTGTTGTTTTTGGTAGCATGGGAGGGTAGGATGGGTGAAATAAAGGTTTCTTTCTATTCCTTCCCAGGGAGTTTTTCCTTGCCACCGTCACCCCCGGCTGGCTCATAAGGGACGAACTGATCTCTGATTCATTTTTATCTTATAATTTCTTTGATTGTGTAAAGCTGACAATAACCATTGTAAAAAAAAAACGCTATACAAATAGAATTTTTGAAGGCATCCCCAAGTTAAGTGCTTTGTAAGTCAGAATTAAAAATAAAATTATGCTTTATTATTGTAACCGCGAAAGAAGGATCATTCTTAAATTCATAACCTAATGCAAATAAATTAGAGAACAATGGATTTACATACATTTCTTGCACTTGCAGAGTGAGTATGATTAGCTGGCTACATATTGCAACTATTTGGCAACTTGTCATTCAACTGCCCATCTTCTTATTGTTGTTGACCTTTTCTTTAGATCATCAGATCAGTTATTTCTTCATCGGTGTACACAGACAACAGCATGTCCAGACCCCCTTTATACGAGCCTTGTTTGGTTGGTGCAAATCAAACCTAATTAGTCCCATTGATTCTTTACAATTCGACTAGACAGCTTTAACCTGAGGCTGCTTCACAACCGATTCAGCAAGCACTGAGAAAGAGAAAAAGTGGTAGAAAGAGACAACAACGTTATGTCATTGATTCTATGCCGTCTCATCTATTGTGGTTAAAATAAAATGGGCTTTTTTGTCTGAAAAGGTTACAACAAATTGACGGTGGAAATCACAGCTGGTGATTACAGAGGACCGAACAGCAGGGATTTAATGAAGTAAGCTGTGTGCCATTATTCTTCCAGCTGGAACTTACAAGAGAGAACATCAGTCTTCTGTAGGATGACACCATCATCACGGACTCCGGAAAGCTAATTTTGAGAAATTCATTTATTATATGCGTACTTTATTCTTTTAGCCTTATTCTGACTGACTATTCCACTAATCCACTCATCTCCAAACACTTCTGCTAAATTTAGTAACTTGCCTTTTCATTCTATAATGTGTAATATTTAACTTAAGGTTTGTGTTATTCAGTCTCACACTGTTGGATGTAGATAAATATACGTCGCTCTGGATGAGGATGTCTGTGAAATGCGTATGTAGATTGCATATGTATGTAAATGTACATGTAGTAAACAAATTTTTTACAAATGACAGTGTCATAAGGTTTATTACTAAACCTAGGGGTGTATCAAAAAGATTTAAGACATGCCAGCAGATGGCAGAACAAGCATAGTACCTTGTGTTGCCATTTGTTGGTCTTAAGTGTAGACATAAGACATAACGCCGGTTATAATCACCCGCCCAGCGCAACACCACCCCCACCGTTGTTTTTAATTTTAAGCATAGAATGTTATTAAAAATATTTAGATTCAACCTTTTAACCTAATTATCATCTTCTGATGCACTGCACTAGTCTAGTCACATTACAGCTCAGCAGCAGAAAAAAATTCATTTATAATGCGAGAAAAACTCCAACACCATTTAACCATTATATTTTTTATATATTTAAAATATATTTAAAATATATATATATAAACTTTTAGTCATGCAAAAATTTGTAAGGGAAAGTCAACGTTTTTAAAGATTGAAGAGCTGACTGCGCACTCACAGGAGCTTTAATATGGGTTTAGGGCGTCACCTGGTGGAAAACTGCAGAATTAACCATTAAAATTTTTTCCTATTGAAGGGTTTTTTTCACAATCTTTTTTCTTTCATCTTCAGCATATTATATCCAGAACAATCAGGTATGTGCAAACTGATTTCTATTACAGCATAAAACTGTAATAGAAAAGAGAATGTTGACTTAAACGTAATATCAATGTAAAGGCTCTTTAGTGATAAAAGAGATGCTAGGCCCGAGGATTGTGGGTTTTGATTCCCAGCACCATCAAGTTACCAGTGCTGGGGACCCTAAGCAAAAGCCCATAAAACCAAATAGCTTAGTTTTTTAAATAAAATAAAGTCGCTCTGGATGAATAAAGTTAAATATCTTGGTTATACTAAATGTTCATAAAGAACGAAACTTTTTAAAATAGGTATTTTTAATGTTTGATACATAGTTATTGACAAAAAATACAAAATTAAGGGATCTATTTTTAAATTAAAGGCCCTGAGAGGGTCATGAGTTTTCGGTAATCTTTACAACACCAAGTGCAAAAGAGAACAAACGAGTCAAGGTGCGTATGTAAAATATGGGCATACAGGTTATATATTACACTGCTCAAAAAAAATAAAGGGAACACTTAAACAACACAATGTAACTCCAAGTCAATCACACTTCTGTGAAATCAAACTGCCCACTTAGGAAAGCAACACTGATTGACAATCAATTTCACATGCTGTTGTGCGAAATGGAATAGACAACAGGTGGAAATTGTGCTTACAGCCCAACACCGTGCAGGACGTTTTGGCATTTGCCCAGAGAACACCAAGATTGGCAAATTCGCCACTGGTGCCCTGTGCTCTTCACAGATGAAAGCAGGTTCACACTGAGCACAATGTGACAGACGTGACAGAGTCTGGAGACGCCGTGGAGAATGTTCTGCTGCCTGCAAACATCCTCCAGCATGACCGGTTTGGGCAGTGGGTTAGTAGTGGTGTGGGGTGGCATTTCTTTGGAGGGCCGCCACAGCTCTCCATGTGCTCGCCAGAGGTAGCCTGACTGCCATTAGGTACCGAGATGAGATCCTCAGACCCTTTGTGAGACCATATGCCGGTGCGGCTGCCCCTGGGTTCCTCCTAATGCAAGGACAATGCTAGACCTCATGTGGCTGGAGTGTGTCAGCAGTTTCTGCAAGACGAAGGCATTGATGCTATGGACTGGCCCGCAAGTTCCCCAGACCTGAATCCAATTGAGCACATCTGGGACATCATGTCTCGCTCCATCCACCAACCCCACGTTGCACCACAGACTGTCCAGGAGTTGGCAGATGCTTTAGGCAGGTCTGGGAGGAGATCCCTCAGGAGACCAATTTTTAATATATAAAAATTACATTAGATGATCCATCTTACTTATTTGGGCTTTGCATGCACACATAAATTACAAAATTTGTCAACTTCTTTAAACATGCCGAAGATTTAAAAAAAAAAAAAAAAAAAAAAAAAAAAAAGTGGTAACACTTTACAATAAGGATTCAGCTGTTAACATTAGCAATTCCATAGTAAATAAATAGTGAAAAAGTAGTGACTTATCACATTTCAGACACCTGCATGAACACAGACAAAATACATAGACTGATTGTGGCAAGTTCTTATTCAATTAATACAACACTAATGTTTGACGCATAGAGCAACATTTTCACTTCAAGAGCTTAAAAAAAAAAAGTGGAGAAGTAGTAGAAAGTAGTGATTTTTACTGTTTGTCCTTTCAGTTTCTGGTTGTTCTGGGTGTACTCAATAGTCCCGGTGTGTTGCTGCAGCTCTGGGGTTCGTGTGTTGGTCCTGCAGGACTGTAATCAGTTTACTGGAGGACCGAGTGGTCTGTGAATGACTAGCGGGGAAGACGAGACACTCGATGTTAAGTATGTATGGGCCAAAACACCTGTGGTAAAAACACACAAATACACCTGGTGTTAAAGTACATGAATAATGAACACTCTTACAATTTTACATTTTATACATA
Organism: Bagarius yarrelli; assembly: GCA_005784505.1. Lineage (NCBI taxonomy): Eukaryota > Metazoa > Chordata > Actinopteri > Siluriformes > Sisoridae > Bagarius > Bagarius yarrelli. The sequence goes on from VCAZ01000080.1 coordinate 1,960,112, forward strand.
GAAACCAGTTTGTTTAAAAAGAACACAACCCTTTTTGTAAAGTAAATTTTTGTTAACACCTTTTGATAAAGAACAACCTCTTTTGTATTAAAGCGCACAAAACCTTTTTTGTAAAGAACACCCTTTTTGAAGTAAAGCATGCAACACCTTTTTGTAACGAACATCTATTCTGTAGTAAAGCCACATCTTTTTAAATATAGAACACCTTTTTGTGTAAAGAACGCAAAAATTTTGAACACATATTTAAGGAAAAATCTTTATAAAATAAATTTTGTAAACACCACCATTGTTTGTGAAGAAAATGTTAGTGAATCAGTATCTTTGATAAAAGGACACCACGTTTGTTAGAAACCTCACTTGTAAAGAAAACTTTTGTCAAGAACACCAATACCTTTTGTAAACCATATACCTTTCACTCAAGAACATTATGTTTGTTAGGAACCCTTTTGTAAAATTATGTGAACAGCACCTCGTCGTCCAAAAGCATGCGTTCTCTGCCACCTGAAAAAGAAGCTCACCTGCACCCGTTTGTAAGGATGCGCTTTCAGGCATGTCAAAACTCGCCTGTAGTTGTGCGTTTTTACACCAAATTCATACCCAAACCTGTTTTAAAAAAAAATAAAATAAATAAAAAATTACCGGTTGTACCCGATTTTTAGGTAAAAAGAAACACCTTTAACCTTTGATTCCAAAAACAGTTATAAACCTTGCTACCAACACTTTCAGATTTAATTAGAACCAGAGTAACCTTTTATTAAAATTTGTGTGACCAATCACCAGTAATGATTTTAGGTGTTCTTTACATATCACCAATAAACCATTTTCAAAGCTTGTTTCGGACAATTCCAACCATTTGTATACAGACCCATTTTACACATTATTACACCGGTGTCCAAAAGTCTAAATGTACACGTTTTTTTGGTTGTGGATGACCCTGCCTAGTAGTTCGAGGTCTTCCAATGTGTAGGTGTGGTCACGGTTTTTCAGGAGAACCAGTTTTGCTGGCGACCGTTTTTACACGGTGTCGATCGCTTGAACTGCTACTTACTTTGACAGAGGAAACAATCTGCAAAATAAAAGGAACAACAAATTTACCAACTAAGCTTCAGGATTTACACAGTTAACGCATTTACTAAACAGACAAGATTATGTAAATACTATTTGACCAAAGACTGACGTTGGATTAAACCCACAATTTCGGTGCTAAAAATTGCTATTAAAAAAAATTAAAGCCGCAGTTAATACTAGAGTTTAATTTGGAAAAAAAAAAAAAAACAAAACTCTACTTTGAACTACGGAAGTGGGAAAATTTTTGATTCTTTAATCCATCGCAATGCAAAATGTAAACCATTCTGAATTTGTCCACTAATGACAAATAGATTTTACATTTTTAAAAAGTTATCGTGATGTTGACAGAATGCAAAATGTGGAACTTTGGACCAGAGATGGGGAAGTGATGACTCACTGGTTAAGGTGTTGGACTACTAATTGGAAGATCAGGGTTCGATTCCCAGAACAACCAAGTTGCCACTGCTGGGCCCCTGAGCAAGACCCTTAACCCCCAAATTATCAGTGGTGTGTATATATATATATATATATATATATATATATATATATATATATATATAACGTCAAGGTACGTCGCTCTGAATAGGGGCGTCTGCCGATGATGTAAATGCACTGAACCAATTGTTGGTCAATGAGTGTAGGGTCAGGGTTAAAACCGTGACTCTCCTGTTAAAAGCTGATTGGTCAACAGCAATTGTGAAATCACTACGGATATTCACCCTAAGCAATCTGCAATAAGCTAGATCTTACAGATGCCTCCAAATTGCCTGAAGATGCCGTAAAATTAGCACTTGCTGTGTTACCGGGCAAATAAAGCACTTACCTGAGTGGAAGATGGCCAGGAAAACGACGGGGACGCAGACATGAGCTGACGTCCTCATTTCTGCCAACAAAAACCTTTGTGACAACGGTTGTGCGAGTTACAGCAAACTAAAGTGGTAAACGTAGACACCTGCATGAACACAAACAAAATACATAGACTGAAGCAAGTTCTTATACAATTAAAACCACACCAGTTTATGAAACCTAAGACAAGTGCAAGTATCACACAAGGAGCAAAGCTATAGAAGCCACATAGAGAAGCCGCATTTTTTTTTTTTTTTTTAACCTTTGGTCCTTTTTGTTTTTCTGGTTTTGTTCTGGATGTACTTGGGGCTCATTCAGTCCTGAGGTTGCTGCAGCTCTGGGGTTCGTGTGTTGGTCCTGCAGGACTGTAAGCAGTTTAGTGGAAGACTGAGTGGTCTGTGCAGGTGAATGACGAGGTGGAAGATGAGAAGTTTGATGTTCAGACCCTTCCATCAGTGCCAGAGTGACTGAAAACTGAGGATCTGATGTGCCAAACACTATGTGCTAAAAAAAAAACAAAACACAAATACACCTGGTGTTAAAGTACACGAATGATGACACCCTTACAAATTTTACATTTTATACATAGAAACAGTTTGTTAAAAAAAAAAAAAAACTTGTTTACAAGACTTTTTGTAAAGAATTTTTTGTGAACACAACCTATTTGTGAACACCTTTTGGGTAAAGAACACCACCTTTTTCTAAAACACCTTTTGGGTATAGAACACCTTTGTGTAAAGAACACCACCTTTTTGTAAACACCTTTGTGTAAAGAACACCACCTTTTTGTAAACACCTTTTGGGAATAGAACACAACCTTTTTGTAAACACCTTAAAACACCTTTTGGGTAAAGAACAACCTTTTTTAAACCCTTTTGGGTAAAGAACAACCTTTTGAAAGGGGGGTAAAGAACACAACTTTTGTAAACACCTTTTTGGGGTAAAAAAGAACCAACCTTTTTGTAAACACCTTTTGGGTAAAGAACAACCTTTTGTAAACACCTTTTGGGTAAAGAACACAACCTTTTGTAAAACACCTTTTGGGTAAAGAACACACCTTTTGTAAAGCCTTTTTTAAAGAATACAATTTGTGAACAAACCTTTTTGTAACACCTTTTGTAAGAACACAGCCATTTTGTAAAAGACGCATTTTCAATAAGTCAACCCTTTTGTAAAAATTTTTTGAAAATGCTACCTTTTTCTCAAAGACACCGTGTTTAGAATTTTTTGTAAACAACTTATGTGAACAGTTTATTTTATTTAGGAACACAAACACAAAACAGGCCCACCCGGCACGGCTTTCTGAGGGCCGACCAGGCACTCTTTCAGACAACCACCCGTTTTCAAAAACAAGGCCGACCCCGGATGGCTTTCAGACGGCCCGACCCGGCACGGCTTCAGACGGCCGACCAGGCCGGCTTTTCAGACGGCCGACCCCCACATTTTTTACCCAAAACACACAAAAAAGCTCACCAAGTCGTAATCGAGCATCTACAAAGAACACCTTTTTAAAACAGGTATTTACAAGTGTGCATTTTCAGGTCAGCTCAATAACCACCAGTACCAGTGAGTGTTAAATAAGCCGTGCAAAAACTTCAGCTTTCCCCATGTATGTCTGCAAACGTGTATAAAGTTTATCTTTCCCCGTGTGTGAGAATGAAAGTGTGCGCCTAGCTCAGTTCGTTTTGTGTGCGATTGAAAATGTGTATAAGCTCACCTGTACCAGCGGTTTCAAAACACTGCATGAAGCTTACACGTTTTGCCGAGTCCCTCTGTGTCCAAAAGCATGCTTCCGCGTTCTCCTACCTGAAAAGAAGCTCACCTGCACCCGTTTGTAAGGATGCGCTTTCAGGCATCGCCTGTACCTGTTAGCAATTGTGCGTTTTACACTAAATTCACACACACCCACAAACTGTTCAAAAAATAAATGTTGTACCCCATTCTCAGGGTAAAAAGAAACACTTTATCTGTGATTCCAAAAACTGTATAAACCTTTGATGAACAATTTTAGATTCGATTAAGACCTTCAATAACCATTTGCGTAAATTTTTGTTCTCAGACCACAAGTAACCATTTGTTAAGTGTTCTTTACATACCACCAGTAACCATTTCAAAATTTGTTTACAGAGCCATTTTACACATTTATAAACTGGGTGTCCAAAATTCTTAAATGTACCTGTTCGTGGGTGTGGATGACACTGCTCAGTAGAATTTGCAAGTGACATTTAAAAAACATTGCCATGCTTAAATCTTGAACACACAAAAATTGTAAATGATTTTGCTAGCAAAGATCATTCATTTTTGGATGATTGGTTACATTAATAAATAATGCAATAAAACCATGACAATATAAACGCTGCAAGTCTGCCAAATGCTTTGAATCTAATGCTTTTTTTTAACAAAAAATATAAATAAATTAAAATGGGGGGGGGGGGGGGTTTACAAACTAAGAACTTATTTATACCAGAATTATCACACAGATTTCCTACTTACAATCACCTTTTAAAGTACAAATATTAAATCAGGTAAAAAATGCATTCGATTACTGAATTTACATATTTAGAAATAATTTTAAATATTTAATTTGCCTTATACATCTACTGTAGAAACAGTCATAAGAAAATTCATAAAACTTTTAAAACGATTAACTGTTTCTAAGAAAAGTAAAAAAGTATTGAAATTTGACAGATTTCAATAACAGATAATGCAAGACTCAATGCCATGTTAGCTGCAAGTCGCCAAATTCTTTAAACTGTAATGCAATTAAAAAAAGAGGGGGGTTTAGTAAGTTAATGAATAAAGGGTATTTAAGGGTAAATAAATCAAGTCAAATAATATGCTTAAGTTAGCGAATTCACATGTTTATAAATTATGGGTTTTTTACATTTGCTTTATATACCATTGTCTCATGTAAAAATATCCACAAGAAAATTTCAAATTCTTTAAATGTAATGCTTTTTAAAAAAAAATAAAATTAAAATTTTCTATACATTTATAAACATTAAATGTAAATAATAATAATAATAATTTGGGCAAAAATAAATGTTGCCTTAATTTAAGAAAGAAAAAAAAACACAATTAGGATGCTAATGAATTAAAAGGCATTTAACTCAATTTAAGGGTAAATAAAATTGTAATCGACAATTTAAAGTGATCTTTTTTTTTTTTTTTAAAGCAAATGACTTAATTTTATTTAAAAGGTTATTGTAAGTCAAGTCAATAATATGCTTTAGGTTACCGAATTTACACATTTAAAAATATATTTTTATTTAATTTGCTTTATACATCTCATGTAAAATCAGCCACATGAAGCTTTTAAAAAACAATTAGCTGTTTCTTTAAAAATGTAAACACATTAAAGATTGCTTTTTAACAGGTTTGTATGCGAAGTAAAGGTGGCGTCCATGCCGCTTAGTTTGTACCGCGCATGCGTAAACGTGTTACGGTACAAGGCACAAATTGCAAAGTATAAAGATGTAAAATAAATAAATAAATAAAAAAATCAAAGTAGAAGTGTAAATAATGTTAGATTTTTTTCCTTTATAATCAAAATGGGTTGATGTATACAAGGGAATGACAGAGTTGATTTAATTGTTAAGTGTACTATAAAATTTGATAGTGCTGTAAGTTATTATTTATGTTCAATAATCAAATTTATCCAATACACCTTAAACAGGGATAAAAATCTTTTTCATTTACCTTTTTTAAACTATTTGCAAACATTCCCAACCCTTAACATCACGCACACACACACACACACACACACACACACACATCCCTTTCAACAATATACCTAAAACTTAAAAGCAGCACATACTGACGTGCCCAGTAATTTTCCACTAAATAAAATTACAGTTGGGTCAAAACCCCATGACCCGTTGCCCCTAGTCAATAACACTATATAAGACGAAAAAAAACACACTTTTAATCGTTTTTTTTTTTTTTTTTTTTACAACTGATGTTACACTTAGGCATTTTGGTAAGGTAAAGATTTCATATTGGTAAGGTGAAGAAGTCTGTTAATTTCATTTAGACAGAAATTTAGGCAGTATTAAAGAATATAAGCATGATAACTTCCAATAATGTCAACAGTCAAAGTTTAGACAATTCATAAAATTTTATTGTTTTAATTAATGTTTTTCCAAGTGCAGTGCATAATAAAAATAATGTTGCATTTGTGAGAAGCAAAGTTAAAAGTATTTCATAAAACTGTCACAAATATAGTGTCACAATGCATCTATTAAAATTTATATAAATAAATTGAGTAACATCTCCTATTAATGAGTTTGTATGTATAGACCATTACACTGGATGTAGTTTAACAAACAAATTTTATAGCAGTAAAGGGTCGGATGGTTTGTTCAAGATTTCATACTGTATTAACACTGGAGACTTATTTTATTACATATTTTATAAAGAAATATAAAATTGTTGACGCCCAACATGGCCGACCACTGAAAATATAGATAGATTTGGCATTCCTCAGGAAATCAGTCAAGACCAAACCTCATGATTTTTAGACAAAGACTTCAAAAGATCCTGGCACCAGTAGGTGGTGCTGTGCTTAAACTGTGCACGTACCAAATTCATAGTAGTCAAGCCCTGAACAGGATTATATTTATTTTGTATTTATTCCTGTGTAAAAGTCATAAGATTTCACCAAATGCATTGGCTGTTTTTCAAGAAATAAAAGTCTATTTAACTGCTTTATGGTGTAATTAATAAAGCTTTGCTTTTAATAAAAGATGCTTAATCATCTTTCTTGTCCGAGTTACACTCTTCCTGTTCCTCAATGGAAGGAAGCGTAGAGGAAGAAGTCACTTGTGAGATCGGTCCATCTTCCAAAAGGCACTGGTAGCGCTGGAGCTCAATGTATGTTGTGAAGAGTTTGGCATATTCGGGGTGGGTGGAAGCAAAGGCCAGGAACTCGTCTGATAAATAGATAATAATAAAAACAAATGTTTTTAGTTATAGCATGTTGAGCATAACCAGTGATCTTAAGTTTAGTTTCTTAGATTTTTATAATAATGGGACAGAACCTGCCAAAAAGGTACAAAGCATACAAAGCATGAGTTAAATATAAAGCTACATGTTTGTGGTTCATTGCTCACAGATCCTCAAGATACTTAGTTAAAATGTCATAATAATAATAATAATATTGATAATAACAATCAAATAATTTTTAATAGTTCCTAAAATTGTTTAACACTTAATGATAAATATTGTATAGTGCAAATTTAAAGGATTGTCAATTATAAATTTTATAAAGGCTGTCGTCCTTTAAATGTAAAAGATCATTACTTTATTAAAGATCATATCAAGCATAATGAACTCTGCATTTTGGACAAAATATCTCATGAAATTTAATTTTTAATCAATTGTCTCCTCATTTTGAACTGAGGAAAATATAAAATACAGAAAAAAACAAAAGGGAAGCAAAGATTGCTCTATAAACTGTACACTTACCGTATGTGATATGATCTGATCCATCGATATCAATCTCATTGAAAAGTGTGGTGACATCAAGATCGCACACCCCGAAAGTGGAGCGCAGCAGACTCGCGAACTCGTCCCGAGTGATGCTGTTGTCTTCATCTACATCAAAAAGCTAAAGCCAGAAATCACACAGTTACTACACTATAAAACATTAGGTTTCCAGCATCTTTTACAACATCTTTCCACAAAAAGATATTTTAAATATAAAAAGTCTGATGGTTAAGCTCTAAAATAACAAAGTAAAACATAAAAAACTAAATTTTTTATCCAATCACATTTTAGTTCAGGTCATAAACTGATTACATACATATAAGCAGTGAACGTGTACCTTAAATGCTGTCTCGATGACCTCTTCAGTGTTCGCTGGTCGGCACAACACTGTCATACCGATGACATATTCCCTAAAATCAATGGTGCCGTCCCCATCCTGCAGTGTAAAATAGTAAATATTACTATACACAATATGGTCAAACGGTTGTAGACACCTTTTCACATCCACATTCCAAAATCTAGTTCAAGTGAAGGTTTTTATAAGCAAACATTTGTAGGAATAGAATGTGTAAGCACACACACATATTGAAATATTTATTGTAATAATCTTTCCCAAGACATCTGTCAAGCACTCTCCCTTCAGTTGTCAGTCTATAAGGTGTACCTTGTCATGGAAATGTCAGACTAATTTTTCTCTGGATTTGTAATATAACCTCCGTATATTATGTGTAGCTATTGTATGTGTTGTGTTGTGTGTATCTGTATTACTTAAGTGTTCTGTCATTTGGTGTTGATGTCTAACTTTGATATGTATATATAAAAAAATATTTATTGTCCTTTATTGATAGGACAGAGTAAGATGAAACATGGAAGAAATAAAGGGGTGGGACCGGAAAGAATGCAACCGCGCATGTGGGCGCTGGACATTTTTTTGTTATTATTATCATTATTATTTATTAATTAATTCATCTGCTATACCCGCTTATTCCCTAATTCGGGGGCACAAAGATCTGCTGGAGTCTATCCCAGCCGTCTCTGAAACGGCAAAAGGCAGCAGGGGTACACCCTGGACAGGTCGTCAGTACATCAGAGGGCCACACACACTCACACTCACTCCTATGGGCAATTTAGAATCAAATCAACCTAACATACATGTTTTTAAACTGTGGGAGGAAACCGGAGTACCTGGTGTAAACCCATGTAAGCACAGGGAGAACAAGCAAACTCCACATAGAAAGACCCCTGAAATCGAGCCTGGGCCTTCTTGCTGTGAGGCAACAGTGCTTACCATTAAGCCACAGTGCTGCCTTTATTTTTACTGTTGTTGTTGTTATTACGTCAAAATTCTTTTGACTAATTAGATAGTATGACAGTAGTACAATAAGGTAAATACAAACACACCCTGTCAAATAGTGCAAAGAGTTCCTGAAGCACAGGACTGATGGGTAGCTTCAGAAAACCTGCAAACTCCTCCATCCGGATTCGACCTCCTTTGCACGACTTTGCGATGATAGCAAAATTTTCCAACTCCTTCTGCATGTTGTCCCATTTCAGGCTAAAGAAAAAAATTGAAATAAAATATTTTGTATGTTTTAACTTGAACTTTAAATAATAATTGTACGTAGTACAGTACTTAGCTCTAATTAGTTAGCTAGTTAGTTAACATTTACAGTTACAGCATTTGTCAGACACCCTTATCAAGAGATATTTAGATTTAACTCTTTTATACAACTGAGCAATTGGGGTTTAATGGCCTTACTCAGAGGCAACCTGGTGTTGCTGTGAATAGAAACCCAATCTTACAATTAGCAGTCCAACCACTGCGCTACCACATATGTAGCATTAGCAATATGGCTTATAAGCCGTGGTCTACAAAAAAAAACACCATGAACATAACCTTGACCAAAAAGTGTGTATGATTTGAGATGTCCTGTCTTGACCATGACTTTTTTGTACTGATGCATAAATACACATGTGCCTTATATTACAGTCAACATTATAACCTTACAACTAAATATATATATATACGTTGTACAGAGTAAGCGGTAAAGTGTAACCACAGTGCTATACTTAAGCTTTTTGCTGATCTTGGTGAACTCCACAAGCCCCGCCTCCATGGGCAGAGTCAACTTTCCTGCTGATATCATCAACCGGCAATCCTCAAACGTGTGATCTGTTTCGGGTACGCCCAGAGCCCTGTTAAAATCACAAAAGTTCTTCATACTAAATTACTTCTATATGCATACCAAAGGTAGAACACAGACAAACTTTGTTTCTTACTTTGCCATTTGACTTCTTACAGACTGTGCAAATTTGATGGGGTTATTTTTCTCTTCTTCGTTAGGAGTATATGGAGGAAGAAACTGAAAGAAAAATACTTAGGACAGTTTATGTCTGCTATAAACAGTCCATTTCAGAAGACTGTATTCAAAAATTTCACGAATCCCTAAAGGTCACGTAAATACAAATAAACAGACAAGAATGTATATTTAAGCTACATTGTTTTTCTAACAGGGTTAAAATGTCTGTTATGTGTCTTATTCTAACTGTTAGAGTTCATTTCCAGTTATCGGTAAAGCAATCCACACATTATAGTCGTTAGCATAAATTGCAGTTTGCATATCACTTTCACAAACAGCAGTTCTGCAATAGACACTAAAACAGAAAGTAGACTTAGTCATGGCTAACCTCAATTTCCACCGCTGTATAGAGCTGACACAGTGTGAGGAAAACAAGGGTTCGGCTGAAGCAAGTGAAAGAAATGAAATAAAAATAAAAGAAATTAAAATCAAAATATATTCAGCATTAAACACAATATTGACTTGATAGTTTTCAGTTTGAATATAGTCTGTAGTGATTTTAAGTAGCTGTGGAAAGCAGAGTTTGGGTGAAAATGAAAAAGAAAAAACTTAAAATACAATAAAAGCTTTGAATACTTCACCTTTACTATGTTTATACATTAAAAACATCAAATAGGAAAATGCTTCTGTTGCCTGTCCAGTGAGAATTATTCCCTGGACCTTAACACTGGAAAGTATGTCAATTCTCAGAGCTCATTACAGGGACCGAAATATAGCCCAGCTATGGCAACATGGATATTTTATGTCTAGAGATAAGCAACTGGCCAGGTGATGTGTAGGTAGACCTTAAACTTAGACTTACAATGCAGGGCCTTGCCATGTCCACGTTACTGTGTCCTTTGAAACAGAAAGAAAGTAACAACAGAATAGTATAAAACAACTTAAAATAACCAGTGAGCATATCCCTCATTGACATACATTACTCAGTGTTTTGGGATAGATCATTTTTGCTGTTAGGGTTAGGGTTATAAAAGTCTTATTCTTCTTTTGTTTAATTTTTATATTATTTGCATTAGCATAACAATTGTTTCTAATAATTATACACATTATTATTATATATTTTTTACAGCTAACCTAAAGGCATAGTGATACATTTATAACCTGACTGGTCGGCTTTTGTGACGTATATTTCATCACAGAATTTCCAAAACGAAACGGTGTACTGAATTAAACATGCTCATCTTGTGGATGTAAATATAGTTTCACTTTTACCAACTGAAAACTCGCAAAGTGCTTCTAAAATGTTTATATAAGCAACACGAAGACAGCATTTCCAACACATTTATCCAATATGGACAACATAAGTCCTTTGATGAGACGAACCGGGTAGTTATGCTTGAGCATTCTGTCCTTTTAAATTAAAGAATCAGAATTCAATTTGCATTTCATTTTATTAGATAACTGTTTTTGGTCCGATTAAATATATTTGGTCTGTGTAGCATTTACACATCAATCAAACCAAGAGTTTATTTGAAAGCTAATTGAGACCCATTTGGTGCGCACCTTGGTTTAGACGTCAGAATTCACACTTACTCAAATGGACCGTATCATTTACCATTGAACATTTGAATTGAACCAAACATAACAAGTGTAAACACACCCTAAGAATCATCAGGACTTTAAGACTTACTATTTTATTTGGGTATCTGATAAGCACTGGCTGAACAGGGACCCCAGGTAAGAAGGCACCTAAAAACAGAAAGAGAAGTAAAAAACAATAAAAAAAAACAACCACAGCTTACACTAGTAGCAGCTACAGACCTGCTGCTAGATATTAATTTCAATTCTTTGCTGTTCTGTCTGTCAGTATTGATGGGACTGTGCTCTAGATTATGATGTCCTCTTTATTCTGTGGTGTAGCATAATCTCATTAAATCGATTAAACTAATGTAGCTGAAACAGCCTCTGACTAATTTAAATAATTATAAGTATTTAACAGTCTGCAGTGTAGAAGTTTTGGAAAGTGGTAGCTTAGTGGTTAGGTGTTGGACTGCTGATCAGAAGATTATTGATTTTATTTCCCTGGATTAACAAGCTGCTGGGCCTTTAAACAAAGGTCATTAACCCTTAACTGCTCAGTTGTATAAATTAGCTAAATGTAAAAATGCTTTGTATAAGAGCATCTGCCAAATGCCAGGAATTAATTCATTATAGTAAGTTGGGGTCACAAGCCAGTGATTTCGGTGTCAGTCCCAAGCCTGGATAAATAGAGAGGGTTGTTTCAGAGAGGGTGCCTGATGTAAAACTTGCCAAATCTAAATATGTGAATCATCTGTAGAATCGAGACAGTGGAGCTGAGGAAGGAACAGGTTGCAGAGCTGGAGGTAGCAGAGCTGAAGATGTTGATGTGGAGTGACGAGGTTGACAGGATTGGGAACAAATTCATTAGGGGGGACGGCTCATGTTAGGTTTTTTAGGGAGAAAGTCAGGGAAGATTGAGGTGGTTTGGACATGTGCAGAGTAGGGATAGTGAATATATGAAGCTACCAGGAGGAAAGCCAAAAAAACAAGGACATGAAGTTAGTGGGTATGAGTAAAGGGAATGTAGAGGGTAGGGTTAGGTGGAGACAGATGATTTGCTGTGGCGACCACTAGAAGAGAACAGCTTGAAGGAAAAGTAGAAGAAGATAGTAAGTTGGGGTCAGAGTGTCGAGTCAGCTATGATGCAGTGCCCCTGGAGCAGGAACGGTAGGGTCTTACTTAAGTACCCAACAGTGGCTGGTCCCACCACTACCAGCCAGCTGGGTTAGGGTTAGTTGACAGTGGTGGGGCTTGAACCAAGGTTTTCAGATAGACAACTCAGGCTGGCAGTGGTGGGGCTTGAACCCAGGTCTTCCTGGTCTTTGGATCAACAACTTAGCACCGTAACCATTTGAGCCACCACTGGCCCATTTATTTTATCCAACATTACCTGTATGTATCAACGCAAAAAAACACAAATATATTGAAAATTAAATACTAGCTTGTCTTCATACCTTGTTTGAAAGTAATGAGGCAGGATCGGTTTGTACATGTTCCTTCTGGAAAAATCAGCAGCTAAAAAACATTGAAGTTAAAGTCTGAGTCAAAGTACAATTATATTTATGCATTAAATAAATATATCAATTTATAAATAATCCAAGATAGTGTGTAGTTAAAACATACACAGTTTGGTTTTTTTTTATTACCACTAATTCAATTAGATTTACACAAATAAATAACAGTCAAGTCAATATTTTCTTGTTTTACAGGAGCTCTCTAAGCTCTCTAAAGTGATTCAGTAATTTCCTGATTTAGTAATCACAACACACAGACATAATTTTGAAATCTTCTTACATTACCGAACATCACACATTCACGTCTCACTGAAAAAAAAAATTCTTTTCTGACCTGTGGCCAGTGGCCTTCAGATTTGGCCCGGTTAGTGATGTCTGTGATGGTAGTCTTGCGTGAGTCTGGGTCTTCCCGTGAAACAGTGACAGGCTGCAGGCAGCGCAGAAATCCTACAGAACATACAAATTAGGGGTGGGGGGAAAATTTGATTCTAAATCGATTCACAAACGTGAAAAAAAAATTAATTCAAAATTAATCACGTGATGTTGGCGGAACTGTGACACCCGGAAAGTCTGTGGTGAGCACATAACAGATGTATGATGGCAGACGACTGAATAATTTAGGCTCCTAAATCCCCCAAGCAGTCAGTCAGTCAGCCATCTTTTATGAATTATTACCAATCAACCTAACATACATGTTTTTGGACTGTGGGAGGAAACCCACGCAAGCATGCGGAGACTCCCTACAGAAAGACCCCTGACTGGGAATCAAACCCGAGTCCTTTTTGCTCTAAGGCAGCGTTGCTAACCACAGTGCTGCCCAGTCTGCAAACCATAGTATTTAATTTCAAGGAACCATGTTTTTAATGTTTTTATATAAGTATGCACTCCACTCGTCTTATGCAAAAGTGGCGGAAAGCATCAATGCAGCACTTAACTTAAATTACAGTAATTTGGAATCATTTAAGTTAAACATTATTGAACTTTAAATTCAGTCTGCTGTGACTTCGTTTGTCACTTGTCATTACCAAAAAAGCAGATGTAGTACGTCCGAATTTCATTCACAATAACCGTAACCATACTATAAGAATGTTTCTTTAACAATTGGGAAAGTGTGTACTTACTTAAATGTAGTACCTACTTAACCAAAATGTGATTTTGGACAAGGCCTTAGTTTCAGTTAATGATAATGCATAAAATTCTATGCTGCTAAAAGCAAATGTTTAAGTTCCTGATTGTAACTTTATTGTTGACCTAAAAAAATCACTTTTATTTGTTGTATTAATAGAAGAGCTTGGAAGCAAATTAATTATGGGTCGTTACAGATACAGATGTTTAAATGCTCAAAAATCTGTATAGAAAGTAAATGCAACGATAATCGCATTGCAGTGCTCTAAATCAGAATCGCAAGGCACCTAGAGATTCTTACCCCTAATACAAATGCAAATAAACCCAGTAATATTATCAGAGCTACCACTTGGAAATTGTAGTATTTTCTACGCCATGTTTCGAAGTGTTTGCTGTTTCACATCACAGAAAATCTAACAATTTCTTTCATACTTTTTAGCTGTTTATGGTTACATATTTTTGTTGGCAGTTATACATTTTTAATACTGCAGACTAAATTGTTAAAGGAAATAATAATAATCAATGAATCAGAGATTATTTTTGATTTTTTGGCTTAACTCTCTTGGTAGAAAAAGCTTGGAAATATAAATTTGCAACCTGCCATTGTTAAAGAATGTTAACACAACATAAATAATCATACAGGTGTTCTTGTCATGTCTAAGCAAACCGTTCTATAGATTTTCTAAGATAAAATATCAGTTAGTTGTGAAGCATTCTTAAACTTTATTACATTTTAAATTTAATCCCAAAGATGTGTAAAGATATCAAATTCCAATTATTTAAACTTCCATTACTGATACTGAATTCGTTCAAATCGGATTTTATCCAATAAGAAACTTTAATTTATTACAGGAAAAACTTACGGCCGAACATAGGAGGAAGCAGATTTTCAGTGCGGGACACCACAGATGGCATGCCTGATACGATGCAGGTGATAGAGTCAAAGAACGAAGAATGAGGAGCCACAACCAGAATTGGAGCCTCTTTGCTGGTTACCTGTTTCCCTTTGATTGTGATATGGAAGCCCATTGCTAAGAAACACATCCGGCCCAAACCAGCCATTACCCTGTGACACATAAAGCTACACAAACAAACACATAAATAAGTGGAAAAAACTAAACGGACAAATAATCTGTATTATATAAAATATTAAAAAGAAATAATATTTTTAATAAAATAAATATCAGAGAGCATAAACCTTCCGTATGTTCACAATTTCTTAACCACATAACCAACTATTCTGTCTTGCAAAGGCCTTTACGTTCCCATGTGTGTATTTCTAAATGTAAAATATTGGCTTGGGATTTGTCACAATAAATGTTGGATTTCTCATTATTAATGCTTAAAAATTTACTTACATCTTACATACCCAACAATATTTCCCTTCCCAAACTACCTAAGAAGTCAACATGCAAAGATTGGTTTTGCTTTGTACTCTCAGACATTAATTATATTAAGTATATATATCTTTACATGTTTTATTTAATACAGCCCATACTGTACGTATCTATAATTTTGTTTTTTCATATGAATGACCATGTGTTTGTCTGGAAGCAGCATTTACACATTTTGACCAAACTAAGACTTTATCTCTAAACACTCCCATTAGCTCCAGCCATAATAAACTTACTGCTGTCAAATGATCAGTGCTTTCTAAACGATGCTTACCTTCTCCAGCCTGTGAAAGGTTCCACCTCCCCTTTGAGAGGGCGCTTGAATGTGATTAGGGAGGAAACAAACCATGCTACCATAAGAACCAGAAAAAGGAAGACACAGCGCAGCGGCACGAGGATGATTCCCAGTAGAAAACACTGCACACACGAATACACAAAGAAACTAATTTGGTAGCATGCAAATAAATACATATTGATAACATCTATAGCCTCTATATTGATGAAAAGACTAAGGCAATTGTTAGGGTGTTGGACTGCTAATAGGAAGATTGGGTTTCGATTTCTAGCACCACCAAGTTGCCACTGGACAAGGCCTTTAATCCTTCATTGCTCAAATGTATAAAGTATAAGGGATAAGAGATTGGTGTCTACCAAATGCCGTAAATGTAAATTGATTGTTGATAGAAGTTATTTGTGATTCTCTAGCCTGCTAAATATGTTTATAGCTATGCTACCATGAATATGGTACATTTAATTTGAATTTATAGACTTTCCTCACTGATTTTACAAATAGGGCCGAAATTTTTATGATCTTGCCTATAGGAGCCCACAACCAGTACTGCCTATTGTACCTTTAATACTTACTGTATAATTTTTGTTGTATTACTACTGTATTATGTTTTCAACCAAGCTTTAAATATATAAATATAAATAAATATATAAATGTATATATAAATATTTACACTTTGAAATAAAATGCAAAAAAGCTTAAAATTACCTATTCATTCATTAATCTTCTATACCCACTCTCCAAATTTGGGGTCACAAGGATCTGCTGAAGTCTATCTTATCTCTAGGAGGACGAAGGGCAGGCAGGCTACACTTTGGACAGGTTGCCAGTTCATTACAGGGCCACACACACTCCTATGGGCAATTTAGAATCACTAATTAACCTAACATACATTTTTGACTGTGGGGGGAGAGGGCCGGGGTGCCAGGGGTGAGCCCGCACAGGCACGGGGGGCACGCGAATGGGCTTCTGCCCCAGGAATCGAGCCCAGGACCTTCTTGCTTTGGGGCAACAGTGCTAACCACTAAGCCACCACGCTGCCCCCTACCTGCCCAACCACCCAAGCAACTTAAAAAATATATAGTTATTTTTGCAGGTTGGTGACAAGAAAACTGATAATTATTTATACATATTTTCACAACTGGTGTCTGTTACGAAATGTGTGTAATTTTTCTGCAGGATAATCAAAGTGTTTTAGTGTGTTAAAACTTGAATCACTACAACTTATTTGCAGACATCGCTGAAGGACTGAAGAAAGGACACGCCCTTCCAACAGCTGGAATGTACGAACGTTTATAACATTTAGAACGTTTGCAATGTACAATCTAACTCTTATATATGAATCACCAGACGTTTTGAGGTAATTAACAGGTACATGTACATGTTTATGCATAGTCAGCAGTGTATAACATTGAATGGCATTCACGCCATCTGTGCGTTTCCGTTACCGCGCCTGCCCACAGATGTTGCGCAAGCAGACGCAAAAAGGAAGAAACAAAAGCTGCACTCACTTTGATTTCGTCGCTTTTAGTCAGTTTAAAGTCCAGCCGGAAAGGATTCACCACTGCGGGAAGCAGGAGCGACTCCTGCCTGGGAAAGACTCTTTTAGGAGGCATTTTCAGATTCTGCGCATGATCCAGAGTCTGCGTCTGGCTGGATAAGAACCGGAGGCGCAGTTATTGCTCTGCACTTCCTCTTCTATGCCAAGAGCTTCACACAGCATGCAAAACCTACCGTATGCAGTGTTTCTGTCGGTGTGCTTCCTCCTTTTTAATGTTACTATTGTTTGTCAAGCTCCTATAGACACGCCTAGCTTTAAGCCTGTAATCCTCTGAGCTGCACAGACATGTTTCTATAAATGTCCTTAATGGGAGTATAAGAATAAGGAGCCAATTACATGATGGTACTGTGAAAAAACAACAACCACAAAATATGTAATTATTTCAAACAGTTGCTATTGTATATTCAAAGACATTTTTTGTAAAATCGAGCACACACTGAAGTCCTAAGATTTATTTATTTATTTATTTAATTTTACATTTATGGCATTTCACAGACACCCTTATCCAGAGTGACTTACATTTATCTCTTTTTTTAACACAACTGAGCAATAAGTTGTCAAGAGCACTGGGCAGGGAATTGAACTAAAATCTACCAATTAACAGGCCAACACCTTAACCACTGTTCTACCACTTTTATGTGGAAGTTGTGTAAGTGCTCACATTCAGGAACAGTAAACTAAGAAAGGAAAAAAACACACACACACAATATTAGAGTGGTTAATAAGACATATATGTTAAATTATGTAAGCCAGGGTTTCCTGTTGGTACAAAAAAAGGACCATAACTTATTTTCTTTCACTATTTCAGCAAATACCATTAATGTTGTTATATTATATTTTAGAATTTAATGAAACTACAATATACAGCAAGGTTACACTGAGTTTCAGCAAACAGTCAGCCCTGCTAGTTAGTAATAAACACAATGACAAGATAAAATAGTTTTATTTATAGATCATCATATAGATATGAAGCAAGAACTAAATTTCCCTGGTGCCACAATCAGCCGTCTGTTAAACAGCACTGTGTGAATAGTAAGAAAACATTAACCAATCGGTCAACTTACATGTTGATGCAAGGCGTGCAAATGATTTTCAAAAAACAAAAAAAGCGTTTTCTTCAATAGGCCACAAGATGTCACTGTTTGTTTAACTGTTAATTATTTAAAGTAAAACCTGTACAAAACTTTGCTAATAAAAACCAAAACAATTCTTTGAACATATAATGTACTTATTGTTTTCATGCTAAGTACGATATTGATATTGTGAAAACATTTTTATTGCTTGGTTAAATTACTAGTAATAAAAAGCTACAGGACAATCTGTCTTTATTTTTAGAATGACATATCATGACAAAGTGCACCAAGCAAACAATTATAATAAACATATAATGCCAACTCAAAAGGTTAAAATAAGTAGGATAGGAAAAGAAGTACAACAAAATAAATGTGCTACTGTTATTTTTGGTCTCTGTGTTGCTGCAGAACACAATTTGTATAAATGTACAAAAAAGTGCTTTGCAATATGAAATAATATATATAAAAAATGCACCAGATAAAAGATTTGCACTAATTGCATATTAAACAAAAGTTAAAAAAGCAAATAAATTTTTATAATTATACGTTTACATCCTACTTGGTTTGTTTAAGGAAAAACTTTCATAAAGATTCAGTGGGGACATACCTGATGTCTTTGGAAAAATACTGACATTAATTTTCTTTAAAAGGCCATGAATAAAAAAAAGTGCTAAAAAAACCAGTGAGTATCGCATGGTTTAACAATGCAGATAGTGGGTAAGATCTGTTTTCAATGGTTATGGTTGTTCCATTACAGAAGATGATTTACTGACAATGACACTGGATCACAACATGATATTAGACAAATTTTCTTTAAATAACTTATGCTAGTCCAGGGACAACGATATATAATTTAGACTGTATTGATTATGATGATCCAAAATAAACATTGATTGAAACATTGCAGGGGTATGAAACATCAGTTTATCCCAAAGTAGCTGTTTTCCAGCTGTCCACTTGATGGCAGAATGCATGAGGTCATGTTTCAGATGAAGCAGCTAAATGTAAGATTCCTCTCTTAGAATAGGACTAGATTTTCTTTATTTAAGTGGGATTTTACCTGCCATATATAATCTTATCCTGGTAAATCTAAACTGAATTAGAGAAATAAAAAGATGGCCAATAGTACATTTACATCCAAGGCGATGTAAGGATGTATAGAAGAAATATTAACATGTTAAAAATTTTGTGTTACCTTTATCTGGAAAAAAAATATTTAATTTAATCTTTTTGGATATTATGTTTTGTTTTTTATCCCAAAAATATCACGCAAGATGTATGATGTAATAACTTCCAAGCTTGCGGGCCCTTGCGTTTTCTTCAAAATGCCGCAAGATGTCGCTGTTTGTTAATTATTTTAAGTCTATGTGAAACTTTACTAATAAAGTCCAAAGCATTTCTTTGAACAATTAATATACTTCTTGTTTTCATACTAAGTACGATTTTTGTAGGAATTCAAGAATAAAAACTTGTTAGACGAATGAAGACTTGATATTGTGAGAACATCTTTTGGTTAAATTACTACTAATAAAAAAAGCTACAGGACAATCTGTCTTTATTTTTAGAATGACATATAATGACAAAGTGCACCAAGCAAACAATTATAATAAACATATAATGCCAACTCAAAAGGTCAAAATAAAAGTACATTAATGATTAATTAACAGTATTTTCCACAATACTTTTTTTTTACGGTCATAAATCCATCACACAACAAGCCCATATACAGTCTCAGGCATCCCGTGCCCTTAATTGCCATGACAGGAAAAAAGAACAACAAAATAAATGTGCTACTGTTATGTTTGGTCTCTGTGTTTCTGCAGAACACAATTTGTATGAATGTACAAAAAAGTGCTTTGCAATATGAAATAATATATAAAAAAAATCTGCACCAGATAAAAGATTTGCACTAATTGCATACTTAACAAAAGTAACAAAAAAAAGCAAATACATTTTTATAATTATACTTTTACAGTTCTACTTAGTTTGTTTAAGGAAAAACTTTCATGAATATTCAGTGGGGACATACCTGATGTCTTTGGAAAAATATTGACATTAATTTTCTTTAAAAAGGCCACATATCGAAAAAAAAAAAAGTACTGGAAAGAGTATCACATGGTTTAACACTGCAGACAGTTGGTAAGATCAGTTTTTTTAATGGTTATGGTTGTTCCATTACAGAAGATAGAACCAGAGCTTTGTGACTATGATAAAGCCTCACAGCCTGACTAATGCCAGACTGATCTCATTTCGAAGAGATCAGTGAAAGAAAAGACATTCTGACCAATCAGAGCGTTGCCAATACATAACATCACACCATAGTGGCACGGAATAAGAAGATCCAACTTTAAACGATCATGGCTAGAAGATTGTGCTGCTGCTCAGCAGCGCAGCCAGTCTGTTTTCACATCTCCTACTTTGACGATCCTCAGGTTCTCATCCATTTTGTGATAGTGGGTGTCTTTGAAGAAGTAGCTGTAGCCTGTAGGGCACACAAACATAAGTTAGAGCAATAATACCCGAAAAACCCACAATCAAAGAATATAAATACAGTGCATGTTAATCTAGAGATTTAAAAGTGTTGGGAAAAAATAGATAAATATGGCAGGTCAGCAACGATTGTTTTGGCTATAAGGTATGGGGTTGTGGCCAAAAGTTTGCAGACACCTTACCAGCACACTTTTAGCTGAATTTTACCCAAACTGTTGCCAAACATAAAGCACTAGGATGTCTCTATATGCAAGTTTTCCTCACTGGATCTAAGAGGCCCAAACACTTTCCAGTATGTCAGTGTAAACATGAAGACATGTTTGACGGGTAGCTGTGAAAATAATCAATTGTCCTGCTACCTCTTTAAGTAGCATTAGTGCCTGATTCTATGGAACGCCTTTTCAGAGATGTGGAAATTATAGAATTAAAAGAAAAACCAAATGGAATGGTCAAATTAACAACAGTATTGTGCAAATAGCATTATAAAGTGACTGTGCTTATTTTTTGTTTTTTCCAGTCTATTTGTGTTGAATGTGTGTGTGTGTGTATGTAGTTCAGCTCTGTTGAGCAGCCTGATGACTTGAGGGTTGAGTGTGTGTGCATATTTGTGGGTTGAGGTAGTTCAGATCAGTGTGTTAAGCAGCCTGATGGCTTGAGGTAAGTAACTGTTACACATTCGGGTTGTGAGGGCCCGAATGCTACGGTACCTTTTTCCAGAGTGTGAAGAGTGAGTGTGAGGGATGTGTGGGGTCGTCCACAATGCTGTTAGCGGTATATATTTTATATATATGTATATATTTACAGTATATTTTATTTAAAAATGCAAATTTACATTTACTGGGTTAGTAATTGGTAGAGTCATGCATCATCAAATAGCATTCGCTCTGAAGCTACTTTAAAAAAAATAAGGTGCTGTCACATTGACAAGAAATGGGAAAAAAACCACCAACATAGAGGCTCAGTTCAGGCATAACACACACTTACTCTATTTAACAGTTTTTTTATAGAGTGTACTGTATGTGTGTGTGTTTAAGTTTAAGTGACGGCTGACGGCAGTACGTTTGCACACAAGTTTGCTTGTGTGTGTTTTATGAATAAAATCTAACAGACGAAGCAGTTAAACACCTGGCAAAAAGTCCATGTTGACTTTGTACAAACCGGCCCATAAGTCCCACATGACGTCAGGTCACCCCAGGAATACAACTATATATTGTTTATTTTTTATTTATTTTTTTTAAGTTATATTTTCAGGCATTTTTGTCTTTATTGATAGGAAAGGACCAAGATGAACTTGGGGAAAGAAGAGGGGTTGGGACCAGAAGAGACATGAGCCGAAAGCGAACCCGGATCGCCTAAAAACCACAGAATCTCTTACCATCTCCGTTCACACTGAAGGCAGCATCTAAATCATCGGGAACTCCGTTCCAGGAATCGGCAATGAGTTTGGGGAAGCCGGGATCCATTCTCTCCTTGGCCTCATTGTATCTTTGAGGTTATTGAGGAAACAAAGCAGGTTAAGGTGCATGCAGACAGATAGCCCTTAGACTTATTCCTCTTATAATACAGCAATTTATCAATGATCATCATTTAAAAAAGTATCTAAGGCAAGCCATGCTTTATTTTTTGTAGATATTTTTCATTTCATTGTACCCTTTGAGACATTTTCCGTTGCTATAAATTTCAATGTTCTGTCATCTTTTGTTGTTATTATTAGAATGTACTAGTTGAGCTGGTACCTCCAAAATTTGTCTCCAGAGAACAGGTATGTCTTTTTGCTCTTGTGGAAGGCGTAGGCTGCATCGATGCGGTGAATGTCTGATGGGAGACCAATGGAGGTGATCTTTTTAGGATAGCCCCTCTCCAGTGTGCTCGCTGAATACACCCACATTTCATCACCTAGAACAAACACAACTTTTAATAAGACTACATGTGTGAAAACCTGAAGGAGTGTTTGTGTTTAAGTTATAAGCCCTGTATATAATTTGTTGTTTAATAATATTTATTATTTAAAATTTTTGCAAATGTCTAAAGAGTCTGAACAGTCACTGAGTCATAGGCTCCATCTGAAATCACATACTACTTAGGTATGAACTCTCCATGCATACTCAGTTTCGCCTACTATATAGTGTGGGAGTATGCCATTTGGGACAGAGCCATAGCCTGCAAATATACTGTATCTATGCCCATTGTAGGTGAATATACTGTCAAGGAGAGACAAATTTACAGAATTACTCTAAAATCCATAAAACCTAATTGCTACTAATTACTTTGTATTATTTTAGGTAGTTTTGCATAGACTTTATCTTCTATACATTGAGAAACCCAGATCTAAAATTTTGTAGATACCTTAAAAATGTGAATGCTACATGTTACTTATCAAGTATTCAGACTTCTACACTTTGTTTTAACTTTGTTTTGCTTATACAGTGGTGCCTTGACTTACGAATTTAATTCGTTCCATGACGGAGCTTGTGACTCAAATTATTCGAATGTCAAATCAATTCTACCCAATGAAATAAATTGAAATGCCATTAATCCGTTCCAAGTCCCACAAAAAACACAGCAATTTTTTCGTTACATATTTTTAAATAAGAAAAATAAACTTAAAAATACAATAGGATGTACTGCAATAAATTGGTTTAATTAAGTATAATGTACAGCATTTACCTTGGAGATCAGACGACTCCAATTGCTAACACGCATGTCTGACATGGGATACCGTGGTGTTGGCTACACATACCGAGAGACGGCTCTTAAGTCAAGGTACCACTGTATTTTAAGTTAAACTAGTGAAAAATATTACTACCATTACTTTTTCACTTATTTATATATATTATTTCCTATATTGTTTCAATTGCTGACAATTATTTCATTTTATAATCTTTATTATTACCTGAGAAGAACACAGACTTCTCCTCTAGTGGGTTCTCATAGGCTGCATCTATCTTCTCAGGAAGCTCACTCCAGAATGTAGCCACCAACAATGGACCCGACGGCTTCTTGTTTGCATTAGTAGTTCTAAACAAGAACCTGCGAGAGAACAATATGATTAACCCTGGTTTAACTTATGAGTTGTTTACTCAACTGACTCTTTATACAAATCGAGTCTAATTCATAATACTGGTGGACCACCAACCAAAAATGGAGAGAATTGGCAGACAGAGAAAGACTGAGAGATATAGTAAAAGAGACTGCGTCAGTAAATCTGCCTCCTGGCAACAATGGGGTGATTCATTTAAGCATCTGTTTCTCGTTATAGCAGAGAGTGAAGCCAGCGGGACAGCCTGATCTGCGTTTTTCCAACATTCAGCCCAGCAACAATACCCACTTCCCCGAACTTCTTTTCCGTTGACCTAATTTTCAAAGACTAACTTATTTCAGATCTTGAACAGGCAGTCCTGACTTCTGCATTTCAATAAACAGCAAACACATAAAAACTCAACGTGCTATTTTTTGCATGCTTTTGGAGGATTTGTACCATGCAAACAAGTGAAAACTGAGCAAAGGTGAACAACAAACTACTACAAAGGATACTATGCCAAGCAGTGCCTTAGGCTGGGCTGTGCAGTGAGGATTGACATTGCTTTATATGATTGTTGGGAAGATTAAATAGATGCAAAGAAATGCAAAGAATGCTGGATCAATTCTGGTAACATAAATAATGAGATAAATGAGCATAAGTCGTACATTATGCAACAATAAACCATTTGAGTCCTACAGGCTGAATAAAACCAAAATATACCCTGTAATACCCCTGCAATATGCTATTATTGTTCATAAAATCAATCGTTTAATTATGAAATTTGCTGACAGTAACTGTTCTGTTATGAAAGAGTCAAAAACAGGATTAAAGTTTCTCTTTAATACAAAGATAGACAGACAGACAGACAGACAGATAGATAGACAGATAGATAGATAGATAGATAGATAGATAGAACTTTATTGACATTCTGAGGTACAAGTACATAGCAATGAAATGCTGTTTAGTAGTTCTATGCAAATGCAGATAAATATGTAAGTATGTAGGACAACGAAGCTACATTGACTTATACTGTGGAGAGACTGCAGATCTGAAGAACTCTGCTGGGTCTTAAGCTGTCTAGAAATCTTCACTTAGTGAGGTAAAATATTAAAGATTGGTTAGGTGGGGGTCTATAACATGAAACAATCTATGCATGCATATAAATATTTCCTTATATATTCATAATTTGGCATATGATCTCTATAAAAGGGTTCTATGCCCAGATTTTACATATAAAAAAACAAACTGCAGCAAATTAGGACAAACTAATTTACAGGAATGGCTAATATAAATGGTAAAGTTAACACTTTCATGGTCCTATTACATCACAGTCTGCCTTGGAAGAGTAGACACAAGGTAATCAAATAACTAGACACCACTCCCTTCCAGCTTGGAGTTAACAGCTGCTTTTAAATGCACACCTGTCAGCATTCCTTTCTTATAGCAAGCTCCAACAGGATGGCAAGAGAGATTACAGGAAGAGAGGTACACTGACTCACAGGAAAAAAACAACAACCCAGAATTTTAATTTAAACTAAAACAAATAATGTGAATACTAACAAAAACTAAGATGAACTAGATATATTTCCGGCTACACCAAAAAAATGAACACAGAACCATGGCTAAGTTTTTTTTTAACATATTCACCTATTAGTCTCTTTATCAAATGGTTTAAACAGCTGTAGAATGTGATCCAGCTGTGTGAATATCTTAAGGTTCATGTCATCTTTCCTTAAAGTAATGTAAGCTCTTTATTACTTGCTGACTTAAATAAAAATATTCTGTAAATTAATTACAGAATACTTGACCACAATGCTATTTCCAATAATAAAATCTTAATATAATTGGTGTAACTTAGTACAATCAACTCCAGACTTTTTGTAGGAATGACCATTTCCTTTCCTCACGAGCCATGAAGTTTATATAACATATGAGTTCCACATTCACATCTTTTTACCAAGTTAAAACTATATCCGTTGCAAATTTCCTCTGAAACTCTGAAGTCTCTCTGAAGTACAGCTGGTGTTTATACTACTGCGTCTAAAAGATAACAGCTGCATGCTGTAACTAATTCTGTACCAATCTTAATCTAAACAAAATCCATCAACAAACACAGAATTATCATTAAAGTAAATTAAATAAAAAAACCCAGACAGGAATAGTTAAATAAAAAACATGTAGATGTGCTGTGTCATGAGATTTTTACAGCTTTCACTAATTTGCTATTTGCAGCTTTTAAATAAAGGGTAGAGGGTATAAAACAACTCAGCACAGCTTCAATACCAAGGTCAGTAGCTAGTTATTGAGCCTAAGGAAAAGCTTGCTTACACTGTGCGAGTTTGGCTAAAGTTCAGGTTACTGAACTTGTCAAAAACTCCATTTTTGATGCACCCTGACTGTCGTACAGTCTGACACTATGACATCCGAGAGCCTACAGTGTGACATGGGGATCATGTTCATACAGTCTGACAAAAAAAAAAAAACAATCGCAAAAGACTATCAAAAATTCTCGCAGTGAATTTTTGATTACGAGAATAAAGACAGAACAGTATATATATGCGAAGTTAAGTTACATCATGTTGCCTCATAGCTGGTCATTGGGGTGTCTTACTATTCAAACAACAAAGATCCTACACACACTTTAGTGTTTGCTAATTACAATTAGTTAATTGATACTATTTTACTAGTTATGTGGCGTAAAGTGCTATGTATGTCAATATGAGATTAATATTTATTCGCTTTGGATAAGGTCATTTGCCAAATGCTGGAAATGAAAACGTAAAGCATGTTTTCTCTACATAAGATTGCATTAAGATTGCCCTTTCATAGAACCGTAGACAATGTTCCAGCATGACATTTCCCCTGTACACACTGCAACATGCATAAAAACTTGGTTTTAGTGTTGGAGTGGAAGAATTCAGGTGGCCGAGCACTGACCTCAACCCCACTGAGCAGCTTTAGGACAAACCGGAACACTGAGTATACTCAGGCTTCCTGACTTGATATTACTGCCTGACCCCACTTAGGACCTTGCGGCTAAATTTGCAAAAATCCCATGGCCAAAGTCCAAACTCTAGCCTTCCCCAAAATAGAGGACGCAAAGGGGGAACCAACTCCTTGTTAAACCTTGTGGTTTTCATACAGGGTGGATACGAATAAGGATATGATGTTCTATTAAGATTTATTTTTGTGTTCATTATTGCTACTTTTAATACCCAGACATAAAAAATATATATATGAGATGCGAAATATCTTAAAAATTCAGAGAGGAAATTTAGATAATTAAGAACTATTACTGTTCCTTTCATGATTTGTATTGTTTGTCCAAATGAACCTGCTGTTGATTTATTTATACATTGTTGTCCGCGCTTATATTTATATTTATTTGGGAAAAAAAAAATTTGACAGCCAACATTAGGACTTTGGTAGCTCAGTGGTAAAGCTGTTGGACTGCAGATAGAAAGATCGTGACTTCAATTCCAAGCACCACCAAGCTGCCACTGCTGGGCCCCTGAGCAAGACCCTTAAGTGTTAACTGCTCAGTTGGATAGAAAAAAATTAGATTAGCAGAAGACAGTGTGATGATTTATTGCAATAATTTTAACATATATATTTATCAATATATATATATATATATATATATATATATAATATATATATATATATTAACTGGCAAAAAAGTCAGTAAAAAAATCTGGTTGTCGGGGGAAGAATCAGCTGGACAAATATATAAATTAAAAAAATTTGTGAATACAAAAAAAAGACCTCTGTTAGAGTAAATCTCCACCCTGTGAACAGATGTCTGATCAATGCTTAAACTCCACAGATAATTCTAAGGACTTAATACTGGTCTATGTGTTATTTGTTAATAGTTTTCCCTGATGCTTACCATGAATCTGAACACAGCCTTTAGTGTGTGTGTGTGTGTGTGTGGTCTGCTGATTATCATTACTTACCACAGAGCGGGAAGGATTTAATTCGTACAAAAGATAGATCTGTGCTCAGAACACTAAGGACTCTCTCTTGAGTCAAAGGTTAAATTCTGAGACCACATTATGTACATAAGTGGTGTGTGTGTTGAAACCAGAGTTTTTCTTTGGATTGTATTATTTGGGTTAGCTGATCCTATCAGATCCAGTCCCCAACAGAGGACATCTGGAGTCAATGGACGTGTGTGTATTTGTGTGTGCAAAACCATGTGGTTTACTCTGTGTCACACTCATATGCATGCTAATTTGGGAATTTGTAAGAAGTAGTGGCTTAGTGGTTAAGGTGTTGGACTGATACCAGAAAGACCGGGGTTTAATTCCCAGCACCACCAAAACACCACTGTGGGCCCCTGAGCAAGGCCATCAACCCCCCATTGCTTAGTTGGATAAAAAAGATGTAGATGTAGGTCACTCTGGACAAGGGCGTCTGACAAAATCCTGTAAATGTAATTTGTGGTGTTTATGGGTACTCGATTTCTTTCAATTGCAAACCATCGAATAAAGTGTCTAGTGCAAAAAATAAACAACATACATTCATATACCTGTGCAAACAAGACAGATATTATATGATGGAATGTTTGACCTGAGGTTTAATTTATGTAATTATAATAAAACTGTCCAGTCAGCAAAACTACCCAAGGTTCACTGAAGCGTGCGTTTGTTTGAGATGTAATTTTTTTTTCAACTTGCAGAGAGATTTTTAGTTACTACTTACAGTCTAGCCACAAAGCTGCACACACACAACAAACTACAAACACACACCTTCAGCAAAGATACATCCAAACACATATATAAACACTTACTGCACCCATTTAAGACACTCTAGTCTTATAAGTTAAATTTAACAGCTGCAGGATAACTTGTATGGCTTATTTATAAAATATAGTTTACATGGACAGTTTTACCATAATTTAATTTTTTTTCTAACACAAGGTTGTTTTATTTTTTTAAGATAAACCACATTCAATTTTCTAGCTATTTCCAACAAAAGCTGTTTGAATCACATCGACATTAGTGGACAATAAAATTCCTGGATGTCGCTCTTGTTAAATAGAAAATGAAACCTTCGTGTGAAACCATCATAGAAAAATAACGTCTACATACTGTTTGTGTAGCAACTATCTTCTAATCCCAATGTTACATACTGTAACGTTACCTACAATATGGCTTCTTTACAAACAACTTTACAAAATAGAGTAGCCTTAAGAAACACTAAGACCAGATTTTTTTTATTTCCATTAATTGTTTTTTGCCTTGTTATTTGAGTCAAATTTTTCATGTTTATGAGCTTTCTATTAACGACATGTTGGATCAAATGTGTGTGCGTCACTTAATTGCTCAGTTGTATAAAAATATAAATGTAAGTAGCTCTGAATAAGGGTGTCTGCCAAATGCTGTAAACCCCTAACATGCAGGCATGATTACATTGACAGCATTTGGTAGATACCCTTATTCAGAGCTACTTAAATTAATATTTTTACACAACTGAGCAATTTTGAGTTGAGGGCCTTTGCTCAGAGGGCCCACAGTAATGGCTTGGTGGGGCTGGGAATCGACCCCTGGTCTTTCTGGTATTAATCAAACAACTTCACCACTACTTCCCCAATTTTACTTGTGCACTTGTTATTAGCAAACATCAAACTACAATAGTTATTTTAACAAGAGATCTAGTTTTGACCCTGCTTTAGTCATTGGGTTGTAGAAATGTGCATCTCAGTTACCTGTCTGTGAAGAAGAACGTCTCCCCTCTGAACTGTGCTATAGCATCAAATATGATGTTCTCACTACATATATCCATAGGAGTGACTGGACCCTGTGTTGGAGGAAGTGGCTTTCCTGTTGGTGTACCTGTAAGTAATAATAATGCTTTATCATTTAGTTCTTATATGAGGGTTAAAACATAGCAGGATGTAACATTACAGAAAAATAATCAATGACAAGGTGGTGTGATGAAATGTAATGTGATTTACTTATTAAAATAAAAATACATGTATGTTTTTATAGGACATTACATAAAATCCTAGTGCCACTGGTTGGGGAAGTGGTACCCATGCAAGGTGTTGGAGATTGGAATATTAACTGGAAGTTTGTGGGTTTGATTCTCAGCACCAACAAGTTACCTCTCCTGGGCCCCTGAGCAAGGCCGTTAACCCCCGAATGCTCAGTTGTATAAATAAGACAACTGTAAGTTGCTCTGTCAAATTCCATGAATGTAAATGGTTGCTATAAAACTAAAACTCGATAGGGCACATTACTATAAACTTACTGTATGACTTAAATTTAATTTAACAATACTTTTTGATACTGTCTGACCAATCAGATTTGAGATCTTAAAACCATCATGGTGTCTTTTATTTTATTTATAGCATCATTAAGGGATGTGCTTTATTTGACTCTGTAATTACCATAGAGCTCCTGAATTCCTCTTATGTCATCATTTGAGAGCCTGAAGTGCTTTGTGTAGGTGTAGACAGGAGCCATGAGTGCACCAGGGTCTTGGGAGTGCTCCAGTCCCAGAGCATGGCCAAACTCATGAGCTGCCACCAGGAAAAGACTGTAGCCTGGTGAATAGTTAACAAAGACTGGGTCACCAGGCTGTATCATTTCAATACAAAAAAGTTTCAGTTAGCATTTAATAGCATCAAGGGCTGCATGATCTTAAAGAAAAGTGCGATAATCGATAGCATGCTTATTAATGCAATATTTGATATGTGATACGATATTTAAAAAAATTATATCACCAACATATGTTTCTTAAGACTTATTAACTTGTGATTAATTTTTTCTGCCAAGCATAGCTAATCGTGCATGATTTTGAGGCGACTGTAAAGATTTGTATTGTTTTTGCGTTACCAATTCTCGAGATTTATATGTTCTACATACAGCATTAATCTGCATGTTATCGTCACTTTTGAAACCCAAATACTGCCATATTTTTATGGTGCTTCTTCGTTGTGGCACCAAATCATCGGCAGCCTCGTGCTTATCAAGATTAGCTTACTATGGAAGCATCGTGACTTGATGATTTTTATGCGTCAAAACATGCACACGCGTATCTCAACTAACATCAACGTGCCAGATATTTTATTATCTATATCAACCTAGAACTTTGACCATGCATTATTATTTAATGTATTAATTTACTTATTGCAAACATTGTGATTTGCATATCGCGATATGCAAATTTGTGATATTTGGTTAATTTCGATATATTGTGCAGCCTTAGTATTAACAGTTACATATTGTTAGTCAAAAATTGTATGAAGTTTATATCAAAGCTGAACAGATCACCTTGGTCTGGACAAAATCCCCATTTGCGGTCTTCATCGAAACTCTTTGTTGTACTACACCACATCTTTCCATCGTTACGTCCAGACGTGGTGCATACGTCATAGGTTTTGCCCAGGAAAATAAAGGGAAACACACACGAAGCTCCCTCAGCATTCCCACCGATTGTTGACAAGGCTGCAAGGAAAGGAAGATAAAAGAAGAGATAAAGCGAAACAGTCTCTTAAGCTATGCTTTTAACTTCTGCAACAGATTCTTGTCAGCAATATAATGGACAATTAAATCTTTTTCTGCTAAACGAAGCAATATGACTACCATAGCAGATGACTAAATACGGTCCTACACTCTATACCCAAGACCGCTGCTTCTTTTAAATGAAAATACAAAAAACATCCTCCAGTATAGCAACTGTATGTTTAGATTAACATTTCCAGCAATTAGCATATGCTCTTATCCAGGGCGACTTACATTTTTATTTAATTTATACAACTAAGCAATTGGGAGTTAAGGGTCTTGCTCAGGGGTCCAGCAGTGGTAACTTGGTGGCCCTGAGCTTTCAATTAGCAGTCCAACACTTTAACCACTGTGCTACTACTTCCCCTGTTGCCCCTGAGCATGTTGATAAAACAGCTCACTGTTCCGTCGTTTGGACATCTGGACATGTTTAAACTGAAGCAGAGATAGATAACAGCCTTTCAGATTTCGAAAACTGTGACCAGAAAACTGTATCTGATGTTTAGGAGAAGCATATAAAGCTAGAGTAGCATAGAGACAATTGTAAACAGTAACTGCAGCAACTAATCACAACAGAGATCTTAAGTTAAATTTAAAAAATCCATGTCTGTTTTAGCAATTTTTTTTTGAAAATAAATAAAAGATGTACTCTCTTCTAAACCACATGGTGTTTTTTCAGTTTCTTTTAAACCAAGTCCCTTTAATTATGAAAAAAAATCCAGACATTTTCAGAAGGTTATTCCAAATGTGATGGTAATTTTTGTGCTTAAGAAAAGGAAGCAGCATAAAAACGTGTCTGTTATTTACATTTCACACTTTTCTTTGGGCTATTTCACAGTACAGCTAGCAATAAATGATATTTATAGCTGTGTGTTAGTCTTCAGGGAGAGATTAATGGCGTGAGCATGTGTCATTAAGAGAGTAAGATGTCTTGGTGGTGGTAGTTAATGGAAAAAGCCTGTCTCTTGATCAAAAGTGAAGAAGTAGAATGTGAAACTAAGTGAAAATTCAGATCTATTTTGCAGGATTTTGACTATAAAAGAATCTGACAAATGTGCTTTTATCATTAGCAGGACACAGAATACTTGGAACATTACGGTAGTATGGTGGTTTTATTAAAGAAATGAAACTCCAAAACCAGTGACAAGGAAGGCCTTACTTTTCCTACTTTTGACTTTATGCAGCCCAGGATTTTTTTTTTTGCTTTTTAAGGTTATACAGTATGAACACACACATACTGGCACAGAAACACACACAGGGCTACATTCCCAGAGAATTAGATCCAGATGGGTTTAGCCAGTTGTTTGACACAATGGAAAAAACCGACTGCCAGCCAAAAGTAAAAAAATAAATAAAATTCTGTCTTTCGTTGACTTTTAGGAGATTAACAGGACGGATGGAAACTGCATACTTGTAGGACGAAATATAAAATTTTGTAAAATAACAAATTATAGTAAAATAAGTTAAAAATATTGGCATATTGCTTATTATGATGTGAGATATTTCTGCAGTTTGTAGTTCTCAAAATCATTACATAAAAGGTTGAGATAAAAAAAAAAACGTTATAAGACATAACAGATTTGTTTACTTTATTACTAAAAATTATATATAATATATAAATAAATGATACATAATATATAGTTATTTTATTCATTAATAATAGCAATAACTATTTATTATATGTAACTCCAATGCACACACTGAAGTCTTTAACTAAAGTGTCTCAAAGAGAAACCAAACGGCTTTGTTGTTTTTGGCTGTAATACGACCTCAGTGGACACATTTTTCCTACTGAGCGTAAGGCACTTTTTTCTTCAATACTGTCTGTTTATATGGCAAAATTTATATGCCTTTATGCACAGAACTCTCTAAAATGACTCTATGACTCTACTCTGATTTTTGTAACACTATAGTATCATATTTCTCTTCAAAGTTCAAACACATTCATGACCAATTCTGTTCTAAATTCTCCTGTCCCAGTTCTATCTGCCCCCTCTTATTACTCTCAGCATTTACCTTACTTTCAGTAAAAGAAAATACCAAATTTGAGCCAAAATTCAAATCTAAGACCTGCGGATTGGATCCCATTTGTACTGTTCTTGTAAAGGCCCACCCTTCCCTCTCTGTCCCCTCTCATCACATCATTCACTCCTCCATTACCACTGAAATTGTTTCTTCTTCGCTTAAAAAAAGCTGTTGTAACTTCACTTCCCAAGAAACCTGGTGCAGATCCCAACAGCCTTGATAACTTTCACTCTATCTTCCAATTATCTCCAAAATTCTTAATAAAATATTTGCTGCTATATACCCATATTCTCTATACCCATCTTTCTTGCAAAAATTTATTTTAACAATTCCATTTTGCCTTCCCTCCCCTTTATAGTACAGAAACAGCACTCCTTAAAATTAATAGGGGTTAGGGTTATGACTATGATTAGTATGTAGTAGTGTACTAGTAATGACTATCCTTCTGGACCGACGTTCCTCTATTGATATCACTAATAAACTCCTCAAGTGATTCCATTCATACCTGCAAGGCTGCAATAAATTCAGTAATTTTTTTTTAACTTTTGATCCAGTCTCTGTTAACCCAGGTGTGCCTCAGGGCTCTGTCCTGGGGCACAAAATGTTTTAGCATTCACCTTCTTTCCCTCTGTCATATCTTTCGCAAACATCAGGTTTACTTCCATTGCTACACAAATGATATCAGATCAGTCTTTGAACCAATTCCAAACTTCCTTTTAAAAAAACCAATAAATAAAACCTTTTTTGCTCCCCAGCTTTAAAACTCAATCCCTCCTGGCCTTCATAACATCAACTGTCTTCCATATTTTAAATCTAAATTAAAAACCCATAATTTTAGAATAACTTACTCACTTAGCATATAAAACGCATTGTTGTTATTATTACCAATAATTTGTGACAATCTTGGTAGTGTTTCACCAAGTTCTATATATTTTAACAATGATGGTCTATAAATCCAAATGTGGTTTCAGTACAAATAATATACTTGATGTATGAGGTTTATCATATATCATTTCAATGTTTTATGACTTATAACTACTATGCAGCTCTTTAATAAGAAAAGTGTAACACACTATATTTCTAAATGTTACTGGACACCTCACTAGCACACCCACATTAAGGTGTCTTCTTAAAATGTCTGAGTTACACAAACACTGTTCCACCATGACTATGCCCCTGTGCGCAAAGCCCCTGAGCTCTATTAAGAAATGCTGTGTTCTGGTTGAAGTGGAAGAACTCTCATGTCCTGCACAAAGTCCTGACTCTAACTTAACCCCACTGAACACCTTTGGGATGAACTAAAACACTGACTACACCTTACCTCAACATAAGTGTCTGATTTCACTTAAACTATTGTAAATAAATAAACGAAAATCCCCACAGTCACACAACACAGTATAGTGGAAAATGTCCAAATAGTGTGTGTTTGGATTGTAAAAAACATTTATTTACCAGTTTCAGGGCAGAACCCATAAGTCTTGTCCTGGTCATAGTTCTCGGTAGTAGCACACCAACGGTATCCGTCGTCTCTACCGGCGGTGGTGCAGCCGTCATACCTGTCTCCTTGGAAAGTAAAGGGGAACTTACATGGTGCTCCTTCTCCATTTCCACCCAGTGTAAGCAGCACTGTAAAATGCAAAGGACAATCTTAGCAAAACAGTTATTTAAGGGTTATTAGACAGCTGAAACTCTTAATACCTGATTAAATACATTTCATTTCCGACTGAGAGACAGGACCCAAAAACATGGTCTCGCCTTGGCTATGTCAGTTAGACAAATGTGCAAAATAATTTTTGGTCTTGGAACTTACATTCGTGTGGACAGAACCCATACTTTCCATCTTTGTCAAAGTCATAGGTCGTCGAACACCACAGAAAACCATCATCACGTCCTTGGTTTGTACAGCTGTTGTACAGTTTGCCCATAAACAGGAAAGGAAACTTACAGAACTCCCCCTCTGCGTTGCCAAACTTTACCTTTACAACTAGAAATTACAAAGGAAATTTTATTAGTGCCTTAAAGAAAGACTTGTTTGTTTATGAAAACCATCAGTTAAAAATACCTTGCCCTTCTCCCAAAGTCCAATGCTCATCATCATCAAAGTGGGAATCTCCTCCAATCCCAGCACCAGGAGCAAACGCGTGGGCCAGGAGACCATCCTTACCATCGAATGGATAGCCATCACCATGCTCTAAAGATTAAATCAACATCGAGTCAGCACATACTGGAATTCATTTACATGGTCATCGGGGAGTTTTGTTCTCTGTGGGTTTATTGGCAAGATACAAATACAGTGGCTGGATAACAAAAAAAATGTCTCAACTTGACAAAAATAAGT
Source organism: Bagarius yarrelli (assembly GCA_005784505.1). NCBI lineage: Eukaryota > Metazoa > Chordata > Actinopteri > Siluriformes > Sisoridae > Bagarius > Bagarius yarrelli. Next base: position 1,995,736 of record VCAZ01000080.1, read on the forward strand.
TGGGTTTTGGACGGAAGAAACTGCCTTATGACTTCTTTGAACAGTTCATGTGTCAGCATAAGCTACAATTTCCAGTAAACTGGGCTGTGGTTTTAATTATACAGTGAAAGTTCAAAGGCAAAAATCATAGCTTGTGCAGACTGCAGTTACAATAGGTCTATTTGTACTAAAAACATTTAGCTGTTATGTGTAGGTGATGTGTAGGTGTACATTTCTTGTTAAAGACACCCCAATTTTTCCAAATACCATTGCGCCCAAAGTTGATCATAATATCTGCATCTCCGCTTGTAAGGCGTGTGAATTTCAGAGGTGTAACATCACTCCAGACTTTAAAGGCACGAAAGAACGCATCATCAATCGTCTCTTCGTCCATATCGGGACTGTGACCCAGGATCCTACAGAGACAAGAGGTAGTTAGACCTACATTATCAAGTGCAGTCTTTTTCTACCATTGCATTAGTTTGTCGTGACAAAATCCGACAAGACATACTTGTGGTTCTGACTCATTTATATTGTTTGGATTTACTTTTCGCTATAAGACTGTTTTCTAGTTATTTTATCAAAATGTTCCCTAATCTGTCTTTGACTCATTCTGTTGCTGGTGATGAAAACACCACTGAGCCAGTTAACGCTGGCCACAAAAGGCAGCGTCAGGACATTCTTTAAACATTGCTAATGCAGTCCTTGCTTTCCAGCTGGCTTATTGTGGCTTGTTTGGACACCAAATATGGCTTTTGTGTATATATATATATATATTTTCCATCTAGGCGAAAAAAAAAACATTTTAGAATTCTAATGTAGACTAATCACCATCAGAACAAATGTTTTGGTAGTCTGACTTTGCTATCTGAATAATCAAACAGCAGGAGATTAAGCAATGTTCAAAGCAAAGCTCAGCTCTCTCTCTCTCTCTCTCTTTCACAAACATACATTCACTCACACACACACACACACACACACACACACACACACACACACACCTGTATGTAATTTCATTATTTTGCCATTTAGGCTTTGCTGGGAAGAAGTTGTAGTTGGCCACATCTGGGACACCACAGCGTGGCTTTTTCATAATCTCAACAGTCTTCTGGTCAATCTCTCCTGTCTCCGGAAGAGAAAAGAACTTCTGCATCTTCTTCAGCGTGTCCTTCAAAACCATTAGGTTACAGCGGTCTTGTGGGCATCCATAGAACTTATTCAAATAATGCTTTGGATATATAAAAAGATGATGGGGGGGGGGGGGGGAGAGAGAGGAAAGAAGAAAACAAAATTTGAGTTTACAGAGGTGAACCTCACAGGAAGTGCTACCGCATTCCAAACCTCCTGCAACCGCATCCCACAATTTACAAAACAAGAAAAAAATGAAAAAGAAAATAGCGTAATTACAAGAAAACTTTGAGAAATAAGCATTTATGGTCTCTACCATGAAAATAATTCATAATAAATAAAATCTTTCTAAAATTGTGATGAGTTTGTGTTTTTGGATTGTGACAAGAAAATTAAAACATTCTTGAGAAAAAAAATCCACTCTATCAAAAAACACTGTCTTTATAATAACTTATAATACAATCAATATCATAAAGTGTTCACCTGTAAAATCTGTAACACATTTATTGTCATGACTTACCAGTGCCACCTCTTTGTCTGTCCGAGCCACAGTATCATCACCGGGGAATTTAATGATGGGCGAAGGCGCTGCAAAAGTTCCTAAAGAAGCCAAAACCTGAAGCAGGAGAGCGCGAAGCACTAAATGTCTCCGGCTGAAAAGCGTAAAGTAACTCATTTTATCTGCTTGCAGAAGAAGCCCGGAGACGGACGGCACTAACAGCTCGGTACCGTGCGCTCTTAACGCTCCAGTATTGTGTATAAGTATGTGTGCGTGTGTGTGTGTTTTCTGATCCGTTTTTCAGAACAACTGCAGACCCGTGGAAAACGCTGTCTCGAGCGCGTGCACAGTACTTCGGCGCAGCTTGATTCCCGGTGGCTCAAGGACGTTGAAATTGGAGCCGCCAGCGCGTGCGCGCATGCTAAAGCAGACCAGATGTGCAGAAGAGAAAAACACCAAAAAATTAGTCCTGATGTGACTCGTGAGGTCAGGCAGTCACGTGAGTCACATGCGGAATTTATACGAATAATAATAAACTCTTAAAAAGACAATGATGATGATGATGAGGATGATAAAGATATTATTATTATTATTATTATTATTATTATTATTATTAATTGGGCACCTTTACGTTTTGTTTCTGTTCTTTTTACAAATTTAAAGCTTTAAATATTATTCCTATGGTGGTGTGTACAGGCTGGCAAGTAAACACTGATATATTAAAAAAGTCTATCCGACATGTTAGTTACTGTCTGTGTCCGTATTCACTTTAAAACTAGGACAACTTTCATAGATTCACAGACATTATAGAGTAACTAACGCTATTATATAATTTAATGATTTATTAAAACTAACAACATTTATAATAATAATAATAATAATAATAATAATGATATTTAATTAATCGAGTGAAAAAAATGCATTATCTAACACCCGGTGTGTATCAAAAAGCCCCCCCCCACCCCCCCAAAAAAAATAAAAAAAAAAAATAAAAATAAAATAATAATAATAATAATAATAAGGTCTTTAAAATTCTGAAGGGGATATACTGCCCTCTGGTGGTAAATGACTTGAACTTCAACTCATCCAGTTAATAATTCTCTTTGTGGTGGCTTGAGGTCAGTTGTGGAATGTTTTACAGTTACGCCATTTTGCAGACGCCCTTAAACATACTTAGCAGTGGTGATTTGGTGGTGCTGGGATTTAAACCCAAACCCACAATCTCTTCCACTTGATTTAGCAGTTCAACAACTTTCTGATTTGAAAACAACATGATGATATGGCTGCTTTTATATCTCAAATCTCACGGTTAACTTTTTTTCTTTCTTATCAATTATATTGTATTTTGTCCTTAAACAAATTCAGTTACAGCTAAATGCATTAATGCATTTACACTTGCATAGATTAGGATTATAATCCTAATCGTGTCTAAATAAACTAAACTATAATACTTTTTTTCTGATTTGATGGTCATCAATAAATACTGAAGTATACAGTAACAATCATAGCGACAGTGCCCTCTGGTGTCCGTCGTGATATATTACATCATTTGAATAATAATAATAATAATAATAACAACAATAATAATAATAATAATAATAATGACAGTATAAATATATATCCTAATTTATATAACTGTACATTTATTACATATATTATTTATACTATATAATATATTCGTGATATTTTAATATAATTGTAATCATACAGGAACATAAAATTATATCTAAACATTGCCAAAACAAAAGCATGCATTACTTAAATAAAAAACAATCCCAAATTTGTAATTCCTAATAAAAATCACATTTAAATTACTTAATTTATTGGAATTATTTATGCGACTGTCTGTGTGCTTATGCAAAAAACAAGCAAGGATTTAAGATAAGATTTAAGAAATAAAAATACACACAGATTTAAGATAAAATATATCTTACCTAAATAAACTAAAATTTTCAATTATTTAACTAATGTTTAATATTTTTAAATTTTAAAAAATAAAATAGAATAAATAATAATAATAATTTAAAAATATGTAATAATAAAATATGTACTTATATATTTATTAATGTTGAGTTAATCAGTCCATCACCAAGACAACAATTTCAATTAGAGTAATTTTACATTACTTTGCATAACATAAAATAATGAAGTAATTTTATCATTTTAAGTAATTTAACATAAAATAATTTTTACAAAATAAGTTATGTATTGACTTGATCTAAAGATAAGCCATAACAGTAAATCTAGTGTTGATTTAACTTATCTTGTGTTTGTGTACAAGGGTGTACAAACATTTGCTCAACCGTGCACAGTATAATTCCAGAGACAAGGTGGGTGCCCTCTAGTGGCATTTAGGCGCACTGCACACTTTAATGATTCCTCACTAGGGCTTGTTGAGCTTGTTGACTAGGCCTGCGTATCTACTGCTTTTCTTTTAACTCCTTTTGACATCTCTCTTTTCTCATGTGGAGGATTAAACCGACATTATACTGACACAGACTCTTTATGAAATGAAGCTAGGGGACTTAGTGGCGAAATCTTACAGTGACGGAGCTCTCAAACAGGATTATTTCTGCTTATCGCATCCTGCAAATCTCTCTGCACCGAGGAGGAGGTGGTAATTTTTGATGAGGGGCCTGGTGGTACGGTCCGTTTGACTGCGATGGGCGAAGGCTTGTGGCTCGGCAGTCTGCCTTCATTTCATGCTCTGTCACATACAGCTGTCTCTTTCTGCTGACAGGAGGATATAGTCTCTCGTCTTTTTCCACTCGTCTCTGTCTCAGTCTCTCTCCTCACACTTCTGTCTTGTTCCGTCTCCCCAAGTATCTGTAAAGGCGCTCTTGCTTAAATGAATGCCTTAGAGCATGCGACTGCAAATGCATCAAAGAACAGCGTGAACAGAGATAGACTAGATAAACTTTGATTTGCATGTAAATTGTTTTTTTCTCTCTTTTTACTGCCAGAGTTCATTTAGGGGTTTGGGTTGCTCTTTCTTTATTTCAAAGTCAATACAAATTCCCAACTGGATAATATCAGAATTATATGCACCACCGAGTCACAACGACTTGCACGTTCTTTAAAAATAGAACACAGAGCTTCAGTTATATTAGAAATATTTTAGTCTTTAACTAAATAAGGAAGTCAAAAACCTGTTTTTTGAAATAATGTTATTTTTAATAACATAATCAGAATCTTATAGTCTGTACAACTATAATCGCCCCTTTATATGATCTCACACCTTAATGTGTTTTATATTTAATCTAGTTTAATATTATATAGAGATCATTTCAATAATTTTTATAAGTTAAACAAAAACTATTTATAGTAATGATTAATATATTCTAATTGGTAATCATATTCCATGACTTGCACAATAAGTACTATATCAATAAATCTACCTCACACTTTCACACATGCAACACCACACCAAAGTCTTAACAACGCTTAAAAATGGTTATTAATTTTAAAATTGTGATACTGAGTAAATTTCTGACAATTTTTTTCTTAGTAGACTGAAAAAGACTTCTGCAGTATTTTAAACTGTTAAAAGCCATGAAGGAATTTTTTTAACTGGTTTTAATTAATAATTACAATTATTTAATTATTTTCTACAAACCTAAGTTCCAAAAACAAATGTTTGAATGTATTTAACATCCTGGTCTTTAAATAATATGTTTATAATCAAGCCTCAAACCTTTGAAATTTGGAATGTCAAATACAAAAAAATGGAAAATGGAAAATTAAATACAGAAAAAGAAATCACTAAAAATCATATTTTTAGTATTAATTAATTAATTAATTCATCTTCAGTAACAAGGTCATGTGATTGATTTTTCTGTTGGTTCTCCCTCATGCTACGATGCAGCCAGTTTTTTTTTCCTTCTCCACTTTTGATCCTACATGTATCTCGTATAAGGGGAATACTAAAACAGCCCTATGACACAATCTGTGTACTTGGACTGTAACATTGTGTTTTGGCTCCTGGTCTCATGCTCTGGACTCTGACTGGTAGTCCTATGCCCATCAGCAGGCCAAGAGGGTATTTTGGTGTTTTGCAGAGTGCTGGCCCGCTCATCTGGGTCATGTTAGAAGCCGTGTCAACCCCTTAGAAGCTCATCTGTTAGGGACGTGCTCCATATGTGTTCATGTGCGGCACAGCAACGGGACGCCTCCTCTGCTTTCATGCTTAACTCTCAGTCCTTCTGCTCTTTTTTTGCAGTTTGAATGTGGATGCGGACGAATGTGCATTACAAAGAGAATCACAGTTTAGATGTCGTACAAGCATGAACTACAAAGTGAATTCGGACCATGTGGTTTTTTAAAGATGTTGAAAAGGTTGTAGACTAAAAATTGGGCTGATGTAAGAAATAGAAATGTGTATCAGTTGACTGGGGTTAGTATGAGTTGTATCAGTAAAACATCACATTTATCCAAGTAAGTTGAGGGTTAAGGGCTTAAGTATTGGGACCCATGACCAGATGGGTCCCAATACTTCCAGGTTTTGTCTCCTTACATCTATAATAACCTTCACACAATAGCTGTGAGGATTTTCCTATTCAATCACAATAGTATTGGTGATTTTAAGTCTCTGTTTCAATGCATGTCATAAAGGTGTTTATTGTGTTTAAGTCTGTTATGTAATTTTCCATTATTTTATGACATCAAATTACGTCTCTTTGTTTCAGTTAGAGACCAGCTGGGTCATACACGGGACAATTCTCCAAGGCCTCTATCAGGTACCGCTTCCCTGCCTCAACATGCTTCACTGTCCTGGATACAGCAGCTGGAGAACATCTGGAAAAAAAGAGCGAATGGAGCATAAACTGTTTTTGAGCCTTCGTGTGATGATTGTAATTTACCAGGATCGATTTCAGAGCTGACTGTCGATCTTCTAGCTTCATCCAAATGCTCAGCTTCATGTTCTCAAGACTCAGGGAATCGTTTACATTTTTTTCTTTGCTATATAGATTATATCTAACATAAATCTAATATTATTAATTATTTTATCCTAAAAATTAGCTCAGGTCACAGCCGTAATTGTATGAAGTTGCCAGATATCAGATGTCTACTCTCGTCACTGGAAAAGCTTTTGGTCTGGATGTAAATTAACTAGCACTAAATCATACACCGATAAAAATCATAGTCAAAATAATTTTTTTTATGATTTATCTTCTGATGTTTATGTTATGGAATGTTAATCAAGCTCATTGAAACAGAAGCTAATTTTGCGTAGTACTTTTCAACGGTGCCGTTTTACACCTTGCTGTGATTGTGTGATGGAAATGTAATGATTAATAATTAAAACTTGTATAAATCATTTTTTATTTATGCATGCGTTAAGCAGCACTGGGACCCCCGTGCTACTGCATAATTGTTGTTCCATTGTGTCACTGCTCTCAGCCCTGATGTGACTAGTGAAGCGAAAGCGGCACATGATAGATCTGGGCCTCTGATTGATGCTCGGTGTGGGGATTTGAAGCGGAACCACCAACAGAATTATCGTCATTTAACACATTATTTGCTCTTCACCGTGTCTCTTTTAGCAGCGACTTGTAAACACTGATAGAATAGCATTTTCCATTACAGCTGCTAAGGAGAAGCGGATTCATCTTCTTCTGCTTTTTTTCTGTCTCAACAATAAAAGGTTCACAGCTGTAGTTAAAAAATTAATCACATTTTCTGGCATGTCAGAAAGGTTCAATTCCTCGCCCTGGAGATGAATTCATCTCGGTGGAGATGAGAGAAGATGCCTTTGATGACAGCAGCATGTAAATGATTTGTATGTTATAAGGGTCCATCAGAACACCGCGCCTGCTTAAACAAGGCTCCTTGATTGTGCATGGAACAATACACACACATACACACACACAGATGGAGAAATAGAATAAGGAATGAAATTGGAGCGAGGAGGAAAAAGCAGATAAACTGAGAACACTTTCAATCATAGAACAATCAGACAGGTAGTGACATTTAAATGAGCTCAGAACATATTTTAATCTCAACACGGACGCACTGATATAAATGGAGAGGGTGAGTGGCTTGATGTTCAAGATAGATTTACTGGAAGAGAGATGAGCTGACTGAGAAAGAGAGAGAGAGAGAGAGAGAGAGAGAGAGAGAGTAGCATCTGCTTGTGACCTCCGTTGAATTTGTGTTTACTTTTTTTTTTAACTAAATTCAAATATTGATGCCTTTCTGAGCTGGAGACAGATTACTCCCCAAGGCATCAAAACGTATGAGCTTGTGTGTGTGTAGCAGCAGATGAAATATGCATGGCTATTCCGAATTGCTTTTAGTTACTGTAAAATATTCACCCAGGTGTGCACTGGGTGCAGCTGACAAGCTGCCAAAGAAGATGAATTTTTCACAGCTGTAAGCATCCTTGCTAAAAAGGCAAGGGCAAACTGTGGGATCGTTCACGACAAGGTATTCAACATAATCACGCTAGAGTCTTAATGAGATTAATGTGATTTATAGGTAAAATCTAACTCATCTACACAAGATTGTAGCTGCTGGGATACGTATGAGATGTGTAGTGTGTGCAGATTCTCTCTCTCTCTCTCTCTTTCTCTCTCTCTCTTGTTTTCTCTCCCTCACTAAATGAAACATTCAGACCCTGCGAGCTTTCAGATCCTTCCCCCATGCTGACACAGAGTGGATAGGTTTCCTCTCTCCAGGGGTCCTCACCTCAAATGCTGCCTATCTGGCATTAATATATGCATTTGTGCTCTTTTTAAAAAAAAGTGTAAGCATATGTGTTTACCTGTGTGTAAGAGTCAGATTAACTTTTTAGCTTTATGTGGATGTGTCGTCCTTGTCTGTCAGTTTTGCTTGTCGCAGTCTCTTAGATATGCAAAAGACATGTAATGTAGTGTTTGGAAGTAAATTGAACTTCTATGAAGAGTTTGTAAAACCAGCTGTTCTTTCTAAATGATTGCAACAATCTTGTTGTCTGGATTGTCTTTGTATGTTCTAGCATTACATTATTCCTTTCTGGAACTAGAAGGATTCAGCATGACAATGCCCCTATGCACAATGCCTTGAGTTTCATAAAGACTGGTTGACAACCATTTTCTGGTTGGAGTGGAGGAACTTGAGCCTTGAGTCTGGCTCAAACCCACTGATCTGAAAAACTGACTGCACTCCAGATCACCCCAGAACCTCAGATACGAGTATCTGATCCCATTAACACTATTGTATGTGAATGGGAAATCTCCTAAGTGATGCTCTGCAATTAAGTGTAAATTAATTTCAAATGTATGCAGATTATTATTTGAAAGTGGTAGAGCAGCAGTTAAATTGTTAGACTAACAACTTAAAGGCCCAGGTTTCGATTCCCAGCATCACCAAGCCACCACTGCTGGGCCCATGAGCAAGTGCCCTTAACCCCCAATTGCTTAGTTGTATAACAGGGAATAATGTGAGTTGCTCTGGATAAGGGCATCGACCAAATGCTGTCAATGTAAATGTAAATGTATTATAGCCCTAAGAGTAAAAAAAAAAAAAACCCACACATAGATATGATGTTTAGGTGTCCGATACTTGTATGTACCTATAATTGAAGCAAAACTGGGTTATGTTACATATAATAATGACATTTTCTATAAATGCTGCTTAAAGAAGGTGAGAAGCATCATCAAAGACACCATTCATTTATCTATCCATCCATCCATCCATTTTTTATATCTGGTTATTTCTAATCAGGGCCACAGAGATCTGTTGGCGTCTATCCCAGCTGTCAACAGTTAAAAAGCAGGGATACAACCTAGACAGGTCATCGCCACATTCAGACAAACAACCACGCACACTTACACTCAATCCTATGGGCGATTTAGAATCAACGATCAACCGAACATACATGTTTTAGGACTGTGGGGGGAAAACAGGAGTACCTGGAGTGAATACACACAAATACAGGGACAACTTGCAAATTCCACACAGAAAGAACCCTGCTGGGGATACGAACCTTGAACTTTCTTGCTGTGAAGCAACAGTGCAAACCACTGAGCCAACGTGCTGCCCTTATTAAAGACATCTCTCACCCAAACCATTGACTGCTTAACCCTCTTCCATCTGGTTGACGCGACAGAGTTGCTTTAACTCCAGCAGACTCAGAAACAGTTTGTTCCCCTCAACTCCGGCGTTAGTTCTAAATTTTTATTCAATATCTAGTGAAAAATTAAACCCTGCACTCTACAATAACCTGCCATTTCACAATGTTTACTATTCATACTGCATTATTGCACAGCCCAAGCATTTCTACCTCATGATGCTATTTGCACTGTCTGGAATTTTTATCCGTATTTATACCCCACTGTCATAATAATTATTATGCAACACGCCTGTGCTTACACTACTGTGAGATTGTAAGCTTGCACTCCACTCTTATTTTTATATGCACATTACTATGATCAATTCTGGTTAGAGAATCGAACTAACCAGAATTGGATTACATTACATTACATTTACAGCATTTGGCAGATGCCTTTACCCAGAGCGACTTACATTTATCTCATTTATACAACTGAGCATTTAGGGGTTAGAGGCCCTGCTCAGGGGCCCAACAGTGGTAGCTTGGTGGAGCTGGGAATCGAAACTGCATATTATTGTCTCTGTAATGTAGGTTGCACAATGACAACAAAGTTGAATATATAGAAAAAATATAATTCAGTTCAGCACAAAAGTTTAACAAATGTAAAAAGATAAAAAAAATTAAAAAGCTGTTAAAAAAACCTTTCTGTGGATGCAGACTGGTAGACCCCAGATATTTTTAATTCACTGATGTAAAAAAAAATGAGACAAGTTGTTTTTTAAAAAGCAGTTGCACTCCTTATTTCTCTAATTAACAATGATTATAAATAATAAATAACTGTATATGCTACAATCATGAAAATTAATATATAAAAAAAATGATTTTATTTGCTACAAATATGGCAAAAAAGACGGTTAAGTATGGATTATGAATTGTTTTAGTGTAAAATTATCCTGTATAGAACAAAATGTAAAAACAAGACACCTGGGCTCACAAATGATACAAGGGTCACTAATTTAAGGGTGAAAAATGTATATTCTTTATGAAGTGAGTAACTTATAATATATATATAGATATATATACATATATATATCATATATATATATATATATATATATATATATATATATATATATATATATATATAAAAATGTAAGCAAGTACAATAAGTGGTCCTTCCAAACAATGGGACCAATAGGTCATTTTGATCCCCCATTAAATATTTTTATACCTTTCTAAAACATTAGGAGACACATTATATTTTACAGACCATTTTAACATACACCAGCACACCTTAAACACATCTGTATTACCTTTCTACATGAACATAGATTACCTCAAACATCTGTATGCAATCTGTCTTTTGACCTTTTTTTAAAAAAAAACCCCCAAAAAACTCTTAACTGACTCATCTTGTGTTTCAATCAGATCCTGTCACCCTCAATGAACCTACAGGTGTCAATCCAGTTCTCAATCCTGTCCCAACTTCCACACCAAAGTGAATTTCCTTTTCAGTTGATAATAATCTGAGGTTTACTTCTCACGCCTGAAAACCACATGATCGAGCTTTTTTTACTTCTTCTATAATACTGTTACAGTTACTTTTGCTCTTTCCAACCTTGCACATTTTATCCAGAAAAATTCATGCAGTATTTAATGTTACCATAAAATAACACACACACACACACACTGCATGCTGCAGCATGTACAACCTGAAAATCGAACAGAAAAAATCATGTGTTGTTTATCCTTAGTGGAATAATTGCAATAAAAACTAAATATATAATTAAAAAGAAAAAAAAGAGCGAAAGTAACAAAAGAGAGAAAGAACGAAAGAAGGCAAAACAATGATAGAGAAAAAATATGAAAAAAAAAAATAAAGGAAAAAATAAAGAAAAAAGTAAAACATGAATAAAGAAAAAAAGAAAGAAAGAAAGAAAGAAAAAAAAGAAAAAAGAAAAAAAAAAAAAAAAGAGAAAGAAAGGAAAGGGGGGGAAGGAAAAAAAAGAAAGAAAAATTAAAAAGAGAAAAAAGAAAGAAAAATGAGAGAAATACAGACAGAGAAAGTAAGAAGGAATTTGTTTAAATTAAATAGAAGATTCGTAGATGTTTTTTCTTTCAGTTTTCTGGGTCTATTAGCAGATTATTTTGGTTCTTCTTATGAATAAATGGTTTCTATGAAACTATAATATTCCAAACCAACAAGACTCGAAGTTAAACTTGAAATTGGTTTTTTTAATGTCTATAAGTGAGTACAATAGTCTATTTAGTTTATTAAAATCATAATCAAAAACACAATTCACTCTATATTTCTACCATCTGCGTCTCTGTACACATCATACACATGCAAGGGGACGTTGGCGTGTCCGGTGTGGCGTCTTCGCCTCCCCTGATTCCGGCAGGGTTTGATTTAAATCTGACTAAGTGGCCTCCCCTCTCAGTCTTAACCACGACCTGGCACGCCACCTCTCTTCTACGCTGTCATTCCTCTCTCTGTCTCAGTGCCTTCATTTTTCCCCTCCCTCTGCTGCTCCTTCTATTCAGGATATTGGGAAAGACCTTTGACAGGAAGGGGAGGCCCGTGGGGTGTTAAGCGAGGATATGGAGCCCACTGTGTTAAATTACTGTATCACTTTTCAGCTGAAATCTGTTTCCTAGATGGAGTTCTGTCAAAAACAACTCCATCTGCATTTTTATCAAAAATTTTTCGTATGAATATATACACAGATCTGTGTATTTTAACTGTTAATGCATGAACCTACAGCAACCTTAGGGCCCGCAGAATTTTATTGGTGCCGCCAATATTTTTGATAATTGATGATCTAACACAACCATTATCAATTTTATTTGTTAAACCTCTGTTGCTTAAATGATACCAATGTTTTTACCCTTTTCGTGCATCCCATTAACATATTATTTCGTTGTTTTTTTTAACATTGCATTCTTGTTTAATTACCATTGTCTATTGATGACATATCAAAAAACAACAAAAAAACTGTCATTTCATGTACTCTTGGTTGACCCCTGGTAGCCATGGGAGCTTTAAACAGCTGCTTAGTTCACTTATGCCTTAGGCCAGCTTTAAGCTACAGTCTGTGCTAGAAAGAAATAAACCACAGCATTACTTTTATACTGCAAGCGACATTCATGCAAAATATTCACTGCAAATATTTATGCTTAATATATAAAACAACTTACAGATCAGCTCTCTATACACGAGGCCTAATGCCTGGTTTTGTTTTATATTTCCGACATTAAAATGTATTTAATATACGGCATGCCCCGAGCTGACAGCATCTCATACAAAGTGTATTGTGTCATCTGTAGCGATGACAGGAAAAAATAGGGGAGGAATAAAGAAAAATCCAGCACTCGAGCAGAAGCTATTAATATGCAAACAGATAAGACTGCCTCAGTTTAATTTATATAATATTCCCTAAGGAATCATTATTATTCCAAGGATCTTTCCAGCAACATTTGGCCTTTAAAGAAATTAACTTTGTCTCCTTGCTAAGTACACCAATACATCAAGCCATAATCTCTCCAGTAGATGAATCGTATTTCAAATCATACACGACGAATGTATTCGTATTTCATATTTTTCTAATTTTTCCTGTCTGACCATCTGTATGTATTAAGTCTTACTAAGATTAATCTCTTGATCCTATTGGAGCAGGAGCCAGGTGTTTTCCCTAATACAAGCATGGGTAAATAAGGCTGAGTATCAGGACCTAATCCCTGGCATAATTTTTTATATTTCAGTAATATATTTGGGACAGTGATTTCCCCGTCTTATACCAATGTCAGACTCGCTTTTCTGATTCTTGTGTGTGTGTGTGTCTGTCTGAAATCCCATATGTGCTGCATTGTGAATATCAGTGGCGTATGAAATTGCTCTGCATGTCTCCAGATCGCAGTGCTAAATCATTTAAGAGCTCCATCCCTTTTGAATGAAGGATAAGACTTGCTGTGGGTATGGGTGTGTGTTATAAAGTAAGATCGGGGTGTTTGCGGCCCAAGAAGGAGAGAAAAGGTTTAAAATATCATCTGCTATATATGTAAATATGAATACAATCTCACCCGGAGCCACTGTCAAAACATTGATAGCTTATATAACAATTTTTAATAGCTGACTTACTTCTGTATGTTGTCCCTATTTTTTAAAGAAATAATTTATATTTAAAATTGGTCCTGGGGGTCATTTTTTCCTTGGATTTAATTGTGTAAATTTATTAAAAATGTTTCTGATTTTAACTCTAACCTTAACATTAGTCTTTACTGTCACACATCATGTCATGCAGTTGCAGGAATGAGACTAAAATCCTATAAAAAAAAAAAAAAAAAATTAGGAGCAAAACTAATATTAATTAACTATTTGTTTCGCTCAAATAAAATTTTATGAAACCCAATGACATTATCCTTACCCATGCAGATTTGTACTAAAATGAATTCATGATTTGTCCATTAATCCTTATTTTAAATTTAATTTGCATTATTTTTTAGGACTACGAAAGACCAAGACATTTTTATTAGATCTGTCCCATGTTTTGAAATGAAGATCTAATAATATATGCAACTACTTACATTTAAATATAAAACATATCAATATTTTGCCCCTTTTTTAGTTTTGTTTTAGTTTTCCCGCTCGGCAGACTGCTTCCAGCCCTGTAAATCTCTTGTGTTGAACAATAAAGTGCGATGATTAAGGCAGCCATTTGTGATATGAAAATGAATTCCTCAGCCCTCGCGAGGCTGCACCTGGGTCAGTGCTCGCACGTCTCAAGCGCATGCTATAATTCATCCTCCGCATTATCTCAATAATGATATATGCCCAGAATTATGTATAGGGATGTTTCCCCTGATGGCGATTTAAATGGTATTCGAGAAAATCTTGCAGATCATATTTGCCCTCCACAATCCTGAAGGTGGCAATCAGGTTCCACCTCGCCAAAGGGAATCATGCTGAAATCATAAGGATCGACTGGCTAAGGAAAAGATCCAGGTTTGATTTGCATGGTTGCAGGTCAGATACAGACTAAAGGAATAAAGTAAAAGCTTGATTTAGGTACATTACCTTTTTCTGCTGGATGAGCTTTTATGGTAATTATAATTTATTGTGTATGCTATGATTTTCAAAAATCTATTATATTTTATAAGTCGCATAAGCTACTCAAGTAATAAAATGTACCTTACAAACACAGCTGTCACGAATAGAATAACATGGGATAGGTGACACATTAAAGAAAAACCTTCATGTTCCTAAGCTACTAAGTTCTACATTTACCTTTGTTTTATCCTTCCTGTATTTAGCATTAAATGTTAGTGTTGTGTCACATTTGTGGTTAATACAAAGCTTATATCAGGGGTCACCATCTCGGTCCTTGGAGAGCCGACCTCCTGCAGAGTTTAGCTCCAACCCTAATCAAACACACACCTGAAGCAGCTAATCAAGGTCTTGCTAGGTAGACTTGAAACTTACAGGCAGGTGTGATGAGGCAAGTTGAAGCTAAACTCTGCAGGAGACTGACCCTTCAGGGCCGAGTCTGGTGACCCCTGTCTTATTTGAGGGTAGACACTCAGAGAAATATTGATAAGGTGTGCCAACCTGAGGCTCCTGCTGTTGCTCACGATTATTTAGTACCAAAACTAAGACCATATGACAGTATTTTGGTTTTAAAAGTGATGGTAGACTGATTTTCTATGTACAATATGTAAATCTGGTGTGGCAACAAAAAGGGGAAACACTACAGATCTTTACAGTCACTTTAAAACCAAGAACAATTTGTATCAGCTAAATTCTGCAAATAATATAACCAAAATATAACGGTTATATCAGTTAT
Organism: Bagarius yarrelli; assembly: GCA_005784505.1. NCBI lineage: Eukaryota > Metazoa > Chordata > Actinopteri > Siluriformes > Sisoridae > Bagarius > Bagarius yarrelli. The sequence goes on from VCAZ01000080.1 coordinate 2,011,214, forward strand.
CACTATTTAAATATTGATCATGCTATTGCATATCAATAAAAATCATAAAGTCGGCTAGAACGGCGGTTCCCAATAGGGGGGCCCCGACCCAAAAGGGGGCCTCAGCGAGCTCTGTAGGGGTCGCGTTATATTTTAAAAAATGTTGAGCAGTGACCTTTAAGAAGGACAATCATACTGCATTAGCTAATTTTATCCATGATCCCTGGATGACCTAAAAATGGACAAATTTGTAATTCATCCTTCACAAAAGCAACAGAGTCTCACAGATTTACCTTCAGCAGCTAATAGTAATGACCCAGGCATACTAGACCCAGGTGAGGGAGCTCCCAACAATTCGGGTCGCAGTGCAGCAATACTTGAAACAAGAAATGCAAAGAAAATCCCAAGGTTGAGAACCACTGGATTAGAAAACATGTTTACTGGTAAGATTGGTTAATAAGTATAAATGTTTTGGTTCCAAAAGTTTCTGAAAGCTTCACAATGAATTCAATACACACCTAAAAAACAGCATAAACTTTTGTGCATATTTCTCATAATCTACTACATGTACAAACACTGACGCTCTTTGAAGCAGTGACTTCAACTCTTATGCAAAGTTGCACAAAGGTTCAATCTTTTTTTTTGACTAGTTCTGTTGATATGTATGTGCCTCTTTGTCAAAGGTTAGCATTAAAGTCTGCCCGGAGCGTCAGGCCCTATTAACAAACCGAGAAGGCCAAACACTGGCTGTACTTGTGTACACATGTGTGCATGTTTCCATGTATTTAAAAACCCTATTTAAAATAAGAAGTTGGTAGTCAGATTATGGTTATGGGTGGCTGTGTATCAGATTCTCTTTGAACCATAAGCGCTTGCAGGACTAGCGGCATAGCAGAGCTCCACATGGGGCAGCCAAACCACTCATTCCCTCTTTCTTTTCTTCCGTCTTTCCCTTCTTTCATCAGGATCTGGGCCTCTAAGCGGTGGATACAAAGCTGCTGCCAAACAACTTGAAACACCTTCAGTTGTGCTGTCACGATACAACTCACGATCACATTCTCAATTTGAAGATAATATAAGGGATTTTTTTTTTCGGGCTAGCAGCATGCTGGCGACACAACCGTCTAAGCCCGTTATAATCTTTCTGTCTGTGTGCCTGGGTCTGAATGGCCTTGATTAAAATATGTGATTGGGAGCACATGGTGGCTGAGTGGAGTGTGTGTATGTGTTATATGTTTTTCACACTGGGAAGGTGCACAAAAAGGGAAATTGCAGAGTTTTGCTGTGCTGTAACCTGATTCCTGAAGCAGATTTCCTGTGTTAGCTTTGCACGCGTGGCCTGCTGACTGCTCTGTGCTTGCAAAGGAAAATGCAACACACACACACACACACACACACACACACACACATACATCCGCTCCAAATCAAGCTTGGCAGCTCAGTGGAGCCACTAATCTCTTTGTATACACTGTGTGCATTAAAGTAAGATTTAAGGAAACGCTACTGTTAAGAATGACAGCGCTAGTCTCTTTATTGACTTTTCAACACAACATTATCAAAGACAGCTCTTAGAAAGGTGCTCGTGCGTGAAGGTTGATGTTGATATTTCTGGTGACAAAGTGATGATTAATAGATCAACTTTTCTCCACGGATCAACCATCGGCGCTGTTTTTTAAATAATTGTAAAGTAATAGAGATGAATATTATTGAGGAAAAAACCCCAATGCCTCTAAATTTGCTTGAATGCATTTGGGGTTTAAACATCTAAAGTACTATACACACTTCTGACTTGTCATGGCCCGGGTGAAAGATAAAAAGTTTTCCGGACTTGTATCCGTTCTTTCCCTGCCGGTAATCTCCCACGAGCTCTGAAATCCCGTGCCGCATGCAGATTCCGCCAGCATGAATATTACTGTTCATATTCTTAAATTCTCTTCTCATACTTCTGACGAGACATCCTACGCACCGTGTTCTACCGGGAATTAAATGTTCTACACAGGATTCGTCAACGGCGTAGACTTTTGCGCTTTGGGGAAGATTTAGGCTTAGCTCAAAAGGTTGGAGCTGTTATTTAAAGAATGTAGTGTAACCCACACTATCTGCTGAACACTACGATTTTCATAAACACATGACACGACAGCTCAGGTGTGTGGGAGACGCCGAAAGCCACCGCTCAGGTGCTGGATCAGTGACAGATGAAACACGAGCAGGAGTAAAGCAGATTTAAGTTGTCCTTGGAGGTGATACCTGTGCCACTGCTGTGTGGCAGCACTGCGGGAAGAACTTAGAGATCAATGTAATGCGCATAAAGCTTATTAAAATACTGTTGACATGGAGGAACGCATGAAAGATTACGGTGGAAGTGTTGACACCGTGCCTGTCAGGAAAGTGTGTGAAAATTACACAAGGCGTCACAGAAATTTGCAACAAGATGTCATTACATATTTTGTTTAGTTCGTTCATGATGGTAATTCTTTTAGCATACTTTATTTTAACGTGCTACTGAGCTATTTAGCCTGGACAGCATCGCTATGTTTATGACTCTACGAACAGTAGTTCTAGATTTAACCACTAAAGAAGGTTTACTCATCAAAATAATGTCTCACTGAGAGTTTTCTATATTCAAAGAACCCAGTAAACAGGATATATACTGCAGTACACAACAGGTAAAAAAAAATCCAGAAAAAACACCTCATAATATGTTACTAGATAGTCCAAGTGGTATTTTTTGTAAAAAGAAACGTTTCACTTTAACCTCTGAAACCTTAAAATTTTTTAAGTTGGTCGTTTTAAAGCCACGTTTTATTACATTAGTGTTGTTTCATGAGTGAGACAAAGAAGGGTAAAGAAATGATGTTCTAGTGTAAATGATAACACAAACTGACCTGGTTTAAATGTAGCTCTTAAAAAAGTGTGCATTGTTAAAGATGGTGGAATAAGAGGAATAAAGCAGATAGAAATATGCTCGTTTTGGAAAAATAAAATTAGTCACTGTCCATAATGCTCCTATCATCAAACTGCATGCCGTATTGTTAAATAAAGTATACAGTGTAATACATCACATAGACACACAGTCACAATTCTTCAACATGGGAGCAAAACAGCTTTTCACCATTTAGTGTGCCCCGATTGATGGTCATTACACATCGAGAACAATATTTCAATATTACGTTTACAAACTGCCACCGAAACTTTCTGTTTGAATAATGGGGGAAGTGGTAGCTCAGTGGTTATGGTGTTGGAATGCTAAACAGAGATTGTGGGTTTTACCACTGTTGGGACCCTAAGCAAGGCCCTTAACCTCAATTGCTGGATAAATGAGAAGAGAGAGAAATGTGAATGCAAAAGAAATTCAGAGCGACAGTACAAGCGAAAGCCAAAATTTAAAACCAGTGCTGTACACTATGTACCTTTCAGAGCCTGCAGTTTAGTCTATCTGTGTGGGTGTGTGTGTCCATACCTTCAACATACTGCCAATCTCAATTAGTTCCTTTTGAAATTGGTGGTCTTCTGTATTAATATGTAGCTCCAGTACCAATGACATCCTGAATTAAGCTTGGAATTTTTCTTTTTACGAATTTTTTAACTAATTCGAAAAAACACGTAATGAAAATTTGTGCAAAGACATTTAATCTTTCTTTGTTTTCCTTCAGTTTACTTCTACTGGTTTTTGATAATCTTATTTTTTTTCAAGCATATGTATGCATGTGTGAGCGGAAGCGAGAAAAAGGAAAGTGATTTGACTGTCAGCAGGTAAGGCCAGCCCAATATCAGTGGAGTGTGAAATACGCCGGCCAGATTGACAGCTGAATGACAGATACCTGTGAAACATATTCTCTTCTCCGGGACCCGATATAAACAAAACATTATCAGAGCCGCCCTCAGGATTTGCCTCCTTCTCCCAGATCACTGCCCTCCCCCGGTCTGCAAAAACCAAAGCAGTCAAGTTAAAATATTGTGATGTGGCAGTCCTGTTGATTTCTATTGACTTTTTTATTTATTTATGTTGCAGTGTGGCTGTGTGGCAATTATGAATGTATGGAGAGCTGGCTGGTGCGCTTTCCGAGCGTAACTTGAGGGGTGATGGAAACTGATTCTTTTGTGACAGCACTCTATGCATTTGCATGGTATATGTATTATGTGTGTGAATATGTGTGTGTGTGTTATGTTTGTGTGTGTGTTATGTTTGTGTGTGAACTCATGCTTGGCCGCTTTTTAAATAAGTATATGTCTACAAAACCCCCTTTTTTAGTATATTGCTGAAAAAGGTTGCATACAAGCAAGAAGAAAAACAGAATTTGGATATATGTCTTTGTCTTCAAATGTCTTTCCTGCTTTTCTTTATTCTGTTCCACTTTTCTGTTCATTTATTCCTAATTAGTACTTCCTTGCCTGGATCTCGTTAGGTCACCTTGTCGTGAAGAGACAGAGTAGAACCCCCCCCCCCCCCCCCCCCCCCCCCCCCTCCCCCCCCCCCCCCCCCCCCAAACTCTTTAAGACGAATGACTGCATCGTACCCTTGACCAGGACAGTCTGTTCCACAACAGTTCTTGAAGATTTTTAGTGACAGATCCTTCAGGGACCGTTCCTCTGCCTTTTCTTTCTCTCTGCATTATCAGCTGAGCAACAGACCACCTTCTGAGCTGCTCTGCTAATTATTCCATTTGCAAGATAAATCTTGCCGGCCGTGTCAGATCAATCATAGCTGTCATTTTTATACACGCAAACCACAGCGCTACATGGAAGTATTTTTGCCCCACATGCATTTTCTTTATAGCCATCAATTCTCCAAAGTCGATTCTTTGTGAAGCTGGACAGGAGTTTGGAATGTAACGAATGAGCGAACCTGGCATGGCCGATTTTTCCCAAACTTCCATGAAGTTTGTTGTGTCCGTTTGATTTGGTTGCTTATGAGATAAATGTCAAATAAGGAATAAATGCATAATACAGCCTTATAGTGTCATAACATTGACATAGTTTATTTTTACGGCAGTTATGCATATATGTCAGTACCACCTCCGTATTTTTTAACCAAAAAAATGACAAACTTAACTACTTGAAGCTCAACAGACGTACGATAGTAAAACAAACTTTCTTACTATAAAAGTTTTCATGAAAAAATAGAATAGTAATAGAAATCCATAATACAGCTGTAATGTGACAGGATAAAGTGCACGTAATCACTGATTAAGAATTTTTTTTTCCTTAAAAGGGCAAAAAAAAGCGTACATACATTTTACAGTCCTGTAACTTAACTTTAATTAAGGAGCAGAAAAAGTAATTCAACTTATTGTTACAGTGTGATATTTATATGCACATTATATATATATTATATATTTATAAAGAGATTTTTTGGATGTTGTCATTATTGTGTCATGCCATTGTTAAAAATTATTTATTAAAATATCACAAGAGCTCACAAGCAACATATGAAATGAATTACACATAAGGCTGTACTTAAATAAGAAAATCCTGACAAAATCAAGCTATGTCAGTGGTATTACACTGTAATAATATTATATGCACTTTATGCATTTATCCCTTCTTATTCTCTCTCTCTCTCTCTCTCTCTCTCTCTCTCTCTTTTCTCTTTGTCTTAATTAATCGCAAATACTTCCCGAAAAAAAATAGTAATTGTAATAGTAATATATAAGGAAGTGGTAGCGCATTGGTTAAGGTGTTAACCTGACAATTGGAAGCTCAAAGTTTAATTCATAGCAAGTTGTGCCCCTGAGCACAGCCCTTAACCCCCAATTGCTCAGTTGTAAAAAAGAGATATGTGTAAATCGCTTTGGATAAAGATGACTGTCAAATGCTGTGAATGGATATGTAACATTAGATATGTTGGACACCTGCCAGTTGCATGAAAAAGCAGCCTTAATTTTTTCAATTTTATGCATTTATTTACTTTTTCTGCCGGGCATCATGAGAGTAAGTTAAAGACGCATTAGCTTGACCAGAAAACTTAAGTGTTATTTGACTTAACTTTTTATAATGCATTAGATATTTTAAATAGTTAATGTATGTGGTATGCTTTAACGCAATAATTTTAAGATTAATTTATTAATTAATTTTAATAACTATTTTAGAACTTGCCAGTGGTGAGCAATGTTTTTTTTTTTTTTTTTTTTAGTTATATGTCTTTTTTTTTTAATAATGTCCACAAAATTGTCATGTGACTTACACCTTAAATCTGACAAAATAGATAAGCATTAAGAAATGATTATAAACTGGAGATTGATATCAGAGCGTATTAACTACACTCGATTTACTGCACTACATCTCTTTCTGGATCGTTTGTCTCCTTGGCATTTGCAGAATATCTTTCATGTCCACAGTGTCTGTTAACAGCCATTGAACATATATTATGGAGTAGATATTTGTATTAGGGCACATGTCCTGGAAAGGACCCTAAGGGTTTACATCATGTCTACAGCATGTGTACACTATACAAGCTATTCAGAACAATCATTCGGTCCTTGAATCCTGTTCTCTAAGTTGTTCCACTCTAATAAACAGGACTTGTCTACTGAAAACGATGAGGAAAAAAAGATTTAAGCTGGATAATAATTTCATTCCTTGCGTGCATGTTATTTGTTTTTGATGGTGAGGATTAAGGATGTTCATCTGGACACAAAGCCGAGCGACGCTGATCACACGGGCTGCAAAATAAAAAGCAGTTTATTTATTTTTCGGTTGCTACACGCTTAAAAAAGAACGTTTAACAATTATTTGGTCTCCTAACGGATTTTTGTTGTCGTCCCTGGTGGTTATTAAATGGTTATGAAATGAATGGCATTACTTGTGATTAAATTATTGTGAATCTCAGCTCGCTTTCTGTCTCTCCTCCGTTGGATATTTCTAAGAAGTGGTGTAAAGGAGAAATTAGGTTCTTTCAATGCTGCTGCTACCTGCTATATTATATCAGCAGCCGGCAACAATTCATCTTAATGTTTTCCTGAAAGGATTTTGTGGCTTTTAATGTGCTTATATTAGTTTAGAATATGGCTCCCTTGCAAAGGGGAATAACAGATCATCCAGACTGATGGTTGAGGTATGATGGCAGCGGCTGAAATGTCCCGATATGAGCTGTATTACATGCACGAGTGATTCCGATGCTTTTACTGTAATTGATTCTTTTCAAAGGCGTCTTCTCACCTGACACATTCATTCTCCTTTTTACATCTCTCTCTCTCTCTCTCTTTCTCTCTCTCTCTCTCTTTGCTTGTTTTAAAAAGCATTCAAGCGTATCCTCCATTTTAAAATTCTGTAGATATTGCTATGATTCTGACCTTTCAGGTATCTTGTGATTGTAAAGGCGCTAGATTGTGCTAAACTAGTATTGACTGTAACGTATTACCTGTTTGCATTTAATCCCTCAACAAGCTCACAACCTTCACCTCATATCAAAAGCTCATTCAAACGACGTTTTTGAAACTTTCTACATTTTAGCCACACTGATTGCGTATTAGCTTGTAGCTAAGTGGCATGCTAGGCTGCTTTAAGCACTTAGATACTCTAGATCACAGTGCCAAAGTACATTCTGAGCTAATTTTTTTTTTATAGCCTGGGAAATATAACAATGGTGTTCTTTCCTGGTAAACAAGATGGAAGTTATTTTAAAAATGGAGTAATTAAGCAGGACGAACAGAGTCCCTGTGTAAAGCAGCGCACAGCAACGGCATTTGCATGCATTTGAATATGTCTGTGCGCCTGTTGGGATTTTGCACAGATGAGATTCTCGACGTCTGTGTTGTCTTTGTTCTAAACACCAGCAAACAAACAAAGAAAAGAGCCATGCTGCTGGAGGTTTCTTTTTATTACATTACACTACATTACATTACAGTTCTGACAGAGACCCATAACTTGAGTTTAACAGAGCAGGTGAGGGTTAAGAGCCCTAATCAGGGGCCCAGCAGTGGCAGCTTGGTTAAACTGAACACTTTAACCACTAAAATATCGCTTCTTTGCAAAATGTGTTAGTCTTTAAAGATGCAATAGGACATTTCGGAAAGTTTTGTCCCACCTTTGCGGTTTAAAGCCAACCCTCCTGTAGGTATAAACGTGCACAGACTAGAGGACCAGAGACAACATTATTACAATACATTAGAATATTTTATCACGGGTAGTATCAGTACTATTACCTAGTACCAAGAAATACTGTAACCATACCGTCATCTTTCAGACCCTTTGACTCCTTTAGTCTACTCCAGCGTGGGAACACAACACTGATATTAATTCAAGTTTTCTCTCTCTTTTGATTTTTTTCTGCAGTATGTGAACGTGCTGATGACAGGGTTGCCAGATAGAGTTATAACTGTCCATTCCATAAAGCTGAAGTAGTGGAAATCCCATTTTTTTGGTTGTTTTGGTTTATTTTGTTGCCAATTTTTACCTGGTTCCCAATCTGGCAACCCTGCCTGCTCACGTATCCTGTCTGCTCGAACATGTAGGAAAGCTTGTCATATTGTTCGGACCAATCCAAACCAACCCACCTATCCTGCCTTGAGGGAAATAATATTTTTTTTGGACTGATACAAAGCTGCATGAACTGACATCAGCCGGATTTTATTTTTCCCCTATAATTAATAACAAAAACTGCTGTAAAGTAAAAAAAATGTAGGGAAAATGGCGCTATATCTATAATCATAAGTTTAGCAAATAGAAATATCTGTAAATACAGTGTAAGTACATAAACAGGGTGAATGAATGCTTATATTAGTTTATAGTTTGCTGGGGAACAAATGTCCTTAAAAGAGTTGAAGAACTATTTGCAAGCTTGCGTGGACACATTGGATAAAATATATGAGAAAATCCTCACCTTTTATTAATTATTTAAGAATGAATGAACGCTAAACTATAAAAAGCCAAAATATTGACTTTTATTAAGGTACAGGTTAGGGGTAGATTTTGGAGTAGAGTACCATTAATGAGCTAATAGGAAACTTGTGCGTGTATAAAAAAGAGAAAGACAGACAGAGAGAGAGCGAGAGAGAGAGAGAGAAAGAGAGAGCGAGGGAGAGAAAAGATAAGAGAATTGCATTTCCAAGTTTAGTCGAGATCTTTTCTTTAGCTCATAATTAGAAAGTCCATCGATCAGCGAGGCAGAGCCCCTATTCATCTCGCTGATTAGACACATGACAAATGAAGGAGACAATAAGTGAGGCGTCAACGTGGAGAACGAGAGATGGATGGCTCATCTTTGAGAGGAGAAATGAACGCAGTTAACCCTGCCTCTGGGCCTAACCCTGTGTCCTGCAACCACACCTATCACACCATGGACCGGACTATTCACTCAGAGTTTACATTACGAAATTAACACCCTGATAGCAACACACACACACACATAGGCTCATCTTACCTTCAAACTTGCTTCATTCATTCAATGAAAGGATGAAAGTCATCCAGATGATTGATGAAGCACCAAGACTCAATTGTACTCACTGACATTAACTCGTCATCCATAATTTCAGGACTTGTTCCTTGACATCACTTTTTTTTTTTTTTAGGATAAATCTTACCTTTAGATGCATTGAATGCATGTAACAAAATCTTTAGCACCTAAAGACATAAAGACATAGTTTTTTCTCTATACAAAGCAAACTAATAGTTATAGACAGTAGATGACTTCATGTTCCATGGTTGTAAATATCGTTTTAAGGTCTATGACAATCAAACGTCTATTAACTTAGTATTAAATATCAAGCAAGTATTAATCAAGTTTAATGTCAAAAATTTTTAATTATTAGCAAACTTTAGATTGGGTTTAATGGTGTATATACAGTAAATTCCACCTGGGCACATATTTTTTCTAATTTTAAATAGTATTTTATAGTGGTGGGCCACCAGGGTCAGCAAGGCCTTCTCTGCTGGCCTGAACACTATCCGGAGCAATGACCTACATTTACAATCTAAATTGTTCCATGAAATTGTATACATTTATTATCAACAGTTTATTCAAACCTACAGTCTTCAGGTTAGTAGTCCAACACCTTAACCATGAGCCCCCACTTCCCCATGTTGATCTGCCCAGAGCTTTCAGAATCAGTAGTGCTGGCCAGTGTAACCTAAACTATATTAACAATGAGACTGTTTCTTTAACCAATCAGATTTCAAATTTGTTACACAGAATCAGTTAGCTGGCTCACAATAACCTCAGGATTTTTATGTCCTCTGATTGGTTAATCAGAGTTACAGCTAAGTTTGACTAGCATGTCTGTAGTGATCTGCACACATTAATACAGTTGAATTAGAATTTTTATGGCCACAATGGCTGACAGAGGAGAAAAAACACACTCCTCAGACATACTTAAAAGTCCAATTTGCAGAAAAGTTAGACATCAGGAGGAGAGGTTGGCTAACCCGGAGGCTAACTAGCTTGTCTAAGCCAGAGAAAGGGTTTGTTCGCCACTTCCAGACCAGTGCCTATGAGCGGTACCACTGGCTTGGTTACCATTGGTATTAAGAGGTGGATTAAGTCAGGCAAGTCCCCACTGAAAGCCCAGGTACCAACTGCACGGCACGCCACTGATATTTTCTTTGAGCAAAGCTTGTTTATTTTTAATAAACTAATAGAATTGAATTGTTTTTAACATTTAAAATTAATAAACAAACGGTTGTCCCTGTTTTTGTCTATAAAGGAAACCTATAAATACTAGAATGATAATTTAAGTATTCATTTTTACCAAACTAAACAACTTACAACATGTCTGAACAAAGTCATTACACCTCACTTCGATCGGAGCTTTTCATTGCCCACAAATTCTATTTTCAGCTTTAGTGCCTTTTAGAATACACAGTTAAGGATAAAATTAAACAAAGTGATGAAAGAAATGTGTTGATGTTATTACAGTATTTAAGGACATGGGGTGTTGTTTCTAAACATGAGAGAATGTCTGGTGGTGTGGTAACTCCTTGTTAATAGACGGTTGGAGGATGTGATGTCTACTGCAACGTCTAAGAGCCTTTTTCAACATGTTTAATTACAGACTAAATAGTGTCACTATGGGACTTTACAATTGGACTTTTAGCTGGTACAAGGCACTGATCTGACTCTTAACCCACTGAGTAAGATTGGATAGTGATGTGTGGCACCTAAAGACTTGGTCTCAGTCAAATAGTCCTAGAGGATGTTTTTAATGGTTTAAAACAATAAAAAAGAACTGCAGAGAAACCAGGATCAAAATAATCAATAATAATAATAATAATAATAATAATAATAATAATAATAATCAATAATAATAATAATAATTAAAATGCTTTGTTTAAAAATGTAAATAATTAGAAGGTGATGTAACTAATTACCAATGGCGTACTGTAGGCTTAGTAAAAGTAAAAGCAACAAGAACGATTTAGAAGTTTTAGAAGTTCAGGGTGAATCAGAAAGTCTTACTTCCTCCCCATCTCTCTCTCTCTTTCTCACTTTTTCCCACCTACCCCTCTGCCTGACTTTATTAGCCTACTAACTGCAGTCATATTATGCAAAGGAGAATAGTTCATCGGGATGGGGAAAAAATGAGGATGGAAAAAATAATAACCTTATAAAGATTAATGCTCCCTTCCACTTCATCTATCTATCTATCTATCCATCCATCTATCCATCCATCCATCCACCCACTTTTTTTTCTTCTTAGCACCCCAGCTCTGGTGCTCATAAGAAATCTGAATTGGTTTTTCAATTACTGGGAGTGCGGCAGCTCTCTGGCTAAACAAAGGCTTTCTGGGAGGCTTCAACCAGGCGATTTGAGATTATGCATTACCGCAATATCCAATTTAATAACTCGCATTTCCTATATTGTTTTTTTCTCTCTCTCTCTCTCTCTCTCTCTCTCTCTCTCTCTCTCTCTCTCTCTCTCTTTTTCTCTCTCGCTCTCTTCCTCTTTCATTGTATTTTCCCTCCACGGTGAAGCAGGCCTCATCTCGCACGCCAGGTTTCAGCAGTCAGAGTTAACAAAGACATTCACAATGATGAAGTCTGTATACATGGAGCAATACAGAGGCTTCTCAATAAGGAAACATGAAATTGGATTCATAGTTCATGTCCCCGAAAGAAGACGAAAGTATGATTTAATTAATTGTAGATGGGAGCGAATATTAGTTGGCGGCTAAATAGGCTTTTAATGTGGTTGGTACTGGCTTTCAGTTTGTCTTTAAATAAGCATAAATCTAGTTTTATTAGAAATCGAGAGCTTTTCATGCCTCTGCGTACTGAGCCCGAGTGTGCACAGTTCAGTTAATCAAAGGCATGAATGCTAGTCAGTTCATCTAGTTCCTACATTACACGCACACACACACACACACACACACACACTGTATAAATACTTGCCTTTGAATAGCCTACTTATTTCTTCAGGCACTGAATGTCATTCTTTTCATTTGCCACATTTCCGTACTTTTCGATTTGACACTTCTTGACGCAAGATCAGGTGACTGTATTTGCCAATTTCAAACAGACTGACACCATTCAGGCGTATTGAAATAAAGTCCTTTTTAGAAACTAATGTCATGGTGGATTGAAGAGGGTCATAAATAACTAACTTTTGCACCAGCCTAGAAAAATAAACTTCAGTTTAGAAAATATGTTTGTCCTCACTCGACTTGGCCGGTGATGCCATCTCAATTTGTCTGCACCATCATGATGGATGTGTATTAGAATCTATGCACGTAATTGATGTGAAAATCCTATTCAGGGAAAAGGGGTATGAAAGGAAAAGGGATTTTAGGTGAAACAAAATCAATTCTGTGGGATTTATTCAAACACTGGTAAAATAATAACATTTGCTGAATTTATCAGTATGGTCTGATAGATGCTAGCTTTTTCTTCTGGATGTTTGTTTGGGAATGTTTCTTGCTTTGAGTTTGACTGTTAAGCAGTTTCCAATATGTCATCAGTAAGTATCATTTAGGCAATGTGTTCTGAAGCTGGTTTTTAACGTTTTGCCAAGAAAAAAGAGAAATGGAATAAAACTGACTTTCTGTTTGGTTTGGCTCGAGGAAGTTATGATCAATGGCGTCACACCCAACCAAAGTGAGAAACACTTGAAAACAATTTGCTGGAAAAAACAGAAATGAGGATGGAAATTACTGACCAATTGGCAGTTGAAATGAAGAAAATGTATTACTTTATATTTATTTTACTCTCTCTCTCTCTCTATATATATATTTCAGCGGTCAAGTAAAAAATGAACATGCACACACATTAAATGCAGCTTAAGCCTTGCAAAGATTAAAGCTTGAACATGGATAAATGGGTCATTTGATATAAATCAACTGTTTGGATATTCTTTATGCTCCCTGTGTCTTTAGGGTCAAACACTAGATTCAATCCAAAACAGCTTCATAAAGGGGTAAATATTATAGAATAAAGTATAAATTTATTCTTAATGATCAAGCCAGAGGCAAAAGTGGCATAAAAAATAGCTAGGACTTTATATTAGGAATAAAACTTAAAAGAGAAACCAGACTTAGAATGGAACCCCTATTCTCTTCAGGTTCACGTCGGAGGGATAGAATTTAAAAGCAGTGGTTCTAAACAGAATTTGGACAAACACTTCCAGGTTGAAGGTCAAGGTGCTACCCACATGGAGCCATCATTAGAAACAGACCTATTGCTTATAACATTACCCACAATTTCATTTCTTCCATTCCATGGTTCCAGTGGCCATTTATACACCTAAAGAGAGATGTAGTTAATAAGAGTTATAGTATCCATGTAGATTCATCAGCTAATCTACACAATTCCTTAAGCAAGGAATATTTACTGTCTTAAAAACAATCACGAGCCAAAAAAGGGTCAAACAGGCAAAGCAAATCAGTCAAAGCACAGACACAGACATTAAGGACAACCCTGACAACTGTAAAAACATAGAGAATAAACCATGAACTGACTTGACATATAGAACATTGACCACTACTGGAAGGGAATTGTATAATCCTAGGCTGTTCTAAATGTAGTGATGCAGCAGGTCTCTCTCTCTCTCTCTCTCTCTCTCTCTTGCTCTCTCTCTCTCTCTCTCTCACCTTCTGATTTCTAAACTTTGCTCAACCAGATCACATTAAAAATAGCATTAAAATTTTAATGCCATTTCAGTCATTAGCATTTTGCTTATAGATTACTCCTTGGCAAAGTAAGTAGTTGGTAGCTAAACATAGTATATAGTATATAACATAGTATATAGTAAGTAATACAAGCTATTGTACATTTGTATTTCAAAGCAGATTATGAAGACATACTATATATTATAACATAACATTTAGTATTTTGGTTTAATAATGTATGCCAGTTGATGCATCTTCTCACCTAGGATGTGCTTCCGTTTTATTGTAAATCCGAAAAAAACAAATCTAAACAACTTGCTTTCATTGGTTTCAAGTATCTGCCATCATCATTTTTGAGGTTGCAGCCTCTGAGACTTTGTGGGTGGAATAAAAAAACATAGCAACATTTTTGTCAATCCACTCTCTGATGAACCATGCTCTACCTGCCAAGCTCTTGTGTAAACAGCGATAATTATAAAAGATTTAGTGTTTGAAGAGAGAGTTCTTTTGTTCTACATTTTCATTTCCTTTCTCTTGTAAAATGTCTTTTATGCTAAACAAAAGTGTTCTTGAGTGATGGGCAAAAATCAGATCTATTGTGGGTGTCAAAACCAAACAGTGCTCTATCCTTTAAGGGCCCATCGGATGCGACATGCACTTTTACAAGTTGTTTGAACTGAAATAAGTGTTGGCAGCATGTGTACACAACCACCGGTTATTGATAAAAGATACATCATCTTCTCCTTTCGGCTGTTCCCTTTTGGGGGTCGCCACAGCGAATCATCTGTCTCCAGCTAACCCTATTCTCTACATCCTCTTTACTCACACCCACTAACCTTTTTCAGGTGTCTGCCTTTGTAAAGGCTGTTCAAGGCCGATCTAGGATTGTTGATCGACGATGCCATTTTAGCATAGCATAGATCAACCTTGTGAGATGAAAAAATGTCCGTCATTGTTTCGACACTTGGGCAGAATGTTGCCCCCAATCTACCTAAATATGTAAATGTTTGTGCAAATTATTTATCACCTAACTGCTTTATAAAGGCTCAGTTTCAAGCAGGTTTTGGTAAGAAGATACTACTAAAAAATGAATCAATACCAATTGCTCATTTTCCTGCTTCACCTACAGAGGAAGTGAGTGTATCTTTTTTAATAATGTGCTAAAGTTAGCAATGTTTAGGATAAATTCAGAAAAGTGAACACTCCTAGAGAGCATTTTTATGAAAACTTCTCGTCAAACCTTTTTAACAGAATTCGTAATATTAAACAGTGCATTTAGGTGTATGTATACACACATGCACTTTATGTCTATCTTGTTTAGTGGCTATTTGTTATTTTGTAAATTCTATGTTTTGTGTAGCACCAGGGAGTCCTGGAGAAACGTTATTTCATCTCACTGTGTACTGCATCTGCTATATATGGCTGAAATGACAATAAAGCTCCTTGAACTTGAACTGAACTTGAACGTTGTAAAGATGACATGGTAACACTACAGTAATCTTACCTTTGTGGATGGTTTATAACGGTGTATGTTAATAGATAATAAGTCATTTAAAATTATTTTAAATTGTTTTCTTGTTTCGAAGTGCCCCACAGAGCAAAGGGGTGGGGTAAGCAGAGTTTATTAGCATTTAAAGCAACATGCCCTGGAACGGGTCGCTGTGAACAGAACATGTTTTTGACAAGGTAAAATGAGTGGTTTGTTTACACTACCAATGAGAACTTCTAATCAAAGTATATTAAAAAGTATATATCATATCAACTTGTGGAAAATAAGCATCTGATGACCTCTTTAACATTGTATTTTTTTTTTGCCTTTTTATAATTGACCTCAGCAGTAATAGTATAGAAATATGCTAACACTGCTACTGCTCCAGAGCTTTATCTCCTTTGTAAAAAATAAACAGATTGACAGAAATAGATCAAAAAAATTACCGGAAATAAGATTTATTTGCTAATTAATCAATATATAAATTATACAAAATAAAACAATACACACAAACAACTGGGGTATAAGTTATTATCTTTTGCAATAAAATAGTATGTTGTAACAATGCTATTTGTTGTTATAGGCTCTTCGAGGTAACATTCAGCTAAAGCTTCAAAGTGAAGGTTTGATGTGTTGGAGATCTGTGTTCAGCTGAGTGCAAGAATGAGGCACTGGAGATTTCTCTATCTAGCGCTCCTCTCGCAGGTAAATCAGGCTCTCAAGGGCATTATCGAATTTTCCTGTTTTTCTTCTTTGTCAAAGCTGTGTGTGTGTGTGTGTGTGTGTGTGTGTAAGAAGGGTGGGCTAATGGCGCAAGACTGACTTCTGAAGGCAGCTTTTCTCGGCTGCTTGATTCTCATTCACCTCTGCAGATCCACGTCAAAACCCAGACTGACCTTTTCAGGCCTCAGACAGCTTTGAAGTTGGAGGGAGAGTCAGTCTCTCTCTCTCACTCTCTCTCTCTCTTTCTAGCTCTCTTTTTCTATGTTTCTTTCTCTCTCTCGCTCACTCACTAAACATTAGCAGCTACAGAATACCTGTTATCCTTTTTGTTGGTCTTTTCTCACCTGGCTTTTGCATTGATAGCCTTCCAACATGCAGATTAAAACAATGTCGAAAAAATGCTCAAAATCTGTGGTGCTTTAAAATAATGCTATTCTCTAGGGGTGATGATGTCATGTCTGTCTCTTCTCCTGATCTGTTAGACAGTTTAAAATGTGTTAGCACAGGAATATGAAAAGAGGGAACTTCTTTTTCCCCTGAAAATGTCCAGTTGCTGTATGACACCTTTAAAGAAGATGTTTCAAATGTTATAAATCAACATAAATGAAATAATTACTATTTTTATCAAGGGAAAAGGGTGTATGTGTGTCAATTTTCAGTTTTAGTTTGCTTGTTCTCCCTGTGTTTGCG
The DNA here is from genome assembly GCA_005784505.1 of Bagarius yarrelli. Classification (NCBI taxonomy): domain Eukaryota; kingdom Metazoa; phylum Chordata; class Actinopteri; order Siluriformes; family Sisoridae; genus Bagarius; species Bagarius yarrelli. Next base: position 2,028,132 of record VCAZ01000080.1, read on the forward strand.
TGAGTGTGTAAGGTTGTTTGTCTGTATATGTCCATTCGAAGGACTGGCGACCTGTCCAGGGTGACCCCTGCCTTTCATCGAATGACAGCTGGGAAAGTCTCCAGCAGATCCCCAGGACCCTGATTAAGAATAAGCAGGTATAGATAATGGATGGATTTATATTTAGGTCATTATTTAATTTGATTTTAGCCATTAAACTCCTAACAAGGCAGTTTTTAATTAATCAAGAAGAGCTCTAAACAGGGGTACTGCCAGATATTTTGGGCCCTATGAAAGAATATAAGGTTAAGCCCCTTACCACACCCATTCCACACTGTTCCGACTAAAAAACAAATATCTTAGAATCGTCCTAACTAACTTCCCCTTCCATAGTGGCACCACTGGCTGTAAATAGATCAGACATTGCAGTAATTTTATATCTGATGCACTGATTGTGGACGTTAGTTCCCTGGTGGTCCAGTTGGTAGGATCCCACACTCTGTGGCCTTGGTTTAAACACCCAGGCGCTGAAGTTTTTATGAAGAATAAACTCTAAATGTGCTGCTTGTATCAGGAGGTCAATCTGCTGTAGTTGAAGCGACTGACTGTGTGTGTTAGAGTCTCTATGTAAATAAGAGGTTGAAAAAATTTAAGAGACAAGCAAGCCAGATGAGACACAATATATAAAATAAGTTAGTATTCTGTACAAACACATTATCTCACTGCAGTTCATGGGCAGAGAATCGGCACCCAGTTACTCGAATAAAAATAATTAAACAAGGTTTGTGCAAGTGGTGGATTTAAGTAAATCCTGACATAATTCCATTTGTTTATTACAAGTCCTGTGTTAAATTTGGCTTGATATTAGGGTTTAGTTCTTAATTAAAAGTGCTGTATTCTCACAATAAAATCAAGCCAGACCCTAAATTGTACCATGTCCTAATTATGTTTGTTTAATTAAAAGAGAAGCAGGACATTAGCATTATGTTATCCTTACCATGGCCTCGATAATCTTTTCCTCACTACCAAATCACACACACGAACACACACCATACTTTTATGGGATTTACTCCTTTTTGCCTTTTTGGGGTTTTTTTTCCTTTTCCCCTTTTTTTTCCTTGTTTTTATTTGTAGAGCAAAATTAATTTTATGTCTACTTTTCATAAAAGTAAATCATTTAATTGTTATCAAATTTTTAACAATAGTATATGTTTCTAAATAACACAGAAAAAGACTAAAAAGAGATTTCTAGCGACATTCTACCTTTATATTGTCTCGAAATAAAAATTATAGGCTGTGTGCTATTGAGTTAAATTATAATTTTGTTAACTATTTTATGTGGTGTGTCTGTTAATTCCAGCAATTTAGCCAAATAATCACAAACTTGAGTAGTTTCTTTTGATTTTGGGGTCTTTTTTTCCACAATCAGTCCATCAACGAGCGACTATTCTTCTGAAGTTCAGCAGTTAGTGCTTCTTTGTTCACGATTGCCTAAAGGAGGGACTTGTCTGCTATCGCTAACAGTATCACTGTACCCACACACACAACTGAGAAGTGTTCAATCAGACTAAATGGTAGGGAGGGCAAACAGGTTGTGATAGGTGACAGCAGTCTGAGTGTGGTTCAGTTTTCATCTCCTCTTCAGGCTTAAACTGTTCCCTTTTAATGAAATGAAAGAAAAAATGAGTGACAGAGTGAGACGGAGAAGTGAATAGCGATACCGGTAGTGCCGGCATGCAGTGCGCCGCCAGTCTTAAACATCTGATCTTATCAGGATATGGGAGACAGGGTGAGAAAGAAAGTTGGGTTCGGCTCAGATGTCAAAAGCCAAAGAAAACCAGTGATTAATGATTTTTTTGAGCAGTGGAGAAAAGGGCTTGCTCTTCCATTGCCAAATCTGAGCAGATGGGATGCCCAAGCCTTCATGCGTGTTTTTTTTTTTCTTTTTACCAGGGGCAAGTCCATCCCTCCCACCCTGTTCCTCTTTATGAAATATACAACTAAAGAGAAGTAGAGTATTTCTACTTGGCCTCTGACCTAAAATAGACAAAATAACAATTAAGACCTATTGTAATTATTTGTATTACCAATTGCTCTAATTTATTTGGACCTGCATTGATCTTACTGATGTTTTTATGCATAATTTTCCTAATGTGTCTTAGGCAAACACAGACTGGGTGAAGTGCACGTCTTTCTCTGAATCCAACATCTTAATTGCGGTTCCATGGGTAGAAAACCACATTATAATGAAACAAATTACAAAAAAAAAATATGAATAAATAAAATAATGATGTAATTAATGAATATATATGTGTATAGTAGATAAACTAATTTGATTATCTAAGAATCCAAGACTTCACTGAACTTCTGTTTAGCTCTTCTGATTAATAAACCTACATAATATCAGTGTTATAGTGTTTTATAGGTATCCAAGTACCAGCAGAAACACAAATCTATCCTTAGTGATTTTATTTTAATAATCTCATGCTCTTAAAGAAAGTGAAACTCATCAGAGCTCATGTGTCATCTGCTGTTTGGCAGAACAGCTGGCCAGGGATTAATAGTTTAACTCAAGAGGGCACACGGTCTGCCACAGTCTTAAAACTGCCCTGTATAATCTTTCGGGATTGTTTCGTAATTAATCCTAATAACTAGAGAAATGGTCAATGCGTGGATGAGTAAATCAGGGCCAAGACCGGCTTAAAGCCCTATTCGGACAGGACTAGTTTTACAAGGGGGCGGTAGAGAAATTTGTTAGACAGACGTACTATAAGATTTTGATTCCATCCGAATCTGCCATGTCTGTGTTTTTCCCCCACAACCTCTGTAAAAATTACCTACTGTTTTACAACAAACTTGGTGGTCTTTGAAGAAATTTAATCCCGTCTGTGATAGCAGAGAATGTTTTTTTCTAAAACGCCTTTTCTTCTATGTTTTGGTCAACGTCACCTACCATACAATCCCTTGCTAACACACCGGTATTTCGTTTTCAAGACTGGTTACTGTAATATTTCAGTGTAATGTCGGGGAAGATTACTTTCATTTCTGCACTTATGTAAATAACACGTATATTTTATAAGTTAAAAAGTTTATTAACTTATAAAATATAAGTGGGTTTATTATAAGAGCCCAGATCTTTAAGATCATGGTATTTTTTTTTTTTTTACAATCTTCTGCCACTCCCACATTTAAAACACAGACACTCCTACCTCTGTAAAAAACAAACAAACCTGGAGATGTTAGTACCATCTGAATCTGTACGTAAAATCAAAGACCTCAGCTGATAAGAATTGTAACTCAAACATAGTATGGAAAACTAGTATCGTCCGAATAGGGCTTTCTGGGTTTGCATATGGACAACAATCTAGCAATCTAAAATCCATATAACAAAAAAAACCTGCTAAAGAAATACTTTTTTTTAATTACCTTTATTTTAAAGAATAAATACACCATACATACATACACACAGCAAGAAATCCACACATTAGCACACATCAAGATACACAGTTCCCAGAAACCCTGTTCATTTGTTTGTGGAGCAAATAAACTACCAACTGAAGTAGCAGACAACCACATTAGAGGTTCTATAGCATGTGCCAACATCTTGCTCTAGGGTACTGTGGCAAAAAAAGGCCATATTTTCATTTCTTTCCTCATAAATGAATTGTGGACGCGGATCTCTAGAGGTTATGGTCACTGTAACGACTGAGCTGCCAGGCATGATGGTCTCGTGGGGAGTGTGTATGAATGACTGCATATCCCAGTGGCAAATGGTTAGTGTAATTTTACATACACTTAAGCAACATAATTTATGCACACATGTACAGTGAGTAGAGTGCATTCATATGCATGAGTGTATGCACACTGGCAAACACATCTGTACAATTATCACGATGGTACATTTGGACCCACACACGCTAGATTGAATATTCATGCATACGCTGCCAACTTACTTACTTACTGCTAGCAGCCTACTGAATCACAACATGTCGCTGCACGTTGTTAGTGTTTTGCATTCAAAATCTAACACACACACGCACACACACAACCTTTCTTTCTACTCCCGCCTTTCCATTTCTTTCACAGCCTTCTCTTTTACTCCCCTCCCTCGTCTTTTGTCTTCTGAGCTATGAGAATTGTCGCTGTAAACATGTTGACAAATGGCCTTTTGAAAGAAGACATTTCTTCAGTAACAAAGTGGATATTTGAGAAGGCTTGCAGGGCTTGCTTTACAGCCACTTCAGTGATCGGTTGTCCTCTCGCCAAGCACCTCAGGCCTCCCCTAGCCCACCCATGATGTCCCCGTCATAAAGGAACTTATTTATAATTGCAGCAGGGGCAGAGTTTCCTAAAAGCTTTCCTAACACCAATTCTCCCTTACATGAAGTTTCGCTGGCTCTGGATTATTCTGCGACAGCCAAAAGGTTTAATGTTCTTCACTAACATTTTAATATGATTTGTTTTGGCATCTGACATAAAAAAAGCGAATAGGAAAAAGAAATTGGCATGCGTAAGCAGTCAGGAGCGCAGCACAACGAAGGTCTTCGATGCCAAATTCCCTGTCAACGGCTGCACTTAGCAGAGGAAGGGCTCTATAAGAAAAGATGTAATTAACGTTATTGTGTTTCCACCCACAGCAGGCCAGCTTTGAACAGGAGCTGGTAATTCCTACTCATGTCTCTGAATGGCCTTTGTTGAAGTGGCCCTTGTTGAAAAATTGGATTATCCTACACACCTTGGTAAGAGGAGATAATCTCTGACCTGGGCTATTATCAGGACAATCCTCCATTCAGTTAACCTGGGCCCTCTAGCAATAACATTTAGCCTACATCATTTTTTCCCAATGTCTTAAAGTGCGGAGACATTTTAGTGTGTGTTCCATAATTTACACTCATTTGTGGGGTATTTATTAATGTCAGCAAAGTTGCCCTGGGTGGTATGACCAAAGTTTTATGACAGTATTTTTTAAATTATATCAGTTTTACAGTGTATGACTTTTTTTTTTATTTTTATAAATGACCAGGTATTAACTAGTGATAGGAAGTTCGGCTTATTTTACCAACTTGGACGTTTGAGTCTCGTTTAGCAAAATTAACAAATCTTTTTTCGAGTCATTTCGTTCATCACATGACAGCCCCAAAAACTTAACCAATGCAGCCAGAGCCAGAAAGAGAACTGATTAGTTTATGTCTCTAGTCTTCAGATTTGAGGTGTTTGTTCATCATGTGACAAGCCAATACGCTCAAAGAATCAGAGACAACTCTTTCTCCCAGAGTCTCTTTAAAGATTTGTTTAAAATGAACTAATTATTTAAGAAAGGAGAGCATCTGCTGAAGGATACTTGCACAGCAAAGTGTACCAGTATCATGCAAAACTTCAGGACGTGAACCTGCCGCCACAGTCAAACTGATGATGGAAGCGACTTAAACACAATCAGTGGAAGAATAGCTCGATTTTTACATTTACAGCTTTTTGCAAACACTCTTATCCAGAGTGATTAACATTTTTTTTAATTTACACAACTGAGCAATTGGGGTCAAGGGCCTTGCTCGGGGGCCAAGCAGTGGTAACTTGGTGGTGCTGGGAATCGGACCTACAATTTTCTGTTTAGTAATCCAACACCTTAACTACTGAACCACCACCTTTCACATTATGTAGGTGGGATGGTTCGAATAAATTCTGCACAACTCAAAAATATAGGACAAATGTCATCCTGTATTGACTGTATTGAAATAGGAAAAGTGATCAGGATAGTAAACATCAAACTGGTAGCAAAGTTAGAAAGTTATATAAATAATGACGAGGCAATTTTTCAGGCAAAGACAGGACGGAGTTTTATATATACTGATGTAATATTGTAAATGTAATAATTCTAATCTAATATTGTGTTCCATTAATACACCCCTCCAAGCTCTTGCAAGACCTATAAAGGTGTTCTGTAGTGGCAGCAGATCTTAAAAGACCTACAATTTGAGACATTGGCCACAATCTGGTCATCTCAGATGAGTTTTGAAATCCAAAAAGGTTCTTATAATCCTATGCTTAAATCTGTTGTCTTTGATTGCTAGTTTAACCTGGTCAACAACAGCCGATTAATAACCGTGATCAATTTTTTCCTTTTAATAAAATTCTGGCAGCGTCAGAGGTTTTTAGACACTTTCTTGCAGTGTGACGCCTTCTACGACGACCGTCAAACCAAAAACCAATAAGAGCGCCAAACCTAATGACGCTATTGGCACATCATTTTTACACCACTTTGGAAAAATGTGGTGGGCAGAACAGCAAGAGGAGAAACTTATTGAGGCATGTCATAAGCAAAATTAATGCTTTGGGGATTTTTACAGGATCGATGATGTAAAACTAAATACAATTCATCCCGTGTGCATCTATTTTTAACGTCTCGACTGACATTATTACAAGTGAGATCCTACAGAGTGACACGGGCATCATGTTTTTACAGCCTGACAAGCAACAATCACAATAGACTATTAAAAAAATCGCACAATTTAAACTCTTTATTAAGTTGAGTCTTTATTGATCAGACTTGGTTGACATTCACATCCCACGATCGGATTAAAATTAGCAGAATTTGGAGGCTAGGTAGACACATTGAGCCCTTCGTCAAACCATTCACTTTGAGACTCGGAGCATTAACCTACTGTAAGAAACCACCGCTATTGGGACATTCGGTTACCATGAAGGGGTGTACATGGTCCACAACAACGTTGGTGATCTGTGCCAAATCATCATACATATAAATGGCAAGTTTGCTTCTTTCCCATAGTGCATCCTGGTAGCATCTGTTTCCCAGGTACTTTATCCCAGGTAAGATAATAATTATAACAATCAAAGGAATACCTGTTCAACAAGTAAGGAAAATTATCTTTTTGTTCAATAAGTAATACAATCCATATTACAGCCTGCTTTAAAGTGTGTGTCTGTGCATTTGCGCTGGGGCTATGTAGCTGATGTTGCTGTGTGAAGGCCCTGACTAGTGGAGCGTTGCCCATGTGAGAGGTCCCGCTCTTAGCGGACGACTAGCTTAACACAAATCAGGCTTTCATGTATTCAGTAAGTGAGGCTCCAACTTGCAATAAAGGATCATTTTATCTTCTTAAATTTGTCCTGTAGCCTGCCTTTGATTCCTTTATCCACCATCTCTCTGCTTCACCATTATTTTTGTTGGGGGTGGGGTGTCTGGGGGTGGGGGTCACAATTTCAAATGTTGATGCGTGGGATAAGACATGGTGAGAGAGGTGTAAAGAATAAAAAAAAAAAGGGACGCATACTGGAAACATGGATTATTGAAAAAATGATGTAGACACAATTGTAAACGTTGCCTTCTGTGTGAGAAGCTTATTGTGTGTATCTGTGTATAATTGTGTTGTGTTCTCCATACCAACAAACTAAATTTAGCGAATTGAATGCTATTCATTTTTTTTTCAATAAAAATTGTATCAAATTAAAAAAACTATCAATCAAACAATAATTGCATGTTTTTTTAATGCTATTATAAATTTCTTTTCTGTTGCATTTTTTAATAACCGAACAGGAAAAAATGTTTTGGTGTAAATAACGTAAAACATGTTAAAACACCTAATTAGTGTGCTGATTAAACTGATCGGTATTATTTGTTTACCAGGATGGAAATCTTTCATGCTGATTTTCCATTCTCTTCTACCGAGAACAGGTTGTTGCTTTTAATCGGCTTAGGAGGTGAAGAACTGGCTTCGTCCTACTGGTTCCAGCCTGAGCCATGAGCATTGGGAATTTGATATGGCTCTGGTGTTGTGTTTGTGTTAATTCTGTGCCAGTCAGAGATGCTTGGTCCTTGCTGTGCCACCTGTTCAGACCTTGCAGTTCCCTTTGACAATAGGGCAGGACATTGGCAGAAAGTGTAGGGGGGCTTGGTGGAACCATCTCACAGGTGTGCTCATTAGTTGAGTGTTTGTGAGTGAGTGTGAATCTGAAAGTCTGTTTCTGCAATTTACACATACCACCTGCTCTTTGGATATCTTTGAGTATTTTAGACACTTGGCCCAGAACTGTCTGCTCCACACTATGACCTTAATGCATTATTGAAAATTCTCATGCAGGTCTTACTATAACCAGTTATAATACCCAACATGACTTTAAGGGACTCGAGTGATATAAAATATTCTAACGGTTAAAATGAACATAATTAGGAAGTCTTAAAAACAGAACATGGAAACTGTACTATCGGCTTAGGATGTGTTGAACTGGTAATTGGAAGATCTGTGTTCGATTCCCAGTGTCACCAAATTACCACCAATTGGCTCCTGAGCAAGGCCCTTAACCCCTAATTGCTAAGTTATATAGCCACCTCGATTTGAGCTACTTCTTAGCTACTTTAATTTCTTAAAAATCATTTGGAGAAAAATTTTTTTGTTTATTTTAGTGATAAACAGGTAAAATAATCAGTATTATTTGATTTGTATAATAAATAGGCACTGATATCTGAATTTAGACTATACAGCCCAAGGTAAACGTACTGACTGGAAAAGGAAAAACGGTCTAATAATCCATGAACAGAATCCACCAAGACGAAATGATCCAGTATTTTGCTTACGCATAATTTTAAAGGTTGGCAAAACAATGCTTTCGAAGGAGAAAAAAAAAACCTGGCAAGAATGTAGCACTGATCGCGTTGAATGTAGCGTTGATCACCAAGTTAAATATATTTTTTTGATAGTGCATTTTTTTTATTGTTTACAGCAAAGCAAACAAAAATAATGAATATTAAAATTTACAGTTGCCTTAAGTTACATACATTTATCTTTGTTGGTAAGTTGACGTCATGCTCCACTATCGCTTATTCAATGTTTGACTCGCATCGCAAAATCTGATCTGTCTGATTACACAGCAGACTCTAATGTACGTATTTGATTCATATCCGATTGAGGCCTAAAACCAATCTAAAAATAACGAAATCCATGTGCTTTTTTCCCCCTGGAGCAGGAAGGGTTAAGGGTCTTGCTGAAGGACCCAACAGTGGTTGACTTGCCGGTGATGGGGCTTGAACCCAGGTGTTTCTGGTTTTCAGATCAGTAACTCAGCACCTTTATACTGTATAATTTATTGTTTTATAAAATTGTTTGCTTTTGTTGCTATTAAACCTTGGATAATCAATTACAATTCTATCCGTCTCCAAACGCAGTCTAATCTATTTTAAATAATTTCCTACTTCATATCCGATTCTACGCACTGGTGGATATGTGAGGCTACCATATGGTTCTTGTGTGTGTCTTAAGTCTGCGATTCAGGGTGTGTAGTTTTTACTGCAGACCTTGTTAAACAATCTCATTTGTTCTGAAAACGAAAAAAAAAAACATTATCAAAGAAAGAATTAGTGAGTTAAGCTTGAGGATATGCGATCCAGTGTGCGTTTAAGGTGGATTCCAGATCTGACATGGAAAATGAGAGTTTATGTAAGGAGGTGAATTAAAGGGTGTGAAGATTTGGACACGCTTAATGCCATGTGTGAAAAATTACATGGTATAAGTTACTGCATATCCAGGCGGCCAAACCAAGAGAAAGATTTGCTTTTGATGTATTAAACTGATTTGTAACAACATAAGTGGTGGCGAAATGGAAACCATTAAGCCTTGTAGCGCATAGAGCACATGCAGCATTCGGAAGAATGCACATTTAAAGTCCCTGTGAAATAACTTAAAAGACCTGATTCGATTCTGTATGTAGAAAAAAAAAACTGATAAAGTGAAATGATGGCACGTTTGTGTGTTTTTAACTAATTTACACAAGACATCTTGAAATAAACTCAATGGTAGCTTAGTAAACTAGCTAAATATAAAAATAGAGAATGTAGAGAATATTCCTTACCACTGCCAGCACCCTTGACTGTAGACCTAAAAATATATATTTATATTCATTTAATTTATATATAAACAAAAAATTCCTTGGAAATTATTGAATACGCAACTAACATGAACAGATGGTAATGACAGTTTAGATTCTCTTTGCTTACTGAAGCAATAAATGATCAAACTGATGTTAAGTCAGTTAATCAACAAACTCGATGATTTGTGTATCACATAAATAAGGAAATATCCTAATTTAAAAGAATTAAGAATTACCTTCATCAGATTCATCACAGTTTAGCACAAACCTGTTTTTTTCCTTCTAGTCAAACTTCAAAATAGCTGACATGAAAATTTCTTTGTTCGTTATCATTAGGAGTGTCTTGCTAGTTGATCCAATTAAATTTCCTATTTAAAAAGGGTCCGTCTCATGGGACATGCCTGTATGTGTGTGTGTGTGTGTGTGTGTGTGTATGAGAAAGAGAGACAGACAGAGAGAGAAAGAAAGACACTCTTGAACCCGTGGCCGCCTGTGTTTGTATCTCCATAATTAGTCCAGGGAATTCAATGAGATCTTGTTTTGAGGGCGACTAAAGGTACCAGATGGACTTGGGGGGGGAAGGGGGGGAGTTGGGCACAGCAAGACAGGCAAACAAGAAAACAGGCAGAAAAGAAAAGAGAGGAGCGATAGATACAACAAAGGGTGGAGGGAGGTAAAAAAAACAACAATAAATGCATCACTGCCAAGATGGACAGACTCTCATCCCTCCTCCTTCTTCTTTCTGGTAATCCCCTCATCACTCCATCACACTCGTTCCATCCATCTCAGGGAATGCCTCACAGCCTGGTAAAGGCAGCTAGTGCTCTTTTCAGGGAGAAAGACATAATCTGCCATAAAACCCAGCCAGACCCCCGCTTGACCCATAAATATGCTGTTTATATTGGTGACATCTTCCTTTCCCTGTCGACTAAATACACATTGAAAGAAGCTTAAGAAAGAGTAAAGCAATGAATTTGCATCTTATGTACATTTTTAATGTACTGTAAGTTCGACACTATTTGATTAGTGTTTCTTTCCTAGTTTATATCAATAAATTAATTATTGTTCAACATTTAAAATAGAAAGTAAAACCATTGAATAGAAATGGAAACCATTTATTGCTGAGTCTTGTGTTGTTAATGTCGATAGATTATATTTTTTGACTTTCATTTATCTTTGTTAAGGAAGTCATGTTGGCCAAATGGGAAGTATTCACCTCTTGAAGCTCTAGATTTCCAAAAATTTGATGTTAATTAGGTTACAAACATTCTCTGTGGTTAAATTTTATCTGATCCTCCAAAAACAAGACAGTCGGTAAAAAAAAACAGCTACTCTGAATTTTGCCTGTAGTTTTAAAATTGTGTTATGGTGCCCTGGTGTTACATCAGGGTTTGTTTCTGATTCCTGCCCATTTTTTCCTGCCAAATAACCAATGAAGTTAAACGAATAATCATATAAATATAGAATATCTGTTGATTTCTGTAGATGAGCAATAAATCATAAATATGCAGCATGTCTATTAATAAATATTATTTGTATAACTGTTTGCTATTTTAACATGAAACGTAGGTTGTTATAGTGGGAATAAAGTAGGTTTCTCTAAGTTTTATCTCTGTAGTTTTTAGAAATTTATTTAGAAGAATTTAGAAGTCAAGCTCATTATCTGACCCCCTTCAACCAAATGATTTTATACTTAGCAGTATTTTTGTGAATATAGCTTTTTGTGGTTTATGGCACTTTGTGAAATAATAGCGACTAAAATGTCACACTATATGTACCAAAAGCACACGTTTGCACTGCACTTTGACGAATAATTGTAAAAGTTTCCATATGAAATGTAGCTTCACATACAAGAAAAATAAAAAATGATACTAATACGACAAAAAGGGAAAAAAGAAGTCCAAAACCCCACTATCCCACTGGAGAAAGACACACTGAGGTGTAACGAAGAACTAAACGAGGTCTCAGAGACGTGACAGAGCCGGTGACTTCGAGAAAAGAGAAAGTAGACATGCACGGAGATAAAAAGAGGGAGGGGAGAACTTCCACCCAGCCCAGGTTGACATGCGCTTGGCTCCCGGGCCATACGGCCCTGTCTTTTGCGCCAGCTGCACCCACCGCCTGACACTTTGACACGGGCACAGCGGTGACAAATAGCTGGGGCCTTCACCCGCTGCCACGCTGTCTGCCCGCCGCTAAATCAGGCTGGCGCTAGTGTAACACGGCCCTGCTGACAGGTCTTCTGTCACAGCATGGTGCTCATCAGGGGCTCCACGGGTGGCTTAACCCTACAGAAGGGGCTTGGACAGCACTCGTTTCTCTCGCGCCATCGTTTCTCTTTCAGTGTATTTTTTTTTTCCTAAAAGACATACTGAGGCTGAGAGCTCGAGTCCCAGTTGAGCAGGTTGTCAGTTCTGTATGTGTGTGTAGGGTCTGTATATTGGTATATTGAGTCCCCAGTGACCACATATTATGTTATAATAGTATGAGACAGTAGTTTGGTATTATAGTTTACAGGTTGGATATTTTACTGATATCAATTGATCGTTTTCCTGATGCATTTTAGCATTATATTAGACAAAAAAGTCAACTTTACAGGTTGTTGAGAAACGCTCAACCTGATACCACTGATAAAAACAAGAAGCTTGGCCATGTTTTCCTCTAGTGGGATACAGCAAGATCTTTCTAGATTTTTTTATAGTATTGCGCCATTTTTGTCTGCCATTTTGTTTGCTATTAAGAAAAAAAAAGTAATATCTTGTTAGATTGATAGCATAGCAAGTAGCATTGGCACTTTGACTGTATCTCTTCCATCACCTTTGACTTGTCTTACTCATTTGCAGGTTACTCATAGGTTGCTTGAAGTATCTGTGGAGTCTCCGTGTTCCTCCCACCTCCTAAAACATGCCAGTAGTTTCATTGGTTTAAAAAAAAGTACAGTCAGTGCATGGTCTACTCATATTCTCAGGCTTGAAGTATCTGTGGAGTCTCCGTGTTCCTCCCACCTCCTAAAACATGTGTAGTTGCCAGTATAGTTTCATTGGTTTTTACGTTTAAAAAAAAGTACCCTGTAATCTAATAAACTGTAAAAGAGTGTATATGCTGTAAAGAGTGTATATGCTCCACCGTGTGAGTCCTATTATGTTCTCATTTTACAGGTATAGGTCCCTGTAAATCTAATAAACCACTATAAAGAGCTGCTGAAATTATAACAGTAAATAAGTCAGGATTGTTTTTTGCTGCTTACTGTTGCATTTCTTGCTTTATTATTTTGTCTATACATGTCATTAGTTTCCTCAGTGTCCTCTACCGTCTTTTCCCTGCTGTTGACCAACTTTGACATTGTTGTTTGATTGTCTCAGCTGTGGTCACCCAGAGATAATAATATCCTAATTTTCACCTAAATATTTACTAGAATAACACGAATACCAAGTGATTACTTAAAAACTAATGCTGTAGTTCAGGAATTTTCACATTATCATGCCTACCTTTAAGTGGGGACCATGTCTCCCAGTATTACTGTGGAGGTTATGATATTTTAAATTTAATTATTTTGCCTATTAATGATAGATTAGTTGCTTATTTTGTTATTAGCATACGGACAAGTATAAGCATTAACGTTCGAGAGATAACCTTTTAAAAGATGAAGGATGAGACAAACAAATATTTTCTTGTATTAAGCAAAAAAAGAGGTATTTTGGTAAAATTTTCTGCATTCTGAAAAAAATAACTTAAACTTCTCTTTCCCAAAGCAAAAAAAGAGGTATTTTGGTAAAAATTTCTGCATTTGGCTATTTGTTTTTTTGTTTTTTTAACTTTAACTTCTCTTTTCCCAACCCATTTGGCTTTTTTTTGTTTTGTTTTTTTTGTTTGTTTAACCTGCTCTTTTGAAGTTTTTTTTTGTTTTTTTTACTTTTTGCTGCTCTTTAACAATAGAATATTTAAAGAACGTCTAACTTTTGGTGGTTAATTAATTTTATTTTAAGAATCCCACCTTTATTATCAAATGCGTTAGAAATCATAATAGAAGTAAAACATTAAATAGACATTAAAAGAATTAAAATAAATCTTTATAACCCCGGAATAAAACATTAAATGCATAAACTGATAGCTTCATGACCGATTCTAAAAATTCAAAGAGAGATTTAACCTATAGCCCAGCGTTTTCGTTACCCTGGAACTCTAACTTTAACCTCGGATTTTGCAAAACTCTTTATGCGGCAATTGGCAATCGATACCTGGACTTATCTCATCAAGCCTGGAGCGTTACTCAAACGATTCATTGCATTACCCCTTTACAGAGAGTGTTAGCCAAGCGTTACCTTTGGTAACGAACTTCTTTACATTCACATTAACATATGCGGCATATGGCAGACACCCTTATCCAAGCGACTTACATTTATCTTTTTTATACAACTGAGCAATTAGCAACAGTGGCAACTTGGTGGTGCTGGGAAACCCCTATCGAACCCTGATCTTCCAACACCTTAACCACTGCGCTGTGTTCCTTGTTTCTTGCTTGCTTGCCTATATTACTATCTTTGATTCATTCTGTTGTTCAATGGACCAGTCCAAATGTAGTGGCAGGCCATACTTTGGGGAACTCCGCTATAGAGAAGGCATTGTTGAAAGTTCTTTCTCCACTGTTCTTAGTTTCAGTTTTAGTTGATGGTCCTACATCAAAGCCATTAAGTTTTACATGAATATCAATTCAACCTGCCCAGTATAGTCTGACTTTATAGTATATAATCGTACAAAAAATTAGGGTTCTATTTTGTGTCTGGCAAAGGAGAAATAAAATGGATCATTTCAGGGTGTTTTAACCTCTGGCTTGGTCATTAGAGATTTAAATCCTATACAAATACAGCTAAAATAAATGTTCTATGTCCTTCGTAGCCACAGATGGGTTGCAAAATTGGAATTTTACTGTATACATTTAAGTTGAAAAACAGCTTTTGTGGTACGGTGTTATTCTTATACCTGCAGAATTTTTTCTCGAGAGTTTTCCAAACTCAGAGTCTCTGGATCCAACACTGCAGGTGTGTCACCACGTACTACTTCTCGAAGACGTGATTCTGTACAGTATCTATCTATAAAGTGCATCGACATCGGATAGTGTGTGATGTGGAGTCTACCTCGTTATGAGCAAGGTCTGCTTCAACTGTGCATCTCTGATTAATCTCGTCCTGCTTGACCTCCACTTCACTTCGAGGAGCCCCCATGCACATTACTCCAGTGCACAGTAAACTCTGGCTGATTAATGCCAAAAGAGAGAGAGAGAGAGAGAGAGGAGAGAGAGAAAGGAGGTGGCCATGTGTCAAATAGATCTGTTTCTTAGCAAACTATATAGATTATCTATCATTCTGTTTCTTGAATTTATGAGACATTTAGCATACTTTTCTCTTTTTTTTCTGATCTTTCCCATCATCTGACTTCTAAGCCTGGGAAGACCAGCTATATTTAACAATACACTTAATAGATAAGTTGCAGTATGTTTTTTTATCTTTTCTCTCTCTCTCTCTCTCTCTCTCTCTCTCTCTCTCTCAATCTCTCTTTCTTATTCTCTCTCTCTCTTCTGCTCCTCCCCCTCCTCCATATCTCTAGCAGCCGAAATGGAATTGGATCAAAGACGGGAGGGAGGAAGCGAGAAAGAGAAAGAGCGAGGGAGGCAGAGAAATCGTTCTCGCCGGGTTTTGTTGAAATATTTATAGGTCAGGGTTGACTGGCTAAATTGAATATCTATGCCGATCTGGCTCGGCTGTTTAACTTGTGCTTAGGCAAATATGTTTCCTAGGTGATAACCTTTTATGTACCAGTCTGACTTCATTGAAATGCATGAAGATAGAAACGTGTCACACTTCACAGGGTGCTCCCAGGCTGTCCGCCACCGTCTCGATTATTCAAATGATAATTGACCCCCACCTGTAGCCGCCTGTTTTTTTTCTCCTTACTCGATCACTTCATTGGCTGTTAAGATACGAAGGAGAAATATACTCCTGTAATTTACATTACAAACCTTGGGCTGAATGTCAAATACCTCCGGCTCGACGTGTTTATAGAAAGAAAAATAAGCAGAGAAATGTATGGGCAATTATTATTTTCGCCCACTTTATTAATTTAAACATGGGTTTGCTCTATAACTTCTTCTAAAGTCTCTCAACAAACGATCTGATATTGAAAGTCATCTATATATGCGTCTTTGTTGGTGGATATAATTCTGACGTTCAAACGTAGTAGAAGGCTGTCAGATTGTGACGCTTTTGCAAATACAGCAGAAACGAAGTAAACAAACGAAAGTTGCAATATATTACACCGACACCAAGGCCCGCGATGGCAATTATTTTTGCACTGGCGCTAAATTACACATACACGTATATGCACCAGGTCTCTAAAGAAGCGTTTGTTGGTTTAGAAATTTGAACCTTGTTCCGAAAAAAAAAGAATGATGCTAACTTTAATTTAGCATGCATGAAAAATCTCTGTAGATTTCGAATCATTTGAAATAACCCATTAAGAGTGTAATACCTCCCCATTATTAAATAGGATTGACCACGTGCTTTAATAACCCTCTTCAGATCCTGTACAAACAAATGCCCTCAGTTTAGCTCCTAATGAACAGGGAAATGCTGAATGTCCTCCCATTTCATTACCACCCACATTAAAAGGAAGCTCTAATGAAAGACATTGGAGTGCTCTCTCTCTCTCTCTCTCTCTCTCTCTCTCTCTCTCTCTCTCTCTCTCTGTCTGTGTACATATCTCTCTCGCTCTCTTTCTCTCACTCTGCCCTGCCGCCTGTTTGCTCAAAGCCAGCCAAAGCACTGAAATTAGAAGTGTTTAATTATGAAAATGGTTACCGTGGAGAATTTCAAACACACTCCCTCCCCGGATCGTTAGTTAAGGCGCAGGAAAAGTAGAACAAGTACAAGAAGAAACAAGTAGAGTCGAAAAATAATGACGAATACAGAATACAAAGGGAAATGAAGAGTATTCATGAGTGAAAGGTTCATATATCAAAAATATATAAGTATGTACACCAAAAAAGTTTCCTGCACAGGGCATTTGTAATAAATGCAATAATGCGATTTTAAAAATGGCATGAATGGCAGGAGAAGTCTCAGACTTTGACTGCACGTCAGGACTCTCCTTGACTTCTGTGTTATCCACCAAGTGGCAGGTCAAAGGTCTCTCTCTGGTTTAAATCAGCTTGTGTTGCACATAACCGATCTCTTTCTGCCCGTGTTTGAGTGTGCGAGTGTGTAATGGAGTGCCTAGCTGATAAGCAGCGGTCAGTGAGGAATGAGATGGAGAATGTTGACTCAGGTTAAGAGATTAAAGCAGAAGTGGCTGTCTGTCAGCAAACCGCTTGCGAATGACCCGGATACCCTTGTGTTTAGCGACAGAAAAGATGCCTAAAGTGTGTTTGTATAAAAGCTGGACGTGGAGTGAGAAAGGACGCTGTCCATAACTGCGTGGTGCACTCATAGCTGTTGAAATTATAAAAACGGAAAATAAACAACTGTAGCGAGAAATGGACAGTGTAATAACATGGCACTTTTCTTCCAGTCTTATCTGTCTGCTTGATGGAGCCCCATGTGGAGAAGGTCCTCCTGGGTGGGTAAATATGGCACACACATGTGCGGACACCAGCACACACACTGAGACCCAGACAGCTGACACATGGGATATGTTACTGTACGCTCCCTCGTGCCCTGCTGAGATGGAGCTGGGAACAAGGGTGGTGTGGTGTGGTGTGGTGTAGTCATGTCAACATATAAAATGGGATAAAAACATAAAAGACTGTGCCTTTATTGGAAAATTATCAACTAGATATAGGGTTGGGTATCATTTGAGGTTCTTTTAAAAAAAGATACCAGTACCTGAACAGGTAATTTAAAAAAATGGTAAATAACATTTTAACTAAATTTTAAAAATAATAAAATATATAATAAAAGCTGAACGTATACATAAACACTCCCACATTGCCAACAAGCTGTTGAATCTGATGCGTCCCCTTTGCGTTTGATTTAATCCTCAATGGTTTACTATTTACTACATGAATTAGTTGGATTTATATTATTATAGCTTTCTGGCTTGCGTTTACGAGCATTAAATTGAGAAATTATTTTTAAATTGTGGTACCGGTGCTGATTCTGGTGCCGAAGGCCTGTTTCGGGACAAAACCATATTTCGATATTTCAATTGATCGTTTAGACATTTCAGTGGCACCAAAATGAGGCACTAAATCTACATTCTGATTCGGTTCTAGTACATACCGGTTAAGTACCCAACCTTAATAATAATTTTGATAAAAGATGTTCTGTAGAACGGACATTATCTATGAATACACACTCACCCAGATGATGACTGGTCCTGCGTTGAGTCTGGTTCCTCTCAAAGTTTTCTCAGGAAATTTTATTGCTTTGGTTGCTTCAGGCTTGTTCATCAATGATAAATATAATTTGACGATTAGAAGCTGTTTACATTTAAAAACTAATTTTTATTCCCGACAGCACGGTGGCTTAGTGGTTGCCTCACAGCAAGAAGGTCCCAGGTTTGATTCCCAAGCAGGGGCCTTTCTGTGTGGAGTTTGCATGTTCTCCTCGTGCTTGCGTGGGTTTACTCTGGGTACCCTCGTTTCCTCCCACAGTCCAAAAACATGTATGTTAGATTGATTGGTGAGTCTAAATTGTCAATAGGAGTGAATATGAGTGTGTGTGTGTGTGTCCCTGTGATGGACTGGCGAACTGTTCAGGGTGTACCCCTCCTGCCTTTCGCCCTTTCAGAGAATGAATTAATTTTTGTCAGAATTTTTTCTGCCTTTATTTCTTGCCACTGTTGCCTAAAGCTTGTTTATTTACAATAACAATAAATGTAATATTAGAATCTATTTTATTTTAGAATTAATTTGTATTACACAATTTGTGTCCATGAAGCTGCCTTTAGACAACGTCTTTTTTTTAAACACAGTTTATAAATTAAAATGAACGTAATATTTCCAACAAAATTAATTTTATCTATTAAACAAGGTAATTCTCGCACCATCCCTTTTTTTCTGTATCTTAAAGTTTATATGACAAAATAAATAATGTTTTTAAAGAACTTTGGCTTTTCCTGAAGACTTTATACTATAAATTGGTCTAAATTAGAGAAACTGCAATAAACAATACACCTTTTTAGAAACTGTTACTTTATCCCTAATTATACTCGTCTTAATTAATTTCAGTTTATGTGTGTGTGTGAGTGAGTTATTAAAATAAAAATGATAAATTATTAGAATTAGCCCTGTGTTTTTATGCCACAACAACACTTTCAGGCCAATTAGATTAAAGTACATCGACTTCAAGTCAACTGTCGAGTAAAAATGTCCGATCTTCTCTGCTAGACTTTCCAGCCAGCTGTTTAAGAGCATGTAGACAGACCTAATGTGTTTAAACATGCTGTGTATGTATATGCGTGTGTGCATATGTGAGTGTGTGTGTTTAAGTTGGGAGGTCACTGAGAGAGGGTACAGCTGGACTAGCTCTGCCCACATTCCTCACCTGGGATTCCCATTAGTTAGATTGATCGTTTCCTTCTTCTCCCCTTTGATTCATGTATTAGACACTTGCCTAATGAGTCTTACTGCCTTATGGCACAGGGCATCTGTGCATCTGCATGTTTACACACACACACACACAAAAAAAATACACACACACTGTATCTGATTTTCTGAAATCTGTTCGTCTGTACTGTGAGGAGAATTGAAATGTCCTACATTGTCTGCGAAAGTGTGTGGAAGTGTGTGAAAGCTCTCTGGATATCATCATCGAGACGTATTACCAACACTACCGGACAGCCCAGGCCTGAGAAATGCTTTAAACAGCGCTAAATGTGTGCAGCGTTATTTCAGTGACATCTTTATTTCTATTTATTTTATTATATGTTATCTCTGGGGGAAACCGCTCCATGGTCCTGCCTCACACACGGATATTTATTGCTTCAGCTTTTCATTATGTTTTTATTGCGTGTCATAAATGACAATGATGATGATGATGATGATAACAGCAAAAGCAAAACATAACATATGAGGTTTTAAATGGTGAATGAGATAAAGTGCACTTTAACATCTGTGCAAAAATGTGTGTGTGTGTGTGTGTGTGTGTGTGTGTGGTTAAAAGAAGTGCACAGAGAATGTAATTTTTCATCGTTTGTATTGTTATTTTTTATTGTACTTTATTAGTTATTTTTTTTTATTTACATTGCCAGGTTAATAATGCTTTAACTTTTTAAGTCTTTTAATATATAATATGTAAAAAGAATATGTCATATTATATAATATAAAATACACTTTGCTCGTAGAAATGGAAAAAGTATTTTATATTTTTATATTATTTATTTTTAAATTGTTGCTTTACTTGACATTTTTAGGCATAACTGAATAAGAAGACTGCAAATTAAACTCCCAGTTTTTATTCAGTTATTCATTTTAAAGCACATTAATAAGTAAATAATAAATAAATTATCACTCATTTAAATTTATACATTTTTATCAGTTTGTTTAGTTTATTAGTTTTGGGGGTTTTTTTCAGTTTTTTTCAGGTTTTATTAATCATAGAAAAACAAAACTCTTTTTACAAAGCAGTTTCTTACTTACTTACTTACTTACTTACTTCTTCCACTTCCAGTAATGTCATAAGTCATAACACATACATCACATAACATTCACACACGTTTACATTCATATACACACGCCAAGTTGTGTGAACTGTGGATGAACTGGACTATAATGAAGCAAAACCAGATTGTGTTCAGTGTTATAGATCAGAAGAGAATAGATGAGTGTTTGCTAAACACATTAAGGCCAGTCGAGGCTCAGTGCAGGGGTGAGACTGGGTGCACAGACACTCCAGGGTGGTCGCAAATCTATATGTGTGTGTGTGTGTGTGTAAAACTAACCATGTTTTTGGCTGTAAGATTTATATTAATTCTCTCCAATGGGTTATCGTTTCTATAGGAACTGATTTTAAGCTTTCATTGCATGTATAGAAGTATTTTAATGTGTGTATAAGGAGTCACATGTGTTACACACTTTTTGTTAATAGTCTGAGAGAAAGCTGTAGCTTTGTGTTTTTTTTTTAGCAACCTGCAAAACTTTTAATAAAGCAGCTAATTAGAACTGTTATAATGTAATTAACTTGCTTTATAGACATTAGGAAATATGAAGTGTGTGTGTGTGCAGGAAAGCGTTACTGCAGCTAGGCCTGTGACCAATCTCTTACTGTCACATCGGCGCTGGAGCTGTCTGGTGAGTGTGTGTGCGTGTACTATGTGTGTGTGTGTGTGTGTGTGTGTGTGTGTGTGTGTGTGTGTATGGGAGTCTGCGTGTTGCACCTGGAGAGATCAGTCTCTAGAGGTCAGTACAGTTCCACTAGTGACAGCTGCACTCATGGCCCTGCCACACAGCCAACATGGCTAAAAACACTCCATCAGAGACTGACTGGAGGGAGGAGAAAACAATTAACCATCAAAAAGTGCTTCCAGGACATGCTGTCACACTCGCGCCGGCTCACCCACCTACACACACACACAGAGTTCGACCTTGTCACTAATTTGGATATGTGTGTATCTTTGTTTCCTTGGCATGAGTAAGGCGGCTCAATGGGAGCAATACATTCAACTACAGCGCGAAGAGTATGTGACCATGTGACCTGATTATTAATATTATTACCACAGTAATTAACAAAATGTATTAATATAACATCGTTCTTAAGCTTAAGCCGGAAAATTATACACCACATGAGAGTTACATACATAACTACAAACACATTTTACACTATTATGCATTGAATTGTTTTCGCATACAAATTTGTAAACGCAATTGATATAAAAAAGCTATAAATGCGTCATTTTTTTTCCTAAGGTTAGCTACTCATTTTTTCCAATTTTCTATTTATACTTTTTCAAATTTGACCGTAATTTTATTCTATGTTTTTCATTACTTCATATGCAATTTTTAATAAAGAAAACTTTTTAAAGTCAGATTAAAATTATTTTTATGCTCTAAAATTTCTCACAATTAGATTTTTATTATGTTGCAGATTAGCGTGCACAAGCACATTCCCACACCTGTACCTGACGACCTTCGATTTCTCTGTTTTGTCTCCACTGAGTTTCCCGGAGTTTAAAAGCACCCTTTATTGTCTCATAAGAGTAACACACACACACACACACACACACACACACACACTGAAGCAGGGATCTGGTTTCACGCTAATGTCATTATGCGTAGTTATTTTTGCCAAGTCTTTTCTCTAAACATTTCCAGAGGAAAGTGAACACAAGTAGCTGCTCTTCTTTGCTCTTTGTTTGTATTGTGGTTGCGGTCGCGCCTTACTCGAACCATCGGCCTCCTGTGAGCCAAAAGCACGAACTGCGGCCAAGTTTTAAAATTGGTAACAAATTTAATATGTTCTGCCATGGTATCGTGGTATCACGGTATCCCGTGGCCTGTAGATTGCGAAAATGTGCCACCAGTTTATCGTGGGGGCTCAGCGGATGACCACAAAGAGGCAGGATTTAGAAATTCGATTGTGGAGGAGGGAACGGCAAGAAGAAAAAAAAGGGAAATGTAGAACAGATGAGAGAAAAGGGGGAGGAAAAGGACAAGGCCCCTGGACCACCAAACAAGTGGATTGTCTCTCTGATCCATGGCACAAATGAAGCCGTGGCTCTTTCCTCACTCGGCTTTGGCGTTGTTAACAGACACAGTCATCATCCATGAACTATTAGCATGCCCCAAATGACAGAACCATGCTTCTGTTAATGGAATAATAGTTGGCAAGTATGATTTATGGCTCTCATTTTAGGGATTGCTATCCCCATAGCTTCTAATACAAGAGGGAAATGTGTGTTTTGGGTAATGCAGGCCAGCTATAAGGCTGTATAGATTGTTAAAGCATGGAAAAGAACATATTACTGTCATAAATCTGCATTTCAGACCCGCTGGGTTTAAGCACATAAAAGGGACATTAGGAACAGGACTGGCTGTGAATGGGTGAAACCTAGAAAGGCAATTACCGCTGACTTATTTTGATAGAAAGGCAGTTATATTTTGGGCGGAACATTTTATTAATGCCGTTTGCATTGTATGTTATGTTTTCTCCTCCTCACCTTAGTTTTTTGTTTGACTTAAAAAAAAATGGGTCCCTCTGTTCTGTTAAGGTTGTATCAGGTCATCAGTCTTTTTTTTTATTGTTTTTTGTCTTCCTGTTTCTTTATCCTAACCAACCTGAAACCAAGGGCGTCACCTGTTTGTTTTTTTCCTTTTCACTTTTGTGAATCCTCAATGAAAAGATGTCCTAAATAACAAAAAAAAAAAAAAACAGACTGCAGTTCTTTCTCCGTCCAGCAGGGGGAAGTCCCAGATTTACTTCCACCATTTTGTCAGAGGCTGTTACCTTTCCTCCATTATAAGTGATTCCACAGAGACGTGTCACTTATTATTTTTGGGCAGCCTCTTCAAATCTTTCTGCAAGAATCATTTATTATGTACAAGATAAACGTGTGCCAAGAACGGATTCCTCTGAAACCCGGTGCTCGAGTGCTGATTAGACGTGACTCCATGTCAGGCTGTAAATATTTGTCAGGCCCACCTTTGAAACGGGCAAGCCGCGGCGCTTCGAGATTTCCCCACATGAAAGACGGGGCAAATGGAAACGCTTAGCAACAGAATCAGTCCTAGCTGGAACGAAATGCTCAATAAAATGTGTAATTATGATGCTCTGTCATTCCCGGAGGGCCGTTCTTTTCTTTAACTGGCCGAAAATCCCACACGCACATAATAGCTGTGCTTTACGGCTTAGAATGAGCTATGACAATGTGTGGTCTGTGTGTCGAATCCCTTTAGGTCTGCCGGAGAGTTCTGTATGTCTCTGTAGGTTGTAATGTGTGGGGTGGGCATGTTGAAACGGCCCTGCTTTGATACTTATGCTATTCCGGCACACACAGTTCCAAGGGCATGTGTTAATTGGTATGGCACTTCGGTAACTCCTCGTAACGCCCCGTTCCATCTGTAAGTACAAAAAAACGTTGCTGAAATAATTACTGAAAGCTACAACACGTTTTTTAAGGTGTGTTTCCAGCTACCATACCGCAAATATTTCCATATTATATCAGAGTGTTGAGCGTGTAGTCGAAGCGTGAATTGTGCTCTTGAAATTCTATTGAGGGTAACATGCACACACCTTGTGAAATATCGCCTCCCACACACACACACTTCCAGATTTATCCGAAGCGATGATGGATCATAACCTAATGAAGATACTTAATAACCGATGTTATACACAGTGTTACCTCTGGTATTCAATGCTCAGGATTATTGATGGTGTTGAAAAGCCTGGAACAAAAGAATGCAGAATATGCACTATCAAAAAGTTTTTGCATTGTTAGAGTCAGAGGAAAAAAAGGGTTTGGATATAAATGCTGATGGAATTGTTTCGATTTTTGCTTCCTGTTCGCACAAATAGGCTAAGAGATGGTAAAGGAAAAAAATCTGTCTGTGCCAGAAATTAAAATACACATATTTTTAATAATCCAGAAATGAAAAATGAGTTGTAAAGTGTCTAAAATCTAAACAAATATCTTACTGGGACTTATTATCAAGTTTGGTTTTAAGATATATATTAAAGTGCAGCAGCGTTTGAATGTTTGTACTCATATAACCGGTGAAAGAATGTTAAGCACTTACCCAATAAAGTCTCATCTCTCTCTCTCTCTAAAATGATTTTATTTATCTATCTATAATCTATTTTTTAGTGTGTGTATTCGTGTTTGTACTATGCGAAAACAAGAGGAGGAAAAAGGTAACAAGATCAAATTGATGGATTGTTGGGTGACTAATTTTGCCCCTTTTTGATGTCATGCCCGTGTGTGTGTGTGTATAAAGGTATTTTAAATTTCCCCATCAACCCATGTATGTACATTTTCCTGTAAATAAACATCAATATAATAAAAACACATTTTAAAAAATTCATACAGTTTTTAATTTTCAGTTCCTGTCTGTGAATTTGCCTGTATATTTCAATAAAAAGCGTCATCTGCATGTGAAGTTATAAAACAACCTTTATTCAACACTTAACCAGGAACTTTGGATCTCGTTGCACCGTTAAGTTCTAGCTAATAAAAATGTTAAACCTATTTCCTGAATTGAAGCCCAAAAGTAAACAACTTAAATCAGAATCAACATCAGAATGAACTTCGTTGCCAAGTATTTTTAAATATATGATAATTTTTTTGTTGACTGACGTTTTTACAGAAGAAACAGAATAACAATGACATGACGTGACACAAAAAATAAAAAACAGATTAAAATTGGATAAATAAAAAAATAATTTAAGGAAAATACACAATATACAAAAAACAGTAGATGTATTTGTGTGTACAGGTATGTTATTAATGTATACAGGTGTGATATTTTTTCACAAAATGATCATAAGTTAACTTATTAGAAGATGCGTAAAGTCCTCATGTCATTAGCAGAGATGGTATTTCTATGCTAAAAACTTGAAACGTGGTAGGGTAATACATACATACTATAATTACACATCCACCTACAGACACACACACACAGTAAAAAAACACGATTTCATATTCAATACTTAAATGATAAAATGAGACTTCAGTCCTTGAATCATGCAAAAAAAATTGCTTTATTACTACATTAACAAATTTGTAGACTTTTAATTTGTTAAAACAAACAATAAAATTTAGCCAACAATTATACACACTTTAAGATACAGTAAGACTTCAACCTAAATACTAAAATTCTGCCCCAAATTCAATCCTTTTTCTCTTTTGTATCCTCTCCAGTCTCAGTCGTCCATTTTATTTTCTATACTTATAGGACAGGCTAAGTTGTAAGTAAGTTGGGGTCACAGGTATAAGAAAGGGTGCTTAAGGGTGTAGAAACACCTTTATACGTAAAATTAATGGGACTAAACAGAAAACATCTAGGACACTATTGTCACTCGCCCACAAGTTTGTAAACTTGGCATCAGAAACAGGTCACCCAAAGTGCACAGGAAAGTCAAAAATACACCGTCCACTAGCGGACCGCACAATGGCACCCTTTCATCCAACAGTCTGTAATTATCTTTGACAAAACTCATTAGTGCAGACACTGGTAACGACATCAGAGAGCCAGAATTCCATAGAGAGAGACATGCACAGGGACAAAGGCTCGCTCACTTTTCATTGCACCCTTTGACAAAATGTAATGAAGTGTGCTGCTTGTCCTACTCATCAACATTTGAACCCGGAGCCATCCTCATGTCAGACCTTTTCTGACAAGCACTCTATTTTGTGCAAATCTGTTTTATGGTACCTTCAGCCGCCAGGCTTCTTTTTGCAGATCTTTTGGCAAGGTCTTGTAGAAGATGATGCCATTACAGGCCTTATTACAGTACGTACAATTGGCGATTAGTGCCATGTCCAAATTACTTAGTGAGTTAGATAATAGGGCAGTACGGTAGGTTCAATAAACAAACATGGGATTGACAATAAGAGGGAAATCCCTCATAAGCCTTGTTTCTAATGGCTAGCTTTACACTGACCTTTGACATATTATAAATTAAGTGTTGTCTGTCAGTGTTTATAGCCAGATGTGCACTGTGTGCGACCAAAATCACAGTCAGAAAGAAATTAATTGTGTAATTAATTAATTATGCCAGCTGTGGATGTTTATTTACAACAATAATTATGTTATTTTTATTCTATAGAAGCCACATTTCCAAACAGAAATCTGCAGGTCTACACAGATTTGCATTTGCACAACAGGTGTACAAGATTATCATTCAGAGCTAAAGGCACAGCTTCGAGGCGGCGCCATAAAATGGTCGTCTTTTCGGCCTAACAATACTATTTGCAAAACTTAATGGCGGTGGATTTTACTGACAGCACCATGCCTTGATATGCAAACCACTCTGACTTGTAAATATGCAAACTAATACATATTAGTACATTTTTGGGTAATGATTTACATCTGCAATTTAATAGTCTAATTGAGGTAACAAAAATCAATATATTGGTGGACTCTTCTATATAAACAGAATTCAAAGTTAAGGTAAAATTATGTGTGTCCATTAGAGGACTTGTTATGATCTTCGGAAGCTATTAATAAATATAGGTTTACCGCTGTATAAATAGGTTTATAGAAGCGTATTTTCCTGAGCACTGCATTGTCTAAACTGTTCAAACAACCTTTAACTAACAAATAAACAAATTATACATGTACATGTTTGACCAAGAGGGTGTGTTAAAGCAATAAAAATACTAAAATGTGCAGGATGAGCTGTGGTCTGGAAACAGAATTGGAAACCAGTTTTACAATAAGTATCCATAGAGTGCAGACAGAGACAGGCAAATCCCAAGCTACCACTTCCAGGCCCTTGGGCAGGGCCCCCAACCTGTAACTGCTGAGTTGTATAAATAAGATTTAAAAACTCTGGATAAGCATCTACAAATCTATAAATGTAAATGCAAATAAATTTGTACAGCATGTGGTCTGAGTGCGCGCTTATAAATAAAATATTTCTCTTAATCCGTTGTTCCGGCTGCGTCTCGGCTATATTCAAGCGCATGCGCACTAACAAAACTTTTACTCACACGTCTTTTTTATCAAGAAAAAAAGGTCTTAAAGTTTATAAAGAGGAACGCAAATAAAAAGGTTTTTAGAGTTTATTATTTTTTATAGCTCGGATGGCTAAAAAAAGCCTATAAAAACATTTTCCTTCCTATTATTATTATTATAATTTAATAATAATAATAATAATGTCAGTAAAAACGATATATAAGCTTAGATTCTTTATTACAGTGTTTTAAGCACAAGAACGCGCTCACGCACAACACTTTCTAAAATGACTCTGTTCTTTCTCTCGTGCCCTGTATTAAAGTTCTGTTAAGCCGATGTAAGACAGGCTTTTAATTGCTCTATTAGTGGTTGCTTGAGCCCGATGCCGTTTTTGCTGCCACATCCACACCCCCCACCCCAGCTCACCCACCCGGTAACGCAGCTCAGCTTTAATCCCTCTGCGCATGCATCACTACCTTCAATCAGGTTTGGCAGCTTTGCTCTACATCCTCATTTTAATTAACTCTCTCTTTAATATTTCATATAGCCTCCTAAAAAAAAACCTGTTTATGAGACCAACACAGGTTATGAATGAGAGGACACACAGGCCCAGCAGTTTGTCTTTGCGTTGTTTAATATTGCCTAATTGTACCCTACTAGGATATTTACTATGTAAATGTGTGTTGCGAGGATTAAATGAGTTCCTTTGGGAGACTCAGGTTGGAGGATAAATCAAGAGTGACTCTGCAATATCAGAGCTAAATTTGCCAGTCCGTTTTTTTTCATTAAACATTAATACCGGGCTCTTAAATTCTTTTCCATGTCATTATTGAGCATGTCCAGCTTCGACTTTTCCTTAATCAAAACAGTATTTTGAATACGACCCTAAGGGATTATATATAGATTATTGTTAGACAGATTGCATAGAACTAGACATCCTGGCGGATCATCTTAAACCAAGCTCCTCTGACCTTTACATAGCTTTATACTCCCGACCTCCTTTTTCACTTCCTCTGTTTTTATTTTAGATATAGAATTCACTACCAAAGTATCGACACTGTTTTAAAACCCCTATTCAATATTCATAAACTTTATTGCAGTCAAAAATATACAATTAATATGATTAATAGACGTCAGTATGCAAACTTCTTTTTAATATGCACTGCAAATCACTAGTCTAAACTTTATCAGGTGTATCAGGGGCAAGAAACAAACAAGAGCTTGACATTTCTTATATCTGTTCATTTTTCCTTGTCTAATCCAGCAAAAACAGATTTGAATCAAGCTAAATCCTTTGTCACTCGCTTTAACACCATGTGAAATACAGTTTAATCATTTGTCTGTTTAATTTACACACTTCTGTAGGTCAGTTGCTTCTTCTGGAACATTTGCAGTTTATAGGTCTTCTCTTATATTAAATATTTGATAGGTTATTTATCTTCTAAGAATATAAGTAGAAAAAAATACTATATATATATATATATATATATATATATATATATATATATATATATATATATATATATATATATATATATATATATATATATAGTGTTAGGTCTTTTTTGTATAGGTTGTGTGCAGATATAGTGTAATAGTGCTTGTGGGAAAAAAAATCCCAACTGAAATTATTACTTAAAGATAAAAACTTAACCAAAACAAAGAACATCCAGAGGAGCTCTTAAAATAGCATGAAGCACTTCATTGGTAATTGAATCTCCAAAAATAAAGGATACTTGAATGTACCCTGTCCATGTCCATCAAATTGACACATATTTAATTTACCAGATGTATTATTAGAGATTTCATCTAGAAGATGAGTCAAATGATAGTGCTTGTATCTAAACCAGTACGTACAAAAGTGAAAGAATCTGTAAAGGCCCAAATCCATCTTTTTTTCATCTGCAAGACTCATCCAGCACTGTGTTTTAAACATGTCTGTAGTTACTCTGTTCAACACCCATACCTAAGGCATGCCAATTAAATATGCTATTAAATATAATTTTTCCATAAAATAAATGATATAATGCTGCAGATTAACTACTGCCATCGAGGAAATAATATCCAGTTTATTAATAACCCTCCAAAAAAATGAATCAAATTAAAAATGTGAAATCTTTTCAATGTTTAATCAATCTGTTAGCAAGGAAATCATGACACAGAAATGACAGACATGGTCAAAATGCATTCTTATATATATAAAAAAAGC
Source organism: Bagarius yarrelli (assembly GCA_005784505.1). Lineage (NCBI taxonomy): Eukaryota > Metazoa > Chordata > Actinopteri > Siluriformes > Sisoridae > Bagarius > Bagarius yarrelli. The sequence goes on from VCAZ01000080.1 coordinate 2,057,804, forward strand.
TTAGAAATAGAATACTGATTGATCAAAGTTATTATTAATATTATTCATTTTCCCCGAGAAAACAGGCTTTTATATTTTTAAGCTTCACACTTGAAAAAAAGTAAAAAAAAAACAACAAAACAAAACAAAACACACACACACACACACACACAGGCAAACTTTAATAACAATAAATAAAGTTTACGGCAATACACAAAAGACGCATGGTGCGAAATAAATAGCGGGTGAATATTAAAATGAGAGAAGTACATAATAAATAAAATCACTAAACTACGATTGGCGGTGCGGATATCAGAACTTACGAACATTTTTTTAATAACAATTGCATTTTTTTAAACATTGCATAAAGTCATTTACACGGTCAAGAATCATATTGTGCAAAATGCTGGATACCTCCGCGTTCACAAAGCGGCTGGCTGGTTGCGCGCATGGCGAGTTCCAGTCGGTTACGCGCTTTTCTCTTCACCTCCTTTATTTCAGGTCCACAGTGAATAAATGAAGTTACAGTGACGTGCCGGTGCTTAAGGATCGCGCTTCGGTTAGCCTAGGTATAGGAAGCAAAATACCCTCAGGTAAAAATCTAAACCTAATGCATTCTTTATGTATAGCTTTATTAGTGACCCACTGATTTATTTCATAACATCATATCATTCAACATAACCTTATAATTCCATTAGTCACAATATGTTTTTTAACTAGAAGTGAAAAGTTGTGTTTTGTAATCGCACATGATTGGATTTTAAAAGCTTGTTTCCATAGAAAATCTTTTAGTAAAACATGTCTGTACAAGATTATGATTTTGGCTGGTAACCATCAGTAAAAAAAAAAGTTACTTAGGTTTAAGTGTAATATGATTATTATACACATAGATAGTTGATGTTATGGTCCTCATGAAGGGTTTTTGTTTGTGTGTACGTGTGTGTGTAATCTAATAGGACTCACCTGCCTCACCTCTTCATCACTGGTCTGAAAGCAGTCGTCTTGGCATCCTGCTGCGTTAGACATGTGTCGCTGAGCTCAGAGGACTCTCTTTCAGACTTTCCTCCACTGCAGTATCCTACAAAACACACAAAAGGCATCTGCAATCAGAACAAGATACGTCGGACACTGGGCAAATAGCCAATCTGCCATACAGATATATATTTCTCATGAGATAATTGTTTTTTCTTTTCATCTCTATTTATGACAAAAATACATTTGCCATACTCTCATTAAAAAGTACTAAATGGTACATTTTTTCATAATGGAATGATACAGTCGAGGTTACATCATTTCCTAATTTTAACAATTATGTTGCATTTAAACAAATTAATTTAAGTATCTAATCAGGTTTTAATTGCCTTTACAGTTGCACAATGAAAACACAATAAATTCACCTACCCAAGTAAAATTAAAATAGCAAATGTTATATAAGAGCTCCACCTGTAATTCCCGGATTTCCTTTAGGGAGAGAGATAAAAAAAAAGATTCTTTACCTTCCATAGTGGAGTACTGATAGGAGTCTGTCACAGCCTGGTATGATGAACAGTGAAGTTGTAGGCCTCTGTAGTTTGCTGCACTATACACCTTATTTAGCCCTGGTGCTCCTTCTTCAAACAAGCTGTCAGAGTTCCCCAAGTTTGTAGGGTTTTGGAGACCCTTATAACCCACACAGTGCCTGCCGCCGCCCACCACCGGCACCCGAGCAGCTTGTAGCTGGCATTCAGTTTGTAATTCCTGTCTGTGCTGAGTCATTCCACTAGCAACGGTTCTGGCCAGGGACCAAATCCTTGGCTTCTGGTTCAGTACTTGAAAATTAGGCAGGGTAATTGGACCAACGGCGGCATGATGTAAGGCCGGAAGCTGTTGTGGTTGCTGTTTAAAGCCTGAAGTGTCCAAGTCAGGAGCGAGTGCCATGACACCTTTTACTTTACAGGGGAAGGCTGGAAAGCTGGAGGGGGAAGGAAGGTCAGAGCTGCAGTCTCTCTTTGTTGGGCTGGAGATGGGCAGGGAGGGCAGAGGGAGCGATGCCATATCTTGGCTGGGTTTCTCGCAGTCACTGTCCAGCTTGTCACAGTCCTCATCGTCATCTTCTATGTTGTCAAGGTCACTAAGACGGAGGTCTCCATCCTCCTTGCACTCTTTAGAGACTGGAGAATAATAAAAAGATTACAAAGGCTGGCTCTTAGAAAAGTAAACCTGCATATAAAAGCATATAGCTCATGTTATAATAAGCTATGCATCATATTAAAATATGATGAGCAAATACCTTTAGTACCAGATTCCTGGTCAGTCTTATCCAGAATCTCCTTCTTGTCATCCACAGCCTTATTCTTGGGTGACCAGGTCATCTTGTTCTCCTTTTTCAGTCTCCTCCGAGCATTAGCAAACCAGGTAGAAACCTGGGTAAGAGTCATCTTGGTGATGATCGCCAGCATGATCTTCTCGCCTTTGGTCGGATATGGGTTTTTGCGGTGTTCGTAAAGCCATGTTTTAAGAGTGCTGGTTGTCTCACGTGTGGCATTTTTCCTCCGGGCTGAGCTGTTGAAATCAACAGTTCCATACCTAAGAAAGGTGTACTTATTAATTTTAAATAAAATGCACACTTTTTTGCACATCTTTTATAGGAAGATCTCGATAATAGTCACCTTCTTACCTGTCATATTGATATTGGCTTAGTGAGTGGTCATATGAGTAGTAGGTGTTGGGCTGGCTGATCCCACCATGAAGGCTTTCTGTGCTTTCTTTAATATCGTACTGAGGGTTCTACCAATACAACAAATAAAGATTGCTGTTATGCAGTTACTACACAGAAGTACAGAACACAGCATACTTTTATATATGCCTAGAAATGAATGTTCCTTGCTGTTGGCATGGTGCCAAAGAGGAAACATCATTTAAACACTAAAGGTACATCAGATACATTCTAGAAGAACAAAAAACTGTTAGAACAGCAAAAAATAGAGTTTGGTAATTATTAGGGATGCACAATATGAAAAAAATAATAATTATGCCGATAGCCGAAAATTACGTCGTTCTCATGGCTAATTCGGTTACAGATACTGATAAACAAAATTGATATTTTTATATTAAAATTTTCATGTAATCTGCAGTTTGTACACCCAGGAGAAGAGAAAATCTACGACGCACCTAGTCCACCAGTCCTAACTTTTTGAATGTGTTTATTTTGACACCAATAATAATTTATTGTATCACATTACAAAAATAATACAAACACGTTTGTAGTTAAAACGAAACATCCGCAAGTTGTATAAAGAAGCCCAACTGAGCAGGAACCTGCCCAATCTTGCAAAACTGAGTGAAAATCTGGCAACACTGGGTGGAAATATGGCGACACTGGCTGAATATCGAATAAATCAGACTAATTGATTGATTAATTTAACATAAAGAGTACTTAATCGGATCTATTAATGTGATTTTATTTATTTATCGGAGCAATAAAAATGTCATTTTTGCCGATAATTTATCTGTCCGATAAATATCGTGCATCCCTAGTAATTTTACCTCTAAGATAGTTATTTACTTATAAAATCAGTAGTTTCAGGGTGACAAGACCCTTATGTATGTCTACACTTCATATCATCGGGTCAGTGAGAGGTTTGTGGATGGCCAGCAAAATCTGTAGTGATGAATTCACTCTTAGGCTGTTTGGAGGTTTAAATGTAATTTTGTGAGGGCAAAATTAGGTCACTGCTATTAAGAAGTAAAGCAAAAATAGATTTTAAATAATATACCTGTGTGTTTTGTTTGACTGAACCATATAAATTAAAAAAATAGTTATTATTAATGTTAAATTCCCTTATATATTATTAGGTACAGTCTATATCATAAAAATTTACAGTATTCTAATTTCTACCAGCTGTATTTTCAACTACAAATATCTGCCCCACGTCCTCTTGGACATCAATTACTTTTTTTTGCTACTTCAGCATTGGTCTGCCTGGAAGTTCTGAACAGCGAACAGTGATCGATAGAGCACGGACAAGATTAATCGATCAGGAAGGCATGTCTCCTTGTTTTGGGCGTACCAGTGTGGAGTAGATGGCAGGAGAATCCGCTCCGTACTGGAAGTAGTTGGCGTAAGCGTGTGCCTGCGCGTACGGGGAGCCGTACATCCCAAGCGCCGCACTTAACTCCGCGCGCGCACCAGACAGCCGCTTCTCACAGGCGGACGGGCAGTAAAAGGAGGCAGCAGCGGCGGCCTGGGGAGCGCACGAGCCGTCCGGTACCGACCTGGAAATCGAATCGCAGCAAGTCGTACTGGGCTTTGACGACACGAAAAACTGCAGAAAGAAAATCACGGAGGAGACGTTATTTTTAGACGTTGTTCTAAAACAGGCACTTGTAAACAGCTTTATTTTGTAGGTCAATTAAAAAATAATAATAATAGAAAGGTAAGATGTATTTTCCAGCTTACATTACTTTCATTCTGGTAAATAAATTTTGTATAATTACCCAATATATCGTTTGTGAATGTTCTAAAATCTTTTTTAAATATAATACCGACAATGAATAACTTTAAAGTTGACGCAACTAATGTTTTAAGATGGATAGAGAAAAAAAACCCTTTTTTATTCTCTACAAAATATCATACAATTTGTTTTGTGGGGGAAAAAAATAATCAGGTTAAAGTTAATATCTTGAACTCGCGCATGGTTAAAAGTTGAGGAGGTTCAATCAATTTTACGCACTCTATAGAGCAAAGGGAGGAGTCGAGTCCCTCTGTAATTACACCTTAAAGGTAATGTACACATGGTTTTGTCACCCCACAACAACACGTGAGTTCATTCATAATTTAAATTCAGCAATGTTGCTAATATTACACATACATGTTGCAGAACTTGCAACATTGGGTGCTGGAACTTGGGGTGCATAACATAAAAAAACGTTTCTATTATACTCAAAAGGTGAATTAAATATAATATTAAGATATGCCATGGTTAGTTTTTTGTTTTGTAAAAAAAAAAAAAAAAGTAATAAACGACACTCCTTTTTGCTTACCTGAGAAGTTGCATTGTAGGGATATCCAAATTGAGGGAAAGACATAGCTGCGTCTTTGGTTACCATCAGCAATATTCTTCCCCGCTGATCGATTGAAGCCAAATCTGGTTCAAATCCAGCGTCTTGCGCGCATTTCCACACTTGGCCTTTCTCTCAATAATAGATAGCTGCACTTAAGAGGAACTGTGTCTGTTTACGCCTCCCCCTTAGTTTTATATGTTTGTATAATCCCCCTAAGGGAACACAAGGTAAATTCTAATCAAGTGCAAAAAAAAAAAAGAATTCTTATTGCTATTGCAGAAGAAAAGCTTAAAGGATAACGTAACACTTGCAAGATATGGACTTCGGCTTGTGCCATTATTTTGTGCCTCTATAGTTCTTTAGCATTCATCCATGCAGGGTACCGGCGTGACGTCACGATAATCCCGGGACGCTCGGATAGAATAATGTGTTTGCCAATCACATCTACAGTGCGATTTTTCCTGAGATGTGTATTGCACACCCCCCGTCCTCTTTTTTGTGCATTAGACCATTCTAAATCTTTAAAAGAAGCTTTAAAGAAATCAGTGCCTCAGTGTGGTTTAAATTAGTTTGGCTGTAGAATACAGCAAATAAAGATTCTTTTAACAGGAAACGTGTACATTTGGTCACTTATTTATTTCGAATGTTTTAAAAGAAAAGGATAAATTCCTTATATACTATCTATCTATCTATCTATCTATCTATCTATCTATCTATCTATCTATCTATATCTTACATTTGTCTGTTTCTATCTCTCCATTGGGCATGCGTGTAAAAAAGGAGAAATCCTCAGTCAGGTTTAGATAAGAGTGATTGATGTGGGGCTCGGGACCTCCACAACCATTACGCACAAATGCGTAATCGCATCAATTAACAGATGGAAATGACCTTGTTTACCCAGCTGAGCTACGTCTTCAGAACGCGCAATTATAAGCGATTTCATGAAGCTGACTATATGACTATGACTACAAGGGAAAAGGGGGGTAAGAACTGACAATATAATATTTCTTGTCCAATTATTAAAACAGACTTAACAGGTGGCTAGCGTTGTATTTTAATTAAATAGTGCGCGCACTTTAAAAAGGATGTCCGGGATTGGGTTGGAATAGATTCTGTTGAGAAGGAGATGACTTTTTTTTACAGTCAAGACAATGTAGGTAAAAATGCTCTTTATATAATCACATTCTATCACAGTAAAATTATATATGTTATTACCTTGGATAATGTCTTTTTCCCATTTGGAGTAACATATTACGCAAAAATTCAATGACGCTTACGTTTCCCTCTCTCTCTCTCTCTCTCTCTCTCTCTCTCTCTCACTCACACACACACACACACATACACACATACACACATACACAGTTTCAACCCCGCGTCGGATAATATGAGGAAAATAGTTTACTGATCCTGCTTTACAAGGGCCACGCTTTCAGATCTTATTGCGTTTACGCGCTTTCTCTTCGAGTGGCGCCAAAGAGCCGCGAGTAAAGCGCGCACCCGTGTCGAAAGGATAACACCACAAAGAAAAACACGAGTATGACCTGCATTAACTGGCCCATAGCCTATGAATACTTCATAGTGGCATGGTCCACCCGGAAACACCAGAAGCATGACACGGATGAATACTTGAATAAACTTGACCTGTCCCAAACCACATGCTAGCGTCCTTAATGGCTTTTAGATTTAGTGTGGCTACCAGACCTTGATCTTCACCTGGTGTCATAGGTACTAAAGCTACATTTAATCCAAACGTAAAAAAAATAATTAAGACTATACCATAGACTAAACTTAACCAAATAAACTTAATTACTGTACTTAAAATCCTTCAAAATACCTTATCTAAATGCCATGACATATTTAATGCCCAGTTGCTGTAAAATTCATATACAGAATTGCATCTCCGCTTTGCACATAACACAATAATACAGAAACACTACAGAATCAAACACTATAACAAATAATAAAAACTATTTGTTAGTGTTAATGCTATGCTATGCTATAACAATATATACATACAATGCGCAACGCAGTGGCTAAGTGGTTAGCACTGTTGCCTCACAGCAAGAAGGTTCCAGGTTTGATTCCCCGGCAGGGGCCTTTCTGTGTGGAGTTTGCATGTTCTTCCCATCCTTGCGTGGATTTACCCGGGAAACTCTGGTCCAAAAAAATGTATGTTAGGTTTATTGGTGATTCTAAATTGCCCAGTGTGTGTGTGTAAGACCCTTTCAGAGACAGCTGGGATAGGCTCCAGCAGATCCCTGTGACCCCCAAAATTAGGGAATAAGCAGGTAAGGAAGATGAATGATATACACACACAATATATATATTGTGTGTGTGTGTGTATATCATTCATATATATATATATATATATATATATATATATATATATATGGCTATTAATTACTTTAAAAAATACTTTACTATGGCAATATTATAGTTTAAATGTGGAAGGATCTCCTAATGTTTTGTTCTCTTGTTAACCAAAGAACACTAAAAATAAATTGCATAATTTCATGATTTATAAAATACAAGCAGCTACTCAAAATGTGTCGCTCGAAGCCCACATACATTTAGTCGTACTTAGGCTATTTATTCTATCGCAAGAACATGAGAAACACCTGAGGCCGACGAGAGCACTGCAGAGGAAGGTCAGTCTCTCCGGTGCAGTTTCAGACTAGCTTACAGGATGCTGAGCCTCTCACAAGGGCGTGCATGATAGCCCAAGTGCACATGGACCCACTCATGCATTATGTATAAGCCGCAGTTCAAGGAGGGGAGGGTGAAACTCAAAGCAGCTTTAATTGAACAGGCAGCGTGTGCTGACCAGCTCCTTCATTCGCCCATATCATTTTTCACACTCTCTAGATCCAAGGAGCCAGTCGGTCTAAACTCAGAGAAGTCAACGTGTCCCTTGTCCTCTAGCGGCCCGCCAGTCTGTGGTGTGGATTTTCGCTTTGGTGCTTTTAAACTTGCAGTTAAAATCAGATACCAGGGTGTATTTATTGATAATGCTTAAAAATCTACATATTTACAAGATTTTAATTTTAATTCATGTTTATTACAGTTTATTAACTGTTCTAATAGCTAATTTTGTGGCCAACATGAAAGCTCATAAAAATATTTCAATTTTGCACTATTTCTGTAACATTTGTATTAGTTTAAAGATAAGTAAAGTAATCTATAAATTCATTAATAACAGCCATTTCACAAGAACCTGTATGATGAATGATCACTGATAAACGGGATTTGTATTAAAGAAATAACAAAAAAAAATAATGTGTAATTTCTTGCTAACACAGCCTTGGAAAATCCTCTAGATGGATGTAATTTTGCCAAGTAGCATGTGATCCTAGATTAAAATCCTTTTATTGATTCCAAATCAATATTTCGGTCAATTAGTCATAACCATCTGATGTCATCAGTGTGATTGGTTATTTTTGGTTACGAAAATGAGGGAAATGTTCACACATTAGCTAACCTGCACATACATGTTTTATGCGATTGTATAGTATAACAGGTTATGTATTACATAGCTTATTTAAATATTTCATATGTTTTATTTAATAAAAGACATTTAATATTACATTTTGGTTCACAAGGAGGGAAAGATTAAAAAAACGGATTGGGGATTTGGTTGGCACAGACTGATGAAATCAGATGGTTATGATTGGTTGATTAAAATGTTGATTCAGGATCAACCAAGGTTGTTAATCCAGGATCACATCCTATTTGGCGAAATCATGTCCACCAATTCTTTAGATCATAGTTGCAGGTTGATCATACACATGCTCATGGTTGGCTCGTGTTGCTGTGAGTGACTGAAAAGCAATAAATTTATAGACAACATTTTTTTGCGTAGGTTTGACAGAAGCCGTCCTGACTTATTGAAATATATAACAAAAAAACAAATTTAGATTTATTTAAAATGTTTATGTAAGGAGTCTCCGGTGTAAGAACAGTGGAAAAGTCTTTAGGACTCCTTGTTTTCTCTGTAACATGAAAAACTAAATAATTTTATTTCAAAAAGTTGTAACTTCTCAAAAAATGAACCATCTGTGACTGTGACCCTGTTTGGATTGATCATTAAAAAACTAATTTTAAGTTACTTCCTGTACAAAAGTAATAATATTATGTGGCCAGACCTACAGAGTGACAGAAGATCGAACAGGCTTTATAGCAGCCTTTACTGGCCAAGAGGGCGTCTGACTAACATGTTAAACAACCAATCACAGTTCAGTTTGTTCTGCATGTTTCAGGCCATAAAAATGTTGATTTTGTTAAAAAGTTAACATTGTGACTGTACATCAAAGAAAGTCATGCAATTTAATAAGTCCATACCATAAACTTTACATCATTGTCCAATGTAATCCAGCCAATCAGAGTGACTGTTAAAAGCCTGAAAGCATTTTAGTTTTGTCTTCATTATGCTTAGGGGGTTTAGCTAATGCTTTTTTCATATATAAAGGAAGACATTTTTTTGTTGTGGTGTTGATCACTTTTAAATAACTTTTAATATCAAATTTCAATTAAAAAAAAAACATGCCTATTTGTCACATATACTCTCTGGCACATGAAAAAAAATATTTGTTCCAGCTAAGAAAGTTCAGGGTGAGCTATAATACAGCGCCCCTGGAGCAGAAAGCTTTAAAGGACTTTATTTAAATCAAATTAAACCAAACCACTTAACGTTTAGTATTTTTTAAAAACGAGAACGTAGTATCTGGTTTAATTTCCTACTTTCTTACTCTGATTCCGATCAAATCATGTTTATTTTTCAAGCCTGCTTTGCTAGTTACACCCTTGTGTACAGTTAACAAAAAGAATGTGCCGAGTGCTGAGTAAAACACTCTTTGATTATTAGCGCGTATGCTCACTATCGCTTCTCTATTAGCCCTGCATATGGTTTGTTTGGATACAGAAAGGTTAAACTAATAGCTGGCTTCGACTTCACATTTAATACATTTCTCCTGCTGCTTGAATAAATTTCCTTTTTATAAGACTGATTATAGCTTTTTTTTCCTTTTTTTATTAAATCATAATAAAAGTAAAGAATAATAAAGGGGAGGCGACATTCAGGAATATGGAAGCCTGATCTCATTAGGCAAAGCCGATACAGCTTTAATAGTTATTGATATATCATGGTTCTGAGTTATTGTATACACAGACACATACACACACACACACACACACACATCCGCCCTTATCTCTGGCCAGGTATTAATACGGCTAAATTATCTAAAAAATTGCAGAGAAAGTAATAAATATTTAAATGAGAAGTGCTGGAATGATAATGAATGTGGTCATAGGAGTGCCCAGTAAAGCCCAAAATAAACTTTGTCTGGGCTCCAGATTAAATTGACCACCAAGAGATTTTAGAAGCGATATTAAAACAATCACATTAAAAATAAGTTATTAAAAGTTTTTTTTTTTTTTACCTTTTTTAATAAAGGCTCGGGAGGATAGTAATGAGGTGGTGTTTATTCACTGACATCTTTTTTATTACTATGTGTTCATTAAGTGCTCCTGTGTGTGTGTGTGTGGGGGGGGTGTTAAGAGTTGGACAAAAGCTCAGGCTGCTGTAAAGGACAATATTTAACACTTTTGTCTTAGTGAAACAATTTTTTTTAATGGGAATGCTGTTAAAGGAAGTACAAAATGTAGTGAAAGGTTCTTTTTGACTGTTCTATCTTGAAAAGAGTTAAAGGATTAAAAAATATAGAATAAAAATAAAATTAAAAAAATGTAGCGTGTATCAAATATACAAAGTGAGGAAATATCGAGAACGTGCTAACAAAGTGACCAGTGGACAAAGTGTCTACAGCGGAATTTAAAGTGTGGTTGTGGAGTGGGATCTACAGAAGTTCTGGTGTGTGTGTGTGTGTGTGTGAGTTTAAGACCCGAACAGTCTCGGTTTCAGGTGTTCTCCTAGTTGAGGGACCGAATGGCCTGCAGTAAGAAGCTCCTCCTCGTTATCCCTGTGTTTGCTTTTCAAGTTACTACCTGACAGGATTGAATAATCTGGTTCATTCCTGAAATATCGCAACCAGGTCCAACAAAAATATAAATATATCATACTCTGTATCTAAATAGATATATTATAATGTTCAAATGTAGAACATCCGTAAAGGAAGAATTTGTATCTATAACAGCTTTTCTAAATGACATGTTTTTCTTCCTCAATTCCTACAAAAATATTTGATAAAATACTCTTTTTTTACCAACAGTTTTTGGGTTGTTACACTTTCTTTGTGATCTAGTCATTTTGTGCCCTATAAATTTACGGTTAAGCTTTTTACCACACCCATTCCGCACTGTTACTACTAAAAAAAAGCAGATATCTGATATCAACTACTTTCCGTTAAAACACTAAAGACTTCCTGATTGTTCTTGTGTGACTTTTCTTCTAAAACATGCCTCTAATAGGGGTAAAAAAGGTTTGATAAAATCCCATCCAAGCAATTTCCAGTCACCCCCAGTGTTTCCCAAATAAGCCACTGAGCCACTGGAACCCTGCCTATTAATGAAAACACAACGAACAATGCCATATAATATTTTTTTTTAATATGAAATACCAGATGATTTATAATAAGGGTTTGGGTGTGTTGTAGAGCAGCATGTAGTGACAGTAAAAAGAACTGACAGATGCCACTGCAGACTGCTGTAAACCTATCATCAGTGGTGCTGTCTGAAATTTGTAATTTGTCATACACAAAGTGGCCTGGCATTGATAGGTGGAAATTATTGTGTGTGTGTGTGTGTGTGTGTGTGTGCATGGAGTGTATGAAGGAAGTAGGTTGAATGCATACTGTATGATGCCTGTGGCTGATCTTGTATACTTGCACATTGTGCATATGTATATTCAGAGCCGACCCAAGGCATAAGCAAACTAAGTGGTTGCTTAGGGCTCCCTGTGGCTACCAGGAGGCCCCCAAGAGTACATGAAATGACTATTTTTACTTTTATTTTTTAAATGATTAAATATTATGTCAATGAATAATGGTTATTATCCAAAAATGCATTATTAATATCATGTTAACAGGATGCAGGAGAAGAGTAAAACATTAGGATGATGCAAGCACCTCGACTACAACCCATAAAATAGATAAAAGGTGTGTTAAATTTATAGTGTGTGAATAATCAAGGATTGAGAATAATTAAATATACTGGTGGCATCAAGGGGCCTCCAAATAAAATTCTGCTTAGGGCCCCCTTAGCATGTGTTTTTGTGTGCAGTGTCTCATGGATGCATTTTGTGACACGTATACTTACAAAAATCACTTGGTTCATCCTTTGGAAAATGGCTTCAAGACATAACAGAAAATGAGTGTAACCAAACTGTTTACTTTATTCAGTGTTGTATTACGTCCATACTAATTCTGCTCATATTGCGGCAAGGTTTAGATCAATAGTGGCATTGTACATGTTTCAAAATGTAATAAGCTCCGTGGATTTGTTTATTCTGGATATTTTCCCTAATTTTATAAGTGCTCTTCATCCTCTGAATCACAGTGTTCTCTATGCTTTTAGTCTGTAATCGCCCTCTCTCTTTCTCTCTCGGTCCCTGGGAGACGTCCCATCTGCAGCTGGTTGATGGTGGTTAAGTGAAAAGTAATGCCAATACAAATAGCAGAGCTTGATGTTTGCTTGCATAAACTGTTTTGAGAGGTAGCACCCCCCTTTTTTTACCTCCCCAAGCGTTGATATTTAATTCTATTTGTTTTCTTAGTCTTTCTCTTTTTCTATTTTATTTTGGGTTTCGGTTCATCTTAGGGTCCCAGCAGATCTTCTTCGTTGCCACAGTCTGGCTTCTGTGGTTGAGTTACACATGCAAGGACAGAGGACTAAGTCTTGTTTTCTCGTTTTGAAAGCCTTAAAGAAACACAGGACGTAGTAATGTCGAATTTACTTTTCCACTCGCCGTTACTTCAAAGCTTTGCTTCGGGCTTTGCATGCAGCATTAGTAAAGAGAAGCTTTTCTAATTGAGACGCAAGGTTCTACTTTTCCATTTTGATTCGGCTTCTTGACTGTGGCGACTCCAGAGGAGGAAAGGTTCGAGCTTGGGTTACATGTACAACCCCCCCCCCCCCCCCCCCCCCCCCCACCCCCCCCCCCCCCCCCCCCCACCCCCCCCCCCCCACCCCCCCCCCCCCCCCCACCCCCCCCCCCCCCCCCCCCCCCCCCCCCCCCCCTCCCCCCCCCCCCCCCCCCCCCCCCCCCCCCCCTCCCCACCCCCCCCCCCCCCCCCCCCCCCCCCCCCCCCCCCCCCCCCCCCCCCCCCCCACCCCCCCCCCCCCCCCCCCCCCCCCCCCCCCCCCCCCCCACCCCCCCCCCCCACCCCCCCCCAAAAAAAAAAAACCAAAAAAAAAAAAAAAAAAAACAAAAAAAAAACCCAGAACAATACTTATTTTTGCTCTATTACTGCTGGAAAGTTTTTGTTTCAGGTTTTCGTCCCAGGGATTTGACCGAAAGCGAAAGTGACCAATTGGTAGTCATCATCACTTATCTGCGGTTATTCTACTGCTTTAGCAAAATTGACCTGACTGCTTTCATCTTCAGGTAAGTGCGCTGTGGTGGAGGTAACTAGGAACAGACAGGCCTGGACGGTGGAAGCCTGCCTGCCTGCCTGCCTACATACCCTGCTGTCTAGCCGTGCCTCAGCGGGATAAAGCAGCATTTTCACTGGTGACAGTTCAATTGCAAGCGCCTCTGGACCTCATTTGTGGCCCAAGTTTTTCTCCTCCACGGTCGGCCTCCAAACGCAAGCCAGATGCCCTGAAACATATTTCCTCCACACGTTTTGCTTTCCATCTGCCATTTCATGGCTGTGTGGTATCATGCCTCGGAGCCTAAAGATGCTTTATACCCATGTTTTCGAATGGTAAACAAAACAGTTCTACTTCTAACCTGTGCTCATACTGTGTATCTGGGATTTACCTACTTTATCTTGACAGGATCTTCTATGAGCTCTGAAAACAGACTTCCCTCCAGGACACATATGTTACATGAGTTATTATGAGCTTACCACACCTTGCTTCTCAAAGTTACTGAGAAGATAGCAAGACATAAAACGGTATAAAGTTTATTGCCAAAGCATTATATTGACACATTCAAAGGATCCTCCTAAATCTCACATGTCCCATCAAGCCTAGAGCGAAAAGTTCAACAGCTTTTGTAAGAAAACGATCAAAGCCAGAGCTCTTCGGGGAAAAAAAAAAAAAAAAAAAAAAAAGACAATTCCGTTTAATTCCAAACAGAGATTTGGCTTCGGTATACTATTGTGTAAGACACCAGGAATGTCACCCTGCTCTTAAAAATCTATGTCATGCATTTTTTGGAGTTAGCACGCCACAGTTACAGAAGAACAGCATTCGGGCGCTTCGTCTCTTTTTCTACCAATTTGGTTTTTTTGACTTATACAGCAAGTCCTGACCAAAGTGACATCCCCTATACAAAAATCTCTATGTACCTACCGCTGATGTTGTATCTCTGCCAACATCAAACAATGCTGTTGACTGTACAGAAGGTGAAATTAAATACCTTTGATTGGCAACTTTGCTGGTTATCATAAAGTTGACCCAAACATCACTTGTACACAGCTTTTGACCTTGACTTAAAGGAACACACGTCATCCAATTTCAAACGCAGCAACAGCTTGCGGGGGTTAGTGCTAATTTTTGATTTGCAGACTGTCAAACTTACTTTGGAGATCAAGGCGCTTGGATCAGATCTCAAAGGTTTCCCGTTTATTGATTTAGATGCGGCTCTTCCAACTAAAAGCGAGCTTCAGTAGTGGGTTACGTCCTTGAAATGCAATACACAACTTTTAAGATATTTGTTCCTTTTGCTGTTTGCTCTGATATACGGTGTTCAGGATCTCCAAGGATACCGGACTCTGTGAGACAGTATGTGCATGGTTTAAGCTTTTATTTTCCTAAAACATTTAGTGAATGAAAGCCTTCAGTGAGTGTATTATTTACTTAAAACCTATCAAAATAAGGCCGTAGAGACACGGTCCGAAAAAAAAAAGGCTGTTAAACTGTGTTGCAGGGCTTTAAATTTATAGTGTCAGTTATGGCAGCACTACCGCAAGGTGACGAAAGTAAATAAAGACATGAGCTTAAACAAACACAAAACTAAAAACATTGGAGGCTCGTTAATGACAAAATTTACACTATTAGAAATATGTATACTAATTAGCGCTTTCCTGTAGCATATTTTATTAGCAAATACATTTCAACATTTTTTTATTCACATCTCTAAAACCACAGCAATAAATATGGATAAGTGAAATAAATTGTTGACAGACGGTTGCAGGACATATTTGTGTAGTGTTTAGTCTGACATTTCTTTTAACCCTTTGTTTCACTACCCTGTTGTTTTATTCTCACAGTAGATTTATTTTTTAAATATGAACATCTGTAAAAAAAAAAAATATTTTCTTAAAGAAAGAAAAGTTAGTAAGGAATCTGTTTTCCTTACCAACTTTTCTTAAAGACAGAAGAAAGCTTATTTCTGAAAACCCAAGAAGATCTCAATCATAAAACTATTGCAGTGTCAGAGTCAGTTACAGATTTACTTCTGACTATTAAATGGAGAAATGCTGGGTTCAAGTCCCAGCACTGCAAAGTTGCCAACCTTAAGCTTTACGGGTGTTGTATCATGGTTGACCCTAAGCTTTGAACTTAACCTCCAAACAAGCTAAAAACATGTGAATAAAGTAATTTTTACTGTG
Source organism: Bagarius yarrelli (assembly GCA_005784505.1). NCBI lineage: Eukaryota > Metazoa > Chordata > Actinopteri > Siluriformes > Sisoridae > Bagarius > Bagarius yarrelli. The sequence goes on from VCAZ01000080.1 coordinate 2,073,559, forward strand.
CTGAGGAATACACTGAAATGTTCTTGTTGTTCTTTGGATAATTGAAAGCTCCAGTCACTGAAAGAGATCTGCATGGAAAATCTACTGATAGGAAAACAGGCTGTTGTAGGGTTTTGAATGGAATTTTATAATTCAAGCTTTACTAGAATAAACATTACTATAATGTCATGTTAGGGCAGCACGGTGGCTTAGTGGTTAGCACTGTTGCCACACAGCAAGAAGGCCAGGGTTCGATTCCTGGGCAGGGGCCTTTCTGTGTGAAGTGCTTGCATGGGTTTTCTCCCACAGTCCAAAAGCATGTACATTGGTGCTTCTAAAATGCTCATGGCCCTTTAATGGATTGGCGACCTGTCCAGGGTGTACCACTTCTGCCTTTTGCCCTTTCAGAGACGGCTTCGGATAGACTCCAGCAGATCCCCGTGACCCCGAATTAGGGAATAGGTGGGTATAGAAGATGAATGAATGAATGAATGAATGAATGAGAACTGTAGCATAAGTAAGCAGCTTGATGAATGATTATAGAAAATAAGTGCCAAAACTATGCAAAATAAAATGTTTGTATTCAGCATGTGGGATTTTTAATGAGTTGTAAAATAACACTTTCACTGATGACATGATCTCTTTAATGTACTTGGAAAACCCTTTCAGTTAAAGCACAACAATTCAATCCTGTGCAAAAAGTTGGAAGTGGACTTTTACAAAAATTAAGGTCATATCTGGACTAAACTGGACTTAAAGGTCATAAAACCTCAACACATCGGTAAAGGTCAATTGCACTTTATCTGGAACAATGACTGGAGTTTTAAACAGATTCAAACATTTTTCTTATATTTTTAAATGCAAAATTACTGGAGTTAAACATTTCAGCAACTATTTTTCTTAATTTTTAAATGTTAAAAATGTTCTCAGCATTATTTGTCGATGCCAAATGTTCTTTATTTGTCGATGCCACCATATGTGCATAAATACAGCGGAATCGAAATACCGTTTGTCTTGTAATGGATGCTCGAAAACAATTTTTTGGATATCATATTTATAAAAATTTTTTTACCCAGGATCTTCTAAAAAATTTTTTTACCCAGGATCTTCTATTGTGTTCGTTTTTGATTCTAATATCTTAGTTTTTTTTTTGTTGATGATTTATCTTTATTGGCATTTGGAGGCTTTTATAAGTCTTTAGCGTAAGCCAAAACTGAAAATATCTTCTTTTTTATAGTCAGTAATTCGTGTTTGGTCTTTACACTAGGCTGACCTCTAAGTGCATCAAAGAGATATTATAGCTGTCTGGTCTCAGGCACGTAGAATGTCTGGTTCTTGCTTTGTGAAGGCAAGACGAAGCTGAACCCAAAAGGACATCAGAACCTATAAAGAAGATGGAATAACTGTGATAGATGTGAAGTGAAGTAATAATGCGAATAAAAAGATACTTATTCACATTTTAGGATTTGGAATTATCTTTTTGTTGGAAGAGTGGCCACTTTTTAAATCAAATTAGTGGAAATAAAAGTGGAATAAAAGTGAAAATGTTGTTTTTTTATACAATGATAAAATGTTTGAAATCAAGGGTGAAGTTCATTTTTTTTATTGAACCTGAAAGCATTCTGTAAGTTTTTTGTGTTTTCTTTCCTAATATGGCAGTGTGTGATTCATTATGGTAACCCAAGAGAGAGAGAGAGAGACGAAGGAGAGAGAGACAGACAGAGAAAGACTGTTCTTTTTCAGCAGAAGGTCCATGTCATTCTCCTCGTGATTGGTGCATTTTCTGTGGGTTCTCTCCCAGCACATGGTCGTTCTTCAAATGTTTTTCTGACAGGCCCTGTTCTCTGCCATGTCAGATCTACCTGGAAAAGTGTTGCTCTCAGCACCAAACACAGCTTTAACTTATTGTGTAGTTACATCTATACATTAATCAGACTGACACTTTTATAACTTTACACTCAGTAATCTTAGTCCATCACGTTTTAGGTTTATGTAAGTGAGATCAAGCACTCTTTTTATTTTTTTCTAAAACACTGAGAACTTTGATAGTGTCGAGAACTGCAGAGAACATGTGACTGAGTTACATGCAAGGCTTGAATTTGCAAATATTTATAAAATATACAATTTGTAATAAGTCATATGGGACGATATGAAAATGGGACACACCTAAGAGCAAAGGAAAAAAAAAATTGTACAGGAGGAATGGGGCTCATCACATCACACATGGAAGACTTGGAGTCCTGTGTCTGGAATAGTGTGTGTTGTTGAAGTGTTAGAGCTGAAGGAAAAGGTCAGATAGCTCTGAGTGCTGATAACCCCTCTGAAGAGCAGCAAGCACTAGTGACATTAAACAGATGGCCTCTATGACCCTGTGTCCTTGGGAACAGGACGTAAAGCTACACAGGAAGGAATAGTTTTTTTGGGCTTAGTGTAGTCACATCAGTTGATAAGAATGGAAAGTAGATGTAAGGAAACACTTGGAGAAATCACTGACAGCAGCATGGAGTCCATGTACAGCAAATTTTCAGTGTTTTTCTTTTTTTTACCCTTCTGCCACTAGAGACATCTGTAAAAAAGAACAGGCGTAACATTTTAGGGGGTCAGAGTCTGTAAAATGAAATCATAGATGTTTTAAGAAGAAGCATTGTGAAGCATTGCCTTAAGTATTAAAGTATATGGATAGATGGATGGATGGTTGGATAGTTAAATTAATGGATAGATGGATAGATAGTTGGATTAATAGAGGAATAGATGGACAGACAGACAGACAGACAGATAGATAGATAGATAGATAGATAGATAGATAGATAGATAGATAGATAGATAGATAGATAGATAGATTTATTTTTTAAAAATAAGCATTACGAAGCACTGCCTAATGTTTTGTTGTTGTTGTTTTGAAGTGTATGGATAGGTGGATGGTTGGATGGGTGGAGGGATAGATGGATAAATAGACAGACAGACAGATAGATAGACAGACAGATATTTTAATGGATAGGTATTGTAAAGCATTACCTAATGTTTTGAAGCATATGGATAGCTAGATGGATAGTTGAACAATTAAATTAATGGATGGGTGGATAGATCACAATACATATATAATATATATTAAATAGTTTTAATTAAAATTTAAACTATACATTTATTTAATTCATATTTATGTAAATTTAGGCAGGACACAAAAACAGCAACTGTTAAAAGAACTGCTTTTTGAAAACATTTCACAACATTTACATTGAACTATAATTAGACGAAAGTATAACTTTGATTTCATAGTGAAATATTACAGTTAGCAAATTGCTAAGAAATACGAGAACATCAGTTTATATGTTTTTTGTCAGGATGAGTCGCAAAACTTTTACTCCACAAGTAATACAATACAATACTACTTTTAGGTTTACAATAAACTTGAACCTGTTCACCAATACAATGCAAACGAAATTTGGAAAATTATTAAAATCTATAAAAGCACATACTGTTAGATACAAATATTTATTTACACATATGTCCCAAGTGGCAGCAGAAAAAGTGAACCTTTTCCTCATTAAGATGCTGTGTGTGTGGTGGGAAGAAAGGAGGCGCAGCTTTCCCACTGGCAGCTCCACGTCATGAGCAGGCAGCGGCCGCAGACAGGGGCCGGTTGACCTCTGACCTGCTCTTCCTTTTGGGAGATAGGCCACCTCTGCTCACCATCAGCGTGTTCTCTGGCCAGCACCCTGGGGGAGCTGCTGATGTGGGAACATGACGTTTGAAATCTTGACACTCAGGAAAGGAAATCAAGCTGGTGGAGGGGATGAGCTTCGGGGTGATTATTTTTTTAAGTGCTGTCTCTCAGCCTCTCCCTGTTGTCTCTTTTATGCTGTCATTTTATCTGGACACTTCCTTTTCTGCAGACGCGTCTAGTTCTTCCCTGTTCTACAATGTCCTACCCATGTTACGGTCGACAGTTTTAATTGGCCTTTCTCCGTCAGTGAAACATTGATTGTGGTCACCGATAAAAGAGTTATTGATTGACACTTTGTTCAACATTGGCCAGGATGCCCTTTAATGCAATTCCTACAGCAACCTCTTCCAAGTTCCAGCCCACACTTTAATGTCATAAATTATGACAGTCAATTAGGGAGATTTTTTATTTCTTTTTCTCACTAAGAGGTGAATGGACTGAAGACGAGCTGGAAGAAAAAGGACCAGGGCGCCCGTGTGTGTGTGCACATGTTTAATTGTCCTGATCTTTTCCTCTAATATCACTACAAGCAGGATAACATGATTAAATTTAGCATCTTTACTTGCGATTACATATGCTTTTTAATTTGAGTGCCACATCACATGAAAAAATTCCATAGCCCCCTTTGGATTGTAGTTTACTGTAGTATATTACAGTATTTACTACATCTTACTGCAGCATACTTATAGTATTAGGGGAAGTGGTGGCTCAAATAGATAAGGTGCTAAGTTGTTGATTAGAAGATCTGGGCTCGAGCCCCACCATTGCCAGTCTGACACTGTTGGGTCCCTGAGCATGACCCCCAACCCCACCTGCTCCAGGAGCACTGCATCATAGCCGATCTTGCACCTTGACCCCACAGACCCCTTCCAAGATGGGACATGCAAAGAATGCAATTTCTTCAATAAAGACATTTACATTATTATTATTTTACATTACACAGTATTAACTTTAGTGAATGTGGTAAATACTGTAGTAAACTTTGAAGGTTAGAAAAATAAACCAGAAGACTGTGGTAAATTATAGCATTTACTAAAGTATTTAGTTTGTCATAGTATTTACACTTCGTTAAGGTATACGCCAACTATAGAAAGAACGGGCGTAAACTGATTTAGCAGATTTACTAATGCGGAACAGTGTGTTTCAGTGTGAAAGACCAGATTCCAATTTCTAATGAGCAGCAATGTCGAATATAATGATTTGATAACATGTTGTGGGGTTTTATTCATTTAAGGGATTTTGTGTGTCTGTGTGTGTTGTGTTGAAGCACTTTTTGCTATGATCTGTGCTGTAAAGATTCTCACACATACATAATAATATAGTTGTAGAACATTTACTATGCATAGTAATTTGTTTATTTTACTATAGTTAAACATTTGTAGTAAAATGATCACAGCAAATGACCACATTATTACAATTTACTAGAGTATATTTACTAAACACTACAGTATTTACCACAGAAAATTGTTACAACCTGTTCTATAGTAAAGTTACTTCACAATACTGTACTATTTTTTCATACAAGACACCGGCTGCAAATTATATATAGATTTTTATAAAAAAAAAAAAAAGGGTTACCGTCTAACTTCGAATGATTCAGTGCTCTGACTTTACATTCGGGTCCCTGTATGGTCTTAATTGCACATCTTTCAGTGATTGATACTACATTAGAGCCTAATTAAACCTCAAAGTCATGCAATCCACTCAGGCGTGTGTAGGAGAACCGCAGAAATAGCTTCAAGTACTGCGCTTCTTAAATTTAATTCATTATCACCATTAAATAGTCAATGATCGATATCGTCAGTGCACAACGCTCGATAGGAGCAGCAGAGGGACAGAAAGACAGTGAGCACAAGTTAATATTTGCATTTCAAAGTATCTGGTGTCATAAAATCCATAGCTCTCTGCACAGCTGTATTTCACATGGCTCTGTTTCTGCTCCTTAAAGCTGACTGGTATTGATTCGCTATTGAGTATTTACGAGCTGGAAGCGGCTGTAGGTTTAAAGTGTCAAAATGTTTTTAGGAAGCCGATACACAGTCTATTCTCTGTCTCGATTCAGCTCTTTTTATTTTTTTTTATCCAGCATTGCATTTTGTTTAACTGGCTTTATTTCTAGATGGTTCCAGAAGTCTCATTGCATCATTTCTTATTCTGCTCTGTTAAGTAGTAGCGATACCGTATAATAGTATGACTTGTGAAATTGTTCATCATTTTACCTGAATCTAATTTAAATGATAGGGTTAAATCTTAGGTGGATGAGTGCCAAATCAGTGCTAGCAAAAAAAAAATCCCAACCTTTTTAGGCTGTTGTGCAGGTTAAGGCGCCAGCACCCACATGCACGGTTATGTTCCGGCGACCCGAGTTCGATTTCGGCTCAGATCCCATCTGGTCATTTCTTAATCTATTAAGGCAAAATAATGCCTAAAAAATAAATTATCAAAGGAATGAAATTTTTTTTCTAAAAATAAGATTTTTTAAAAATTATTCTTAATATAAAAGGCCTTTATTTGTCATATCTACTCTACAGCACAGTGATATTATTTTTTTTTTAGCCGGGGAAAAATAGGAAAAAAGCGCAGGGTCGGTTATGATACAGCGGACTTGCTCAAGGACCCAACAGTGGCAGACTGGTGGCGGTGGGGGATTTAACCCAGGTCTTCCAATCAACAACTGCCACCACTGACTCAAAAGAGGGTGCACTGTTCCCGAAAGTACTGCAATACTGGGTTGATGATGCATGGAGTAACCCCCTATTTTTCATCTCCCTGTTCCAAAAATCTATTTAATATATGTTAATATATGTTAGGGGACGTATTAGACATTAAACTGATAAGAACAGTCACTACACTTGATCTTAGCCAAAAGGCTATTATTTTAAAACAAATTATTAATGGTATTTTACAATTGCAAGCTAACGAAGCAAGATACCTGCAATGACTTACTGTTATGTCAACTTTGAACATCTTTATTTATATATATATATATATAAATCATTTATAAAATGTTTTATTCGTCGTTGATCATTCTGAATGATCTGCCATAAAAACCCTATTGTAACTGTTCCAAAACATGAATGTAAAGATGAATCGCTTTCATCAACGGTGCTGTCATATGCCTAAATTTGAGCTTCTATCATCTCAGCTATGAATTTTTTATACTTCTCACATATATAGTGGTCAAAAAACCTGCCTACCATCTCCTACCTTAATTTTGCATTTCCTGTATGTGTGCATGTGTAATATTTAAATAGACGTTATGACAACGCTAAGGGGATATCTCTAGCCACTTCAAAGTGTGTGTAACCCCCTTTTTTTCTGGAGGCTGGCTCCCTGAGGAGCCCTGTTTTGTTTACCCGCTTGGCTTCGAGATATCTAGGGCAACATCCCATTAGAAACCAACACACCTCCATTTGCTGTTTTTATGCTTCTTCAAACACCTGCTCAGGTCGAGCCAGTTCTTTGATCCTATAGCCGCTCCGCAGCTCAGATACACAGACGTCTTGTTTGATCTCAGCGTAACTGATCAATTTGCTCTTTTTGCTCAATTAATATGAAGTAAACAGACCAACAACAAACATGCAGTGGATTTTTGGCATAGAAATTCCTGACATGGCTTGTATTAACTGAAACATAGACACACGCTATATCTTTACTCGAGTCTACTCGAATAAACGTGTGTTTAGGTAGTATAATAAAACTGCACCGGGAATAATTCTTTATGAATGAACAATGACTTGTAAAGCACTAATTATAACACTTATATTACCATTTATACTGACACAACCTTTAATAATAAGGACACATATATTAAATTATAAATTACAAAAAAATAAATCCCAAATTAAACAATTTCTAAATTAACCAAATCATTTTGGTGTCTTTTTTCTAAAGCAACCAATATTACCAGTCTCCTTGTCTATTCGTTGTAATTAATTAGAATAATTATTACATAACAATATATTAATATTGATACAATATATTTCCATTTACAATATTTACTAGAATCTTGCTGTTTATTTGCATATTCCTGTCTTACCTGCACATTTTTAGAATCTGGTTGGCACCATGTGAATGTTCTGTACAGTGTTCTGTTCTGTTCTGTTTTGTTCTGTATTGTCTTTTTTGCACTGTCTTTTGTTATGTTTTGTATTGTTAATTGCACTGTCTGTTCTGCACTGTTTGCACCAGGTTGCACACATGCACTTTATGTTTGTTCTGTTCAGTGGCTCTTTGTAGTTTGTTGTTTTGTGTAATTCTGTGTTTTTGTGTAGCACCATGGGGTCCTGGAGAAATGTTGTTTTATTTCACTGTGTACTGCATCTGCTATATATGGTTGAAGTGAAAATAAAGCTTCTTAAATTTGAAGATGTCCTTTTTCAGACCGACGTTCATACATTTATCTCTTTTATACATCCAAGCAATTTGGGGTTAAGGGCCTTGCTCAGAGGCAGAAGCTGGGAATCGAAGCCTGATTCACCAATTAGCAATCCAACACCTTAACCACTGTGCTACCAATTCAATAAAATACAATAATTAAAAGTATTATGATGCCCAACCAAATCTATTTTTTTAACAAACTATTCCAGATTTTGTTTAACTCCCACCTCCATAAAATCCCCCAGACATCAGAAAAATGCTTTCTGCTAAATTGTGTAGCATGGCTGTGGGGATAATCACATTCAGCCACAACAGTATTGGGTGAGAAGATCAGTTGATGTTAAATGTTGTCCAAAGGTGTTCATTTGGGGTGTTTTCTGGGGAGTCAGTCAGCTCTATGTAGGGCACATGAGTTCTTCCACTCCAACCAGAACCAGAACGTCTTTATGAAGAACTGAGGCTTTGTGCACAGCAACATTGTCATGCTGGATCAAATAAGACATTATTAAACACTCACTAAAACATTCAGTTCAACTTGTATCTGTAAATTAAGAGTCCCCAACTAAGCAAGCCAGAGGCGACAGCAGCAATAAACCAAAACTCCATCAGTGACAGAACAGAGAAAAAAACTTTGGGAGAAACCGGGCCCAATTGGCAGGTCAGTTCTCCTTTGACCAGACAAACAAGCAGGTTATTTCAAGCAAAGTTTCTGTAGTCTTTTCTGGATGGCGTCTAGAAGACAATGTCAGCACTGGGAAACTGACACTGGGGCTTATTGTCTCCAAGTGCTGATTTACCAACTGGGCTGGATATGGACTGGATCCTGTGGCGACGGTGAGCTCGGAATAGGAAAGAAACATACTTATGTTAGTGTAGATGCCAGTCTCCTTACGATATACAAATATATTGTGTGTTATTGGTGGTGTTTCCTGGTTCTAGTTCACCTGATTATTGCAGCCTAACAATCCTATAACAAATTTGGATAAATGTGTAAGTGTGTTATGTGCCTCCGGAACAGTGTTGGGTAAATTATTCCAGAGTTTGGACTCTACATCTACCAAAGGAAAGGATCTACCAAAGGAAAGGATCTACCACCTGCAGTTGATTTTATTATTTTAGGTTTCCAATGTCTAATAGGGCACAGACATTCTAGACACCTGTTTGTATTTATAATAATGTGTACTAGCACTTGGTGAGCTACTACACTTTTTATGTTGTATATCACGTCAAATCCTACTCTAAGGATACCCGTACATTACCACATAAGTTTATAGCACATTTGTGATACATTACAAGCTTGATTTCTTTCTTGTATTTTTTTTTTTTATTTTAAATGCATGATGTAATTCCCCTTCCCCCTTCTTTCAAGTGTTAATGCTATACAGTGATGCAATGCTCATTTTACCGCCAGCAATATTGATATGTGGTTAATCAATCGCATGATTTCATGCATTAAGCTTTTGTCTGTTATTGACTGGTGTTTTATGTATTCAACATCACCATGCCATGCATTGATTAGATATAAAAGTTCAAATATCTGTAATGGTGCTTTCTTAAATTGTGCATAATGATTAGTGGATAAATACTGCGATCGCCTTAGCAATAAATCCCAGCTATACTTATCGAACCTTGAAAAATATTGATTTTTTAAAACATATTTATAGATGTACAGTTTTCCTCTTTATACCTAATTGTACTAGATGTGCATTGTCTGTCAACTAGTTCAGATTTTTTTTCTCTTTATATAACATAACGGCACAGACACAGCCTCAAGCTCATATGCATAATGTGCTGTAGTTACAACACCGAATGTCTCCCTGAAGGTCGACACAGAAAATGGACAGGTTAATCAATATTATCTAAGTGAGGTGTGTGACCAAGATAGGGGAAAAAAAGGTGTGTATATAGGTTGTCTCCATCTGATTGTACATAAGTGTGTGAAAGGTGTAGCTGGATGTTGGTTCTTCTTGTTTTTTTCCTTGATTGGTTTATTGTTTATGTCAAAGTAAAAAAAAACTGTCTGTTTATAAAAAAAAAAAAAATTCTTTTTCAGTTTTTCCTAAAATTATGTTAGTAGAATTTATAACACGTTTACTTATATGGCGGAAATAAAAATCAACTCGTCATTTCTAGGTGCTTCTGGTGATGTATCTCAGGATTCATCTCTCATGATGGCCGTGGACACTCTGGGCAGTAAGTTTAGTTTCAATTGCTCCCAACAGTGCTTTTAAATCCGTCTAAAATCAATAGCACTTTCACCATCACATCACATGGAAAGGGGGCCATATTGATATCCAGATGTCATTTGGAGGTGGACTGGGATTCTCCAGCTCTCATCTCCTAGATCACTGGATGTGTGTTTTAAGCAAGCTACACAGCTCTCCGTCCGTCCTTGGTGTTTATGGGGTGTTTGGTCTGACGTGCCTGGTTTACACAACAGGCTTTATTTTTAAAGCCGAGTATCGATTTGATTCACAAACAAAGCACCTTAAATGAATCTTAATGCGTTATCACTGTAAGCTCCTTCTTGAGCTGGGCTAGTGCAAGGTGAAGACAATTTATCAATCAAAAGAGGCAGAATTAAACATGATTCAATAAAGCAGGATCCCTGCAGAGCTGGATAAAGCAGAGAGAAAAGGGAAGGGAAAAAATAGGCGAGAGTAGCAGACCTAATCTGAGATGAGCAGGTGATAAAGACATAAAGAGAAAGATGGATAAAGGAATAAAGTCATATTGAGTGATGACAGATAGCAGAGTGCAAGGCTCAAAGAAATCCCAACTTAGCTGCTGGGATTATTCATTTTCCAGCTGTCTTTCTCACTTATTTTCTCCACAGATCTCATATCCAAAATGCTCACTTCTACCTTCCAATTCCAAATACAAGCAACTAGTGTTAATTTTCTTATCCATCATGTTGGATCCAAGAAAAATCTGTTACACACAACTCAGAAACTTTGGCATTAATATTAAGCCCTTGCCCAACTCCCCATAAACAGTCTATTGGACTAGTCATCTAGTGGATTGTAACTCCATCCATCCACAGAGATCTGCTGGAGACTATCTTAGCTGTTTTTTGGTTGGAAGGCAGGGTACCCCGGGACATACCACCAGTCCATCGCAGGGCTACATACAGACAACCACACACACTCACACTCACTCCTTTGGGCAATTTAAAAGCACCAATCAACCTAACATACATGTTTTTGAACTGTAGGAGGAACCCGGAGTACCCACAGTAAACCAACAAGCATGGTGTGCAAGCTTTCTTGCTGTGAGGCAACAGTGCTAACCACTAAGCCCAAAAACCAATTTTATTAAAGCAATAAACCTAGTTAAGACAACTCCAAACTCTACACTACAACCACAACCGTGCCAGGTACATCATCTGGAGCAGTTCAGAATCAATATTAAATTAATAACATGAACATAAACAATTTAAATAAAAAACATCATAAATTAAAAGGCTTTAAGGCAGCGGTATCGCTAGTAGACACTGGCCTGGAAATGGTAAACAAACTCTTTCCTGAATTGAGACAAGTTAGCTAGCTTCTGCATGAGCTGGTCTTTTCTCACAATTTCTAGCTTTTCTGGAAAAGTCCACCTTAACAATGGATTTTTAAGTATATCCGAGACGAAGTCAATTTCTTTTCCTCCATCAGTCATTGTGGACGTAAAAGTCTAATTCAACTGTATTTATTTGTTCAGATCATTGCAGATGTGTTTCGCTAGTCAAACTTGGCCGTAACAGTTTTGTGTTGATCAACCAATCAGAGGACGTTAAAATGCTGACGCTATTATGGGCCAGCTAGCTGGGCTGGTTAAAGAAACAGTCCCGCCACTAATATAGTTTAAGTTACATTAGCCAGAAATACTGATTATGAAGGCCCTGGCAAATTAGATTGACATGGCAGCACATAGAGGCTTAAATCTGATTGGACAAAAAAACATCCACATACACGTACTGGAAGTGGTGCGGCAAGAGAAACACTACAAAATAAAAAGAATAAACTGTTGGGAATAAATAAATACAATTTCATGGAAAGAAAATATATTAAAATTTAAGTTGTAAATGTAGGTCAAAGCTTCTATTAGTGTTTAGACAGCAGAGAAGACTTTTCTGGCTCTGAGTGCCCACCAATGAGGTTCAAACACTGTACATTAAAAGTACAATCTACATAGTAGCTAAAGACATACTACTATACAAAAAATTCTTTGATAAACACCTCTGCCGTCCGACAGGACCTAAGGTTTCCTGTGGGTGGGTTCGACCTCCAACTTTGCTCATTTAACAGCAAATCAAATTCTTTTCCTGTTTGAATAACCAGCACACGTTTTAATAAAGTAAAACCGCACAAATGCTGATCCACTACAAGTTTTGCAGAGCAATATAAATTATTATACAGTTATATATATATGTAACTCCTCCATCATTATATAGGTAAATGTACTAAATCTAAAAACTAAAAAGAGTTTCGGGTTACTAATTAGGTCTGTTCTTGTTTATAAATTGAAACATTGCCCTAAGATGACTACCTGGGCAAGTATTTTAACTACACTATACTGTGTCAGTCTTTTTGGAAGCCCTGGGAGTGCTATTTCAGGGTTGGGTGGTAGTTAAAGACCCATAATCCAGCTGTGAATGGGTACCACGGGGTTTGAGCATGGCTTGATGCATGGCAAGATAGAGAGAAAGCTCGATCTCTTTTCCTTTCTCTTTACTCCATTGAGTGTGCTGCCACTGTCATTATTTATTTAGCCGTTAAGTGTTTAAAGTGGAAGACTCTGCAGGGACCGAGTGATGCTGATGAAAATATTCAGACTAAAAACACACCAGCATAACCTTAGAAAGACGTAAAAGATCAGACTGCTCGCTGTTTGTTTTCTCTGTCTGAATGCTTTTATACGGATAGCTACAGCTATGATTCTGAGCCTCAAGAGTGCCTTCTGGATCATAAAGCAAATATGAGGGATGATGCTATTATAGCGTGAGGTGGCTATGGAAAGTGAATGGGGGTTAAGAGGGTATCATATTTGTTATTTATTGGTGTAATGCGAGACCCTGCATGAATAAGTCATAAGTGACTGGGGGTCCCCAAAGCGATGAGGAGTAAAAAGAGGAGGGTGGGGGTGCTGGTTCAAAGTGATTGGCCTTTCAGATGACACCATTGTCAAATTCCCAGGTCAGAGGTCATACCTGGAACCATGGAGTGAGCCTTCTGCTGTGTGCTAATTGAGGTCTTGGTGGAGGGTCTTGTCAAACGGTAGCAGTTCGGGCTAATCAAGCAGCCTGCATGTTAACCTGTTTTGTCATGATATAGATTTAGTGTCTGGATCTATTTACTGTATAGAAATGTGGCTGAATCTACTGGGTATCTTTTGCATGCATCCTTTCTATGACCTTGGTTAGAATGTTGAGCTATCCATGATCTTGCACAGATGCTGGACAGGACAATTATAGGTAATAAAGTCATACCTGGAGTTCAGGAAGATCAAGGATATTGTAACAGTGGATACCAAGAGGGGCACTGGAACCGTCCATGTTGGAACCTGCAATAAAAAGCAAAGCAGCAACTCTCCAGTGTTTCCTTCAATAACAAATACTCAACTCAAACTCTGAGCATAACTTTTTCATTCACCCTGTTAAGCTGTGTGTGATCATTTAATGTGCCATATAGCAAAAAGGTATAAAAATGGTAGCAAAAAGGGAAGTGGAGTAATTTACTGTCATTGTTTAATTTTATTGTTTTACATGTATTTTATTTAAACAGTGTTTTTAATCACAAAATAAAAGCTACCTTTTTTTAATTAATTTGCTACATCGTGATCACTTGGAGGTCAATATGTATATACTGTATATATTTATATTTATATGAATATTTATATTAATATTTTCATGAAATCTAGTTAGATATTTGGACACAGCATCGTAGCAAACCAAATATTAAAACACAGTCAAACATTATAAAAAAATATTTTCTTTGTCAATTTCTTTAAATTTTACTTTGAAATCCACATGAAATATGCTACAATACTATATGCTATATCATTTCTTACACTCACATGCAGGTTGTATGGAAAGGTCACATGATCAGTTAAAGTAAACCATCAAAATCTTTACATTGTGGAAACCTGAAGGAAGTAAAAAAAAAAACATTTGTGGTAGCACAGTGGTTAAGGTGTTGGACTGCTAATTGGAAGATCAGGGTTTGATTCCCAGTACAATCAAGTTACCACTGCTGGGCCCCTGACCAAGGTCCTTAACCCCATATTGCTCAGTCGTATGAGAACAAAATGTAAGTCGCTCTGGATAAGGGCATCTCTTAAATGCTGTAAATCTATTACACTTTTTCCACTAAGTATTTTTATTATACTGTATTTTGCAATAAAGGTTAATTAAGATAATTAATATTTGTTAAACAAAAAGCAGGATTTAGTGAACCCCTAAATATATAGTGGATCTTTTAGAACCTGACTGAAATGTTGTTCTAGCACAGAGGCCAGTATTACCTATTCTATAACGATTGGGCAGGATATAAGAGGATTCAGGACTATTCCCACAGCAAGCCTTACACTGCCGAGTTCCCATCCTCCAGCATCCAGACGCTGAATCTGAATCCCCAATCTCACCCTCATCTCTACCTACACTTGCTCTATTTACTTCTCTTTTCCTTTATCCCTAATGCTTTTTCTTGCGCTTTGGATTAGCGAGCATAAATATAACGTGTCTAAGATCAAGTGTCCCATCAGGGAAAGAGACAGGCTGGTGAAGCCCATCAAAAAAAAAGTAGACACGATCCTGTATTGATCAAAGGGCCTCAGTTTTGAAGTTGTCTGAGCTCCGTGAGCAGCCTGTGTCCAGCGAGAACTGCTTGCACCTCTTTTCGCTTGACTAAAATCAAACCCTTTGAGACCACGAACCGAATGTTTAACGAACAGCATGTGCCGGATGATGTAGTCCAGATGATGTAGTTCATTGCGCGTCGTAAAGTAGTTTGCTCGTTTCAATTTCTATTTCTATAATTATAGCTATTTATTTTAGTGTAAATTAAAGATGCTAAATAAAAGTTATCACTTGATATGATAGAGGAGTCCTGCTCGCTTACACCAGCTTCTGCCGTATCTCCTCACTTGTACTAAACACTATAAATTCATGCACTTTATTGCAACATAAATGATGACACTCTTCCTCCAAATTCTGCAGCTGTCTCATAAAAGTCAGATTTGCTCAATAACCGTGACTCTGTAGCGAAGACAGGAAATAAATGCGGCACCGTGGACGGGTTATTTAGATTAAACCGCGCTAAATGGAATTTTTACACATTACAGTACAGCTTGCCCTCTTATGAATTGCCTATTCTCTAGTGCTGTACGCTATGCTAAATGATGCCTGTCACGGCTCGCTGAGATTAACCTGGTAATGATTATTAATGGGAGTAATATAGAGCAGATTACTTAGAGGAAAGTTATGAAAAAATAAATATCTTTAGTCTTAATGCACATTTTATTTATATGTATGTGTTTCCTCAATTACTCACCAAACTTTAAATTGTACTGCTTTAAAAGTGGCTAATCTTTTATTTTAATATATGTATATATATATATATATTAAAATAAATAGTAGCCACTTTTATATTCAAATATATATTATTTACTTTGGAATATTTATATTGTTTATATAATAAATGAAGAGCTGTAGGTATGTAGCAAACGAAGCCTATCACTTTATGCCTACCCAGAATTCCTGGCAGAGTATTTATGCAGCCCTGAAAAGAAATTTCTAATGTTTTATTCTTTCACTGCAAAAACTTATCAAAGTTTTTATTATATATATATATATATATATATATATATATATATATATATATATATATATATATATATATATATATATTAAAAATACAAACATTACATTTATTTTTAATTTAAATGACAATAATTTTATTAAGGGCAGCACGGTGGCTTAGTGGTTAGCTGTTGCTTCACAGCAAGAAGGCCTGGGTTTGATTCGGGCAGGGGCCTTTGTGTGGAGTTTGCATCATCTCCCCATGCTTGGATTGCTAATTGGTTCAATTTCCAAGACAAACAGGCTGCCACTGCTGGGCCCCGGAACAAGGCCCTCAACTTCCATTGCTCAGTTATATAAAAAGACATAAATAAATGTAAATTACTCTGAATAAGAGCATCTGCCAAATGCCGGTGCATCAACCAGTTTCCTGAAACGGCTGGTTGTGAAATGCACCATCTTGTGAAGTCTTGTAATTAACCATTTTATGAATGTCTTGTAAAGAAAGTTATTTGCTGAGACCCTCCTGAATCGGTGTCTCCAAATCCTTTAGAGCAAAAAGCCTAAAAGTTCATTTACTATCATCTATTTAGAGACCTTTAATATCATGACTCCAGAGATACTACACATTCTTCAGCTAATAAATATTGCCTAGTTAATTTTCACCTACCCTGTACATCCCCATGAAGTGTTTACTAAAACAACATAATACAGCTAAGTTTCATTGAGCCATTGAATTCAAATTTGATTTATCGTATCGTTGCCCTAAAATCATCAGTCAACTTCCTTTAACTTTAAATTCTGCCTATGTTAATAAAATTAATCAATGTAGCCGTCTTTGAGCATGTTATGATCCTGATCATTGATCCCTGAACATAACCCCACAGTGTAATTCCCAAAACATCACTCACACAGACCCTGAACACACACACACACACACGCTTATACACACTATAATCCGTTACCTCAAGCTCATCTTTAATGCATCTTTGAGCCTCATCCTGTGCCTCCAGACACACTGTGTAAGCCTGCGCTACCCGTCTCCTCTGGCTGTGTGCGTATGCGTGTAGCCATGTGTGTATCGATCCCCCCCTTCGTTCGCCATAATGAAGTGCTCAGCACAGCTTCATTATGGAGCCAAGCTGCCATTGGCTGGAGGTAATATGAAATTAGGCAGTGTGCAGGCAGCCTGTCAGTATCGATTCCCTTACCCACATTACTTGTTACAAAAGAATAGAGCTGTCTGCGCCATAATTGAACAAGTTAACTCCTTGTCTCATAAAATGGAAGCCTGTATCGATTTAGGGTGACCTGGTTTTCATGCACAAAGAAAGAAACTCAAGTACAGACTTGAATACATGCTGATTTTATTCTTAATGATGTTATTTTCTTCTTTACAATTTCTCTCACCAACAGCTAGAGTGGTATCTTGCTGACTGACAGGAAAAGGTAAACGAGTTTCTGTTCCATCCTGAAAACAAACCCCCTTTTCTTCTATATTAAAGTCTATTCTAATTTAAAAGTCCTGGTACTCGTTTATAAGTCACTCAATGGCCTATAGGACCTTAATACATTTCAGATATACTCACTAAATATAAATCAATCAGATCACTTAGATCATTAGGATCAAGTCAGTTAAACATACCAAGGGTTCAGTCTGAACAAGAAAAATCTGCTTTTAGCTATTACGCAGCCCGCAGTTGGAACCAGCGACCAGAAGAGATCAGATGTCGTAAATCAGTAGCCATCTTTAAATCCAGACTAAAAACACATCTGTTTAGTGCTGCAGTTACTCAATGATCTCTGTCATACGTTCCGACTGACTATAATCATTCTATATTCTAAACTGTTTATTATTTATTTTAAATCTTTGTTTTTATTTAATCTCTTTGTTTTTTCCTCAAATAAAGCACTTAGAATTACCAGTGTGTATGAAATGTGCTATATAAATAAACTTGCCCTGCCCATATCATTAACATTTACAGCATTTGGCAGACGCCCTTAACCAGAGCAACTTACATTTATCTCTTTTTTTTATACAACTGAAGAATTGGGGGTTAAGGGCCTTGCTCACAAGTGGTGGCTTGGTGGTGCTGGGAATCAAACTCCTTACTTTCTGGTAGCTGGTAACCGCTAAGCCACCACTGGTGATATTCCTTAAGTAACACTTACATTTTTATTAAGGTTTAGTGTGTTTAATTTAATAGTTTTGTAAAGATTGTGTCTCTTGTTTCATGCTTTGTTTCCTGTTCATGTTATGTTTTATGTTATGATCATGTTTCATGTTTATATTATGTTTTATATAGTTCTTGTTTCATGTTTTATGTTTTTATTTTATTTATGTTATATAGTTCATGCTTTATGCTTTGAGTTAATGTTCATTGTTCATGCCTTTGTTCACTTCCTGTTTTGTTTTTGTCATGCGATCTTTGTTCTCCATGTGTTTCTGTCACGTGATCCTCTTATCCATGTGTCCTGTTCCCATTAGTTAGTCTTGTATATATTATAGTTCTTGTGTTCCCTTTGTGTGGGTCATGGATTTCGGTTGTGTCCCTGTCCGACTGTTGTGAGTCTATGTCCATCTAAGTCAAGTCAAGTTACGTTTCTCTAGTCAAGTTCATGTTCATTGTTTTGTTTGTTTGTGCTAAGCGAAGCTATGCTAACCCAAGCTAAGCTAAGCTAAGTCAAGTCTTGTTTAGTTTATGTTTATTTGTCTTGTCACTAAATAAACTGCCCCTTTGGGTTCTAAAACTACTTGCTTGAGTGGGATTCATTACAAGTTTATACCGTATCACCAAACGCTTGATTCCGATTAGTTTGTTTTAGGAAATTGGTTAGTATTTTAGGAAAGACTCTGCTGTGTTAGTATTTCTTAACAGTTTACATCTTTGGCAACGTCTTGGCAGACGACCCGCAGCAGTAACACGAACAAGAAACCGAGACTGATTTGTTCCATTGCTGTTTCCAGATATTAAATATAACTACAAATGGATAAAATGCATACTATTTTTGTTCTTCAAAATATAAAACTGCTAATGTAGGCAAATTCCCTCGGAGGGGTATAAAACACTTCGGAACGGCCGTGTCGTACCACTGTGTCCTTAATTATTTTCCTATAATCTTATGCCCTGTCATGTTTTATTGCTTATGTAAGAAATTTCACCATCATAAACTTACATTTCTGATGACTAATATATTAAAAAAGCATCGCACACACACACTCCAGGACATGAGTGTAAAGAGTCCAGCCTTTTTAAAAGCCAGGGTAAGCAGATGAGTGCTTATTCCACACTGTTACTCCTGCTAATTACAGAATGGATTCCAGCCAAGTGGAAAAATGCACACACCATTGCTACATGAACTAAAATTGCCCAGCAGTGTCTACATTAAACGAACACCCATTTGGGCGGGGAGTGGAGGTCACTAAGTATTGGTTAGAGGGTAATAAACAGTTTCGCGTGTGTGTTGAACTGTTGTTCTTATCAAAGCCGTGTGTTTGGTACAGGGTTTTCCCTATGTGAGGTTAAGGGTTAATGAAACACTCCCTCTGTCTCTGCCTCTCTTCCTCTCCCTACAGCAGAGTGATAAGTAGCTAACCAATGGAGCCTGTAATTACAATCTTACAGAAACCGGCCCGATCTGTATATAAATCTCACCATCCAATTACAAGATGTAATAATTCTGCACTCAAGCTGGTAATGAGCTCTAATACTGCCGCATGTGATAATCCCCTCTGGATGCCGGCTTGATCAGATGTTGGCTTTGTAATTAGACTGGCAGAAAATCATTATTTCGTATCGGGGTAAAGGGGAAAAAAATGAGGTTGGGAATGGGAAGTTAATTTTGCCCTAGTTCTCTGAAGCATACACAAGAATTTAATGATTTAATCAGGATTGTTAGCTATTTTGCAATCAATTTGTAATGATTGTGTCACAACAGGCTTTTGCTGGAGGACATGACTGAAAAGACTAAAGGGTGTCATGGATACGGTGTGATGAGGTGTTTATGCAAAAAAAAAAATTGTTTCTATTTGTTGACTGGCATGTACGGAAATATCTGAACATTCTAATCTTATGGAAAAACATCATTGGAGAACTTTTTTGGGGATTTTATTAAAAAAAACAATTTTAATTCTGGTTAATGGCATTTAAAATTATTAGAATGTTATAATATCATACTTGATGACAGTTATATAATAATAAAATAATAAGTAGAAAAAGAAGATGACAAGGAAAAAGAAGATCAGTAGACAGAAACAAAGATTGAAACAAACATGTAAGGAAGATGGTTGCTTCGGGATTCTGTTTAGGAAACTCCAACTTCCTGGTTTAACAGAAAGTTGTAGTTTTCTGATTAGGATTTACATGGAAACCTCAGCAAAACAGTATTTGTACATAAAATATTTCTATTTTAGGATTTTCTCATTAAATCTAAAAACAGCATACCAAAGATTATTGCCCATGTAAGTATAAGTAAAAAATAAATAACTCAGGTATATGTTAGATGGTCTATTCTTACTCAGAACTGCTTTAGATGATCCCACATGGCCATCCTACAGATTTTCACTTCCCAAACAGTTTATTCCCAGCCTACACAGATTTTACCTGTATTTTAGGACTTTTAAACAATCTGCGACCATAAGTAGTGTTTTACAACTTCTTTTTATATCATCATAGAGTTTATAATACCACCTTCCACCACCATCTGCAAAAAAGTTGGTTCTTCATTAAGTCTGCCTCCTCTCAGGTTTTCTTCACATCCTCTCACAGTTTTTCCTCACCATTGACTCGTTCATTAGATGTTATAATCTATGTGCATATTCTTCTAAATATGCTTTATTAGTATTCCTTGTCTATCAATCACACCGCTCTTTTCATAAATAAAATCATCTCCACTTTCTTCAATTCAGCCTTTCATAACTAATAAACCAGGAATAAGTCAATTGACTCAAATCTCTAGTATAGGCGTCTATTTCATTCCCTAGTGGATCCTAGTTAGAGTAACGGAGCTTCATGGGCCATGGAAATCTTTTGAAATATCCAAGTTAAAGCTGAAATTATAGATTTTTCTATTCAAAGTATTTCTGCTTTAAAGAGATTTAAAGATGAGACAGGACAGTGTTTTAGTTGCCAATCTTTGTATGTCAACTGTACTTTCTAATATACATCCTAATGAGTTCAGGCTGTTGTAATGCAGACAGATAGGAAGTGGGTACATTATTGATTATATGGTAGTACCGCTACCCAAAGCTCTTTCATAGGCTATAAAGGGCAGGATGAGGCTATTCAAAAAAAGCAGCAGAAAATATTAATGAAAAAAGAAAAATCTGCTTGAGAATGTGCAGACTGACTGCGAACTCATGGAACTGTAGCAAATGTGTAGTCAATGTAAAATGTTAAAAAAAAAATAATGAAATTGAAAATTATGTTATTTGCAATGCTTTTGCAAACCAAAAAGTCTTGAATCAATCAATCAATCAGACAATCAATCAATCAGACAATGGATCAATTAATTAATTAACCAACCTGTCAATCAATCAAGCATTTAATCAGCCAATTAAGCCATTAATAAATCATCGATCAAATAAATTCAGGTATTGTTGTTACTAAATTCAGCATGATTTTGACAAGATAGAAAACACCGACATTTTCCTGTTTTTGCTTAAGTTTGCCACCAGACACAACACGGCATTGTGTTAAAAAAAAATCCAAGTCATAACAAGAAAAGTAAAGAAAAGTAAGCAAATATTGTTCAAATACAAATGCATAAGTAAACAAAACAATCCTTATTTATTCTCCTTTCATTAAAAAAAATTATTGTAATGCTTTTTTTCTACATGAAAAAAACCACTTTTTTCAACTTTATAGGTAATACAGAAAGTTTGACTATTTCTATCAGAAGTTTGACTATTTCTATCTTTTTAAACTCCTAAAGTGAAGCATTTAAGTAGTTAAAAAATTAACTACTTACAGAAAGACAGAAAGAAAGAACAAATAAGGGTGGAGAAATGTTGACCTGGGAATTGTCAGAAATAATTGCCAGACATCACTTTCGGTATCACTCTATATCATCAGCAACTGCCTAATGATCCGTGTCACTGTTTCCTCTAATTATTCTGTCAGAAGAGGTTTAAAAGCATGTTAAGCAAACATGTGACTTGGCAGTTAAGCTTCATCAGTGAGTGAGCCAAACTAATCCATACCCATCCTAAAAGAAAAGATCACATCCCTCTAAAAAGATAATTAGTCTTAATTTCCAGTGATAATGCAAAAGTTTGTACGGGTTCCTGCAGGGTTCTCCAGTTTCTACCTCCAGATAATCTGCTGTTGGGTTGCATTTAACATTTGTCATTTCTGGTATTTTGCAGATGCCCTTATCCAAAGTGACTAACAATTATTTATTTTTATTTTAATTGAACTGATCAGTCGCTTAGGGGCCCAGTGGTGGCAGCCTGGTGGTGCCGGGAATTGAACCTTAGTCAGTATCTTTCTTCATGTAGTGTTTTTAGGATAGGCCTTAGATCCCCTTTAAATCTGACCAGGTTGAAGGATCTATTCAAGATGAATAAATGAACTTACTGTATGTTTAGCTCTACTATAACACAAGGAATAATTTTTTTTAAAGTATGTGTAATGATATACCAGACTGGAGAGACAGATGAGTGTGTTTATTGACGACACAAATAAGATGCATCAAAATGTAGACCTGGTAGACTGATACGTGTTACTCGGGACCAATAGAGAACGTAGGAGGAGAAGAGAGCGAAGAAGAGAGTGACAAAGAAGAGGACAGAAGAACAAGAAGAGGACAAACAGGACCAGACATTTCACACTTGTGAACACTCAGACAGACAAACATCTCATCTCGTGCTCATCTAAAACATGTTTTTATGTATACACGTAAGGTTTTTTTTTGTAATAAGCCCCTATGCTTCAAGCGTAATCATTACGGATTTCCAATAATAGTTAATAAGTGCAAAATGGGGGAAGTGGTTAAGGTATTTGAAAGATTAGGGTTCGATTCCCAGCACCACCATGTTACCACACCTAGGACTCTGAGCAAGGCCCTTAACCCCTAATTGCTTAGTTGTATAAAAGAGAAAAATGTAAGTTGCTCTGGATAAGGGTGTCTAATGCAATAAATGTAAATATAAATGCAAAATCCAAAAGCATAAACCAATCTTCAAAGTTTACTGTCCTAGAAAGCAAGGTGTGTGTGTGTGCCAATGTAAACTAATTGCTGCTTGTGTGTGTGAGTGGGAGTGCCTTCTATGTTTGTTCAGGGTACAGAATGTACTTTCATGTCTCTAAGGATACATATCAGTTGCAACAGAACTAGTACTACAGGCTAGTATTAACAGTGATATTACCATGTTTGAGGGAGAAAAAAAGGAAAGGGAGAACAAAGTTGAGCGATGGAGAGACAGAGAAAGAGAGATAATGGAGAGAAAAGGAAGGAGGCAACGGAAGCAGTTGAAGGTCACAAGCAGACAGTCTTCCATTAGCTGGGTCTCTGTTTACTTGGCACTAGCCTTCACTTGGGATTTAGTGGCATATGCTGCTGCCCCCGGCAGCCCAGTAATGCCCCACTTAGCAGGGCAGAGGCAGGGGGGTAGACTCAGGCTGTGTCCCAAAGCACCACTCTGGGCCTGGGTCATTTATCTAACCCCACTCAGTCACTCCCACACACCCAGCGGAGCTTGCAGCCTTTCCACCTGACCTCCCTAAAAATGACTTAGTCTTTGAGGCATATGTCTTCTGTGTGTGTTTTTAAGAGAGAAATGCAGGACTAGTTTTGAAATGCACTGATTTTTAGGGTTACCAAAAAAGTATGGCGGAGTAAAAAAAAAAAAAAAAGTTAAAAAAAATATATAATTTATATTAAAGATTTAAAAGTATTATTAATATTTTTCTTAGATTCAATATAGATTCAATGACTTAATACATTTGTTACATTTTTGTCTAAAACATGTTGAAAAACAGCATTAGGCGACTCAGATCTATAGATTAAAGGCACAATAGGTGACTGTATTCACAAACATTTTATGTTCTGCTGGCTGAAAGTCTCTTTACATCCTGATAGCAATCATAAATTTAATTGGTCTAAATGTATTTATATGTATTTTTATATTCTTTTGAAGTCGTACGACCAATAAATGTTTAACCAATCAAAATGTTTGGTCCTAACATTATGATAGGCTTTTCTACCTGCCTGTTAACATATGTATTTGTGTATCTCTGTGCGTTCTGTTCACGCAGACTAGATACAGAGATATTAATTTTGGTGTTGCGTTTTCATACTGGAGTCAACTACAGGAGTCAAAGGGTCTAAAAGATGATGTCATGGTTACAGTATTTCTTTTGGACAGGTAGGAATATGGTGTGATTGGATTTTGGATTGGATAGTAACTCATAGCTTATGTAGTTTGTGTAACTATACGAATTAGCAAAACTCCAACAGCAGCAGCAGCGTGTAATTGGGTACTATTTACATGTTTGATGTTTTAGTACCGTTACTAACCGGCACTATAACGTTCTCTTACTGATGAATAACATACGAAGTATCATAGTAATGTTTTCTCTGGTTGTCTAGTATGAGTTCAGGAGGCATGGCTTTGAAAGACGATTACCAGGGTGGGTGGGATGTACGCTTTCAGTGCTATCAGGCTAAAGTTAGCATTCTCCAAGACCTTAATTTAATTATTAGGACTTTGATTACAGGCATTAGCTGGGTTAAAATATAATTCAGGGTTGTGTTTAGAGTCTAAGGTTATACAATGCATGTATATTTTCAATGTACATTTATTCTCTCATAATGCAATATAATAATATATATATATATATATATATATATATATATATATATATTATATATATATATATATATATATATATATATAATATTTCCTGATGCTTCATTAGTCTCTTAGCTTGTTGACTAATAGCTCTGATTTTATTTATTATATAATAACGTCAGGTCAGGTTTTTCTACTTCTAAATAATAAATGTGATCAGAGAAAAACATCAACTCAAGCCTTAGCATGTTTGGGAATGTTGAGTTTCACGAAACTTACTGTTACCGCAATAATTACCTAATAAATAAGTTTTTAATTAATTTAAAAAAAAAGTTTATTACGCTATTGTAAGTTTTATTGACGTGAATCATCTCTAAAACAAGTTGGTATCTATTATTTCTATTATTGTCTATGTTATAATCGGCATGTAATTACCACCACTTTTTTTTTATTGAGATGTTAAACTGCTTTACCTCTGAAAAAACCCAGGACACGACTTAAACAACTAAAAAAATGATTTCTTCTAGAAAACCTGAAAATATCAACAAACACTTGTTTATAATCTGTTTATATTAAGCTTCCCCACGTCAGATGTTACTATAGCTAAAACATCAGACCATCAGAACATAGAATTTTAAATCTTAGCATCTGTTCAATTTGCACTCTGTTTATGTTAAAAATTACAAAAATTCATATCCATGATGCACTTGTTTTTTATTTCAGCACACAAAACAGCTATGCTATTAAAGCTAACAGTTAAATGACCTCACAAATGACAGGGGTCTTTCTGTGTGGAGTTTGCATGTTTTCCTTGTGCTTGCGTGGGTTTAATCCCGGTACTCCGGTTTCCTCCCAGAGTCCACAGTTTTTGGAGTAAGTGTGAGTGTGTATGTGGCTCTGTGATGTACTAGTAACCTGTCCTCCTGCCTTTTGCCCTTTCAGAGATGGCTGGGATAGACTCCAGCATAGACTCCAGTGAGCCCGAATAGAGAATAAGCGGGTATAGAGGATAAATGAATGAATGAATGAATGATAAGTTTGGTCAAAATGAGATTTGTGCACTCGGTGAAAGAGTACACTCTTTAATTAGCAGTATGTATATATATATATATATATATATATATATATATATATATATATATATATATATATATATATATATATATATCACCTTGTTTTTTAGCTATTTCACTTTTCTTCTCCTAATCTTTTTTATTTAGTTAAGGTTTTTAGTTAAGGTTCTTTTTTCTCATAGTTAGGATCTGTGTTTCTCTGTGAGACATATCAAGATTACAGCTGGAACAGTACAGCAGTACCTCAAGCTTATCCTCACATTTTACTAATTGCACAATTCGGCTCAATTTAAAACACGGTGTTTGTTTGAAACAGTTTTTATTTCCGCCCCTAAAATACGAACTGATGACTTCAGCTATTATTACTAGCAACTGCAGGAAAGACAAGATAAACATCAGAGATATCTGAAACTTAACCATCAAAACCCCAGGCTTAAAATGGCATTTAAAGAAATGTATCCCGATCTTGATATCCGCCCTGTACCTCGACTAACAGCGATAAAATATAGCATGATATATGAGTTACAGATTCCTGCTTTTACACGTCTCCGACCGAAAACACTCCGAGGAAGTCAGAGCAAACATGCTAGAACTCGAGCTCGAGTTCAAATCTGCTTCGACGACACAAAGAATTTGTTCTTCACACTCGTAAATTAGTGCAGAGCGATCTTCGTCTGAGATTTGTCAGGACCCAGGAACGTTTCACTGCTGAGAATCGACACAACAACAAAAAAAACGGCTATCTTATCATAAATTTACCTTTCCAGAAGGCCTCAATCAGCAGGATTGCTGAAAGTCTGACATTGATAGGAAATAAGAAGGGCATGGCCCACGAGGAACTTACCCATTCCCCACCCCCCTTTAATGCTGACCCTGATCCTGGGCTCGAAAACAAAACCCTTAACGATCAACTGCTCGGTTAGATTTAAAACTAATTAGATAAATATAAGTTATTTTCAAAGAGCAGTTCGATTTTCGGGCAGGGGTCTTTCTTTCGGCAGGAGTTTACTCCAGGTTCTCCGGTTTCCGATTGGTGATTCTAAATTGCCCTTAGAAGTGAGTCTGTGTGTGTGGCCCTGTGATGGACTGGGGACCTGTCCAGGGTGTACCCCTCCTGCCTTTCGCCCTTTCAGAGACGGCTGGGATAGACTCCGGCAGATCCCTGTGACCCCGAATTAGGAAATAAGCGGGTATAGAAGATGAACGAAATAAACGAAAGTTGTTTCGAATAAAGGCGTCTGCCAAATGTCTGAAATAGGAAATGATTTAAAAATA
This sequence comes from Bagarius yarrelli, assembly GCA_005784505.1. Lineage (NCBI taxonomy): Eukaryota > Metazoa > Chordata > Actinopteri > Siluriformes > Sisoridae > Bagarius > Bagarius yarrelli. The sequence goes on from VCAZ01000080.1 coordinate 2,100,567, forward strand.
AATGTTTCCAAATGTGTCTGAAGTGTTATTACTTTATTATCTTGTAGCATAAATTTTCCCAAGAAAAAAATTAAAGTGAAGGTTCCATGTTCCACAGAGGTTGTGCAAGATAGTGAGAACAAGCTTTCTCCTGCTGAATGGGGGTTTGTCAGCATCTGCCTAGCTTTCTTTTCCCAAGTTACCTCACTCTATACTTAACACCTGCCCTCTCTCTAAATCAGTTCTGGGTTTTTCAGTATCTGAGATTACGGCAGCAGGATTAGGTGCAAAGCTTTAGGATATAGGAGTTGAATTCAGGCAAACCTTTTAAACCTTTCGCTACAAGCATCCAGAAAGCAGCATGAAGTCTGGACCAGACTAAAATACTTACTACCCAGAGCTGAGTTGATTTATTTGAGTAGATCTTTGGAATAAATGTACTTTTAAGAGTCGGTTTAACTGGCTTTACTTTTACTCTCACTCAAGTTCATTTTTTATCATGGAAATTGAATTTTACTTCTATACATTTGATGGCGTTTCTCCGTTACTATTAAATAGTATTGATGTAAATGTAGTTTTAATATTTAGTTTCTATCATGTTCCGGATAATGAGATGATGATTCTTGCGATAGACTGCAGTTCAGTCGAGACAGAAACACACATGACCTCACGTTCAATTGAATTTATACACTTAAATGGAGAAAAACCAACAGTTACATAATGCGATTCCTTCTATGTGACCAAAAGATATCAGTGTAGAAGAAATCCAGCTCCAACCAGGCAAAAGTTTCAGTACGTTTCATAATAATGACTATTTAATAGTGATTCTGTAACTATGAAAACTTTAATCTTACTGTAAGTTACTATAAAATCTCACAGATTCACTTCTTTTTCCTCTTTTATTTATTCATTCATCTTCTGTGCCCGCTTATTTCCTAATTCGGGGATAACAGGGATCTGCTGGTGGGATCTATTCCACAGTCTATTACACCCTGGACAGGTCGCCAGTCCATTACAGGGCCACACACACACACTCACTCCTATGGGCAATTTACAATCACACATCCACCTAACATACATGTTTTTGGACTGTAGGAGGACACCAGGGAAACCGGAGTTAACCCATGCAAACGCGGGGAGAACATGCAAACTCCACACAGAAAAACCCCTGCCTGGGAATCGAACCCGGGACCTTCTTGCTGTAAGTGAGAACCACTAAGCTTCCCCTCTTTTTCCATTTTTTATGTATATTTGATGTAGTTGATTGTTAGTATTGTTTTCTGAACTCAGGATTTTCCTTGAATTTTTTCAGATCCAAAGTAACTAATAACTTACTACTTGAGTGATCTTATTATTCCAGACTTTATTACTCTCTTACTCAAGTCACATAAAACATTAATACTTTTACTGTTACTTAATAAATTATTTTTATCAGTAGTTGTACTTAAGTGACACTTTTGGCTACTTTTACCACCTTTAAAAAAAAGGGCATCCCTTGGGAAACTGCAGACTCCAGAAGGTGCACCCCCTTGTGGTCATTACTCATGATACTCTTAATCTTATCATTTAATATCAGTTACAGGATCTTTTTTTTTTGTTACACATCATGCTTGGCTCCAGTGCCAAATATCTGCTTCTGGATCTTCAGTTAGTGCAAACACCCATAAATCATAAAGCTATCAGTGTAAAGCGATGGCACAAAGCCCGAGACATGCAGACTGTGAGGGCATCTGGAAGGCCAGGATCAGACTGTTTCTCATCAGACAGCTGCTTAACTCATCAGCACCCAAACACAACTCAGGCTTAAAATGCTAAAAAGAATGTTAAGTTGGTGTTGAATGTTAATTGTGGCTAACAATGATTAGGTTAAACAGATGTAGCCTAATTATGTCTAAAAGATGATATATGTGGACAGATTATTAACTTGTATTTTTTAATAATAGTTTGATGCTCATCATCAGGTATTACACAAAAACTTGCTCATATGTTCCATTTTTATTTTTTTATAATATTATTATTTTTTTATTTTAATTGCCGCAATCATCATATATTTTCTTTATCTGTTTAATCTGTTCTTTTAGAGTCCAAGTGTCTTGGCTGCACTAAAAACTAAAAGCCTAATACAAGCCCTAATTGTAATTTTTATCTATTTTATCTCTTAAAAATACTTTTAATTTGTTTAATTTCTCGATTGTGATTGGCCAGAGAAGTTTATTTTTATTTCTTAAACACTTTATTTAAATCCTTATTTTTTTTTTATCCAAATTTTTAGTAAGGGTTTTTTTGGTGGATGCTCCCAAGAATTAAAAAGAAAATATAAATGTAAAAAAGTATTAATAAATGATTAACAGCCAAATAAACAACAACAACAACAACAAAAAATAAGAAAAATAAATGTTATAATTTATAGAATGTATATTTATGGTGTAATACTGAAAGATTAGACTTTTATACTAATTATTATTTTAGTTTTAAGTATTTGATGGAAGTTTATTTATAATAATAATATGCAGCATTGAGGTTCAGATGTTCTGCCGTCTGTTCTACTGACTTAAAATAAAAAATCACTGCTATTATTCACCATTTAGCTTTTTAATGTAGTTAACAAAAAGGAATTTTAATGATCACTTTTGATATCCATGTTTTTCTTTTCTTTCTTGTCGTTCTGACGTTTGGATTAACATGACATATTTATTATGCATCTCTTTTCTTTATGTGGCTACATATTTTCCCTCTGATCCTTACTCAGGTGTCTTATCTTCAGGGCATGTGAGTTTAGAACTGAGTCTGGGGAAGAAGAAAAAAATCCCACACGTCTGTCTGTCTGTCTGTCTAGCTGTTGATGGTGATTGATTCATATATGGCTGAGGATGTATAGATCTGTAATCTGTGTGTATAGCATAAAGCCAGAATGGACTTACACTTGTGTGTGAATTGTCCATCTTTCTTTCTCTCTTCTTTTCTCTGTGTGATCATTCCTATTAATACACCACGGACTCGTACTAAAAAAACATCAGTATTCAGTGCTGTTCACTCTCTCACACACTTCTTCTTTTCCCTCATGTGTTTATTTTCATACTATGGGGTATGATCGCTGCTTAATAATTGATTTTTTTGAGTGTATAGCCAAGTACTGAGAAATTCTGATTCATCCTTCGAGTAACTGACTGCCTCCTTCTTGCATCATTTAGGCCTGACAATTAGCTGTGGCTCTCTAACATCCTTTGGAGTTTTGGCTTTCTCCATCATGTTTGGTGAAAAGTTTGCAGCCGACAAGCAGCGAACGGATGCCCAGCTTTTCTTTTCTGGCTTTCTGACAACACGTCTCACCAAAAAAAGAAATACGACCACAGCAGCTTTTGATCTGCCCTCCAGGCCAAACAGACAGCAAATAGCATTGGATATTTAGCTTTTTTTAGCCTGAACGTACGCAGACATTTGTGTACCATTCGTAAAAATGTAATTGTGACGCGGGATTGTTTTTGACACAAACCTGGTTTCGGCTGAGGTCTGAACAGATATATGTCTGACACATATGGTTTTTCTTCTTCTAATCCTAAATATGAAACACCCCTCATTGCACACACAGGTGCACACACACACACACCCACACGCACTCGTAGGCACACGTGTCAGTTCAGGCCGTCTGTTTTTCAGCACAGACTGTAGAGACTTAACTTTCTAAATCACCTCAGAACTGGAGATCAGAATAGTTTCTAAAGGTGTGTTGTACATGCACAGATGCTACCATGTTTAACACACCATATACATTTGTAGCTAATTGTATGACAAAAATATGGATTTGAATTGTGTATTTAATGAATTTGGCTAGGAACAAATGGGTGCCAGCTTTTAATTTTAAAATTAATTGATATTATAAAACCTTCAACTTTTATCAAAACCAAAATGATAAATCACAACTTAATATTTTTCAAATCACAAGTTAACTGGTTTTAAATAACAACCAGTGATAATCGGTTTAAGATATTAATAATTAATAAATCAAACTACAAAAACTTGTTTATTGTAAAAGTTTAACTTTTTTTAAAGCATTTACAGCATTCTGGCAGACACTTTTATCCAGAGTGACTTACATTTATACAACTGAGCAATTGGGGCTTAAGGGTCTTGCTCAGGTGCCCAGGGGTAGCAACTTGGTAGTGCTGGGAATCAAACCCTGGTCCTCCAATTAGAAGTCCAACATCTTAACCTCTGCGCTACCACTTTTAATTTACATTTACATCATTTGTTAGACGCCCTTATGCAGAACGACTTACGTTTATTTCATTTATACAACTGAGCAATTTAAGCGATTTTGAGTTAAGGGCCTTGCTCAGAGGCCCAGAGGTAGCAAATTGGTGGTGCTGGGAATCAAACCTCGATCTTCTAATTAGCAGTCCAACACCTTAACCATTGCGCCACAACTTTATATTTACATTTACGCTATTTATCAGATGCCTTTATCCAGAGCGACTTACATTTATCAATTTTATACAGATGAGCAATTGTGGTTGAGGGCCTTGTTCAGGGGCCCAGCAGTGGCAACTAGGTGTAGCTGGAAATTAAACCCTGATCTTCAAACTAGCAGTTCAACACCTTAATCACTGTGCCACAAGGAGCAGTGGTGGCTCGATGGTTAAGATCAGAAGACCAGAAATACCTGGGTTCAAGCCCCACCACTGGCAAGCCAACCACTGTTGGGTCCTTGAGCAAGATCCTTAACCCTTCCTGCTCCAGGGGTGCTGTATCATAGCTGACCCTGCGCTCTGACCCCCAACTTACTAAGATGGGATATGCGGAAAAAAGAATTTCACTCTGCTGTAAGAGTATATGTGACAAATTAAAGACATTTACATTCACAACTTTGCTACCACCCCCCCACATACCACTTCCCTCATAAGTATTTTTATATAAACAAATTATAAAATCAATAACGGTTCCTTTAATAAACAATTTTTAATATAGCTTAATTGTTTTTTTTTTTACTCCATCTTGTTTGATTCAATGTCTGTGTTGTATGAAAACCACGCGTTGGCCAGCATATACACATATTTTATCCTTATGCTTCATCTTAAATATGTCAGTCCTGTTTGGCTCATTAACTCTTGATCTAGCATAACCACTGATCGTCTCTTTAAAAGTGTCATTCCTCTGCTTCGTTTTGTCAAAGGCATGCTAAATGTAGCTGTTTGGCTAACCACAAATGCAGGGCTGGGTTACGTGCAAGCAACTGAAAGCCACAGGGAGAGACGTTGCCTTAAACCGACTGCCAGAGTCATTGGTGGAAATAGCTGCTCAGAGGAAAAGAATATCTGTTTCTGGATGGAGCTTCAGGCTACACGGTAACCCGGGATCCCTAACCAAACAAGCAGAAAATAGTTGCTCTTGGACCACACTGGCAATGTGCTTAGTCACCCTCCCTTTTCCTGCAGTAAAGATGGACACTAAACCTAAATCAAGTTTTGTTTGAGACTAAGTTGGGATCTATGAACACTCCTCTGTGCGGTAGTGGAATTAGGAGGGATAAAACAAACTGCAGTGAATGACAAAAATGTCTATTTCGAGAGATTTACCGTTCCAGTCTCAGTGTGGGAAAAGTAACGAGTCACAATTTTAGATAATTACTAGACATGAATTATTGGCTTACTCGTTCTGTACGGCTGGTTTTCAAAGGTACCGTATGTTTGAACTGTTTCCAAGAACAGTAGTGAATCTAATCTGATCTTTAAAGCAGGTGTGAAATTCAAATATCTACTTGTAGCTGCCAATGGAGTGGCACGATAGCTGGATCAGGAATGTGTGGGTTGCTAAAGCTGATCTATTTCATGTCTTGTGCAAGACACCTTTCTGTGCCAACCCCTGATTCAGCTGGAGGAGAGCTTAATATTGCGAAATTGTCAATACGTATCATTACCTACATTATTCATGATTTAAAAATAAAATCGATTAAAATTAATAGTTCACACAAATAGGGCAGCACGGTGGCTTAATGGTTAGCACTGTTGCCTTACAGCAAGAAGGTCCCAGGTTTGATTCCCGGACAGTTCTGTGTGGAGTTTACATGTTCTAATTGTGATTGCGTGGGTTTACTCCGGGTTCCCCACAGTCCAAAAACATGTATGTTAGGTTGATTCTAAATTATCCATAGCAGTGAGTGTGTGTGTGGCTCTGTAATGGACTGGCGACCTGTCCAGGGTGTACCCCTCCTACCTTTCACCCTTTTAGAGACGGCTGGGATAGACTCCAGCAGATCCCCGTGACCCCGAATTAGGAAATAAGCTGGTATAGAAGATGAATAAATGAAGTTAGTTGTAATGCTCATTTTTCGGATTGTGAACGATAAATTCAGCCATCTGATACTATCAGGTAAATCTGAGTGCGGCGTTAAGGCAGAAGATTGACCTGTTAGTCCAGGATGACGAGTCGAATGACTATCAAGCTATTTTTTAGTAATATTTTAAATACTTTAAATATTTTTGATAATAGTATTTAAAAAATAATATTTATTATTAGATTTATTTGGATTTGGGTGCCCCTGCAGGTGGGCATTTGCCTATTCCGCCTAATGGATGTACCTCCACACACACACACACACACACACACACACACATATGCACACACACACCCACCCCTTGAGTGATATAGAGTCGTGCAATAAATATTTTTACTCTGTGTGTGTGTGTGGGTGTGTGTTTCCCTAATAACTCATAACTTTCATTTTTAACCTTTGCCCCCAAATACTCCAAAGGTCACAGTTTCAAATCAACACACACACATACACACACACAGCATGCACAGCTCAACTGCTTAAATTAAAACACCTGGTAGCCAGCGGCCGTTTTCTTTCATTTCCCTCCATTTGTGTGTGTGTTTTCTGTGTGTGTGTGTGTGTGTGTGTGTGTCAGCTGACAAAACTGCGCACTTTATAAAAACACCTAGGGTGTTAGCGCCCTGAAAGACTCTTTTTTGCATTCCTGTGTTGTGTGTGAACACCTCTTCAGTTTCCTGACCTCATAATTGCTGAAGCAACTTTAGGTTTCACTGTTTTTTTTTTCTTCCTTTCCTCCTTCTGCTCTCAATGTTTTCTAAAGCAGCCCGCTGGGCTTAACTCGTGTCTGTCTTAGCTTAGCTTTAGATGTTAACTTCACCCGACACACACCCACACGAACGGTAGGAGGCTGATTGGCTCAAACTTTTACCACTGTGAGTAAAGAAAGCAAGCCAACACAAATAAATCAGTGTGAAGATTTTGTTTCATTTTCTGACCAAATCAGGTGGAATGATATAGTGTGTGTGTGTTTGTGTGTGTGTGTTGTTGCGATTTGACAAGTCCACCTGGACAGAAACAAAGGATAATGACTAACTACTAGATGCATTACATAGTGTGACTAAAATAACAACAATTATAATAACAATAATAATAATTAAATAAATGCATCTTTTGTAAACCTTTTTTTACAAAAAAAGGTTTTCTTTACAAAAAAAAGGCTTTTTTTACAAAAAAAAGGTTTTCATAGGTTTTCTTTCACATAAAAATTCAATGAAGACTTGCATGTAATACATACAGTTGGTGTGTGTGTTCATATTGTATTTATCTTTTTCATTTCGGGCATTTGGCAGACACCCTTATCCAGAGCGACTTACAATAATTTAATGTATACAACTGAGGAATTGGTGGTTAAGGGCCTTGCTCAGAGGCCCAGCAGTGGTGCTAGGAATTAAACCTGGATCTTCCAATTAGCAGTCCAACACCTTAACCACTGCACTACCACTTCCCCCATTTAGCTACAATTTGTCTTTGTGCTAATCCATTATAATATATAATGTATAATATACAATTATGTTTAATACATTTTCGTTGGTTAAGTTGTTGCACTGCTGATCAGAAGATCGGGTTCACTTTCAAGCTACCAGGCTGCCACTGCTGGACCCCTGGTCAAGGCCCTTACCACTCCCCTCCCTCCTAAATTTGCTTCCGTTAGATCAGGAGGGTCAGCTATGATGCAGCGCCCCTGAAGCGGGAAGGAAGGGTTAAGGGTCTTGCTCAAGGACCCAACAGTGGTTGGCTGTGGTTGGTGGGGCTTGAACCCAGGTGTTTCTGGTCTTCAGATCAATGATTGGTGGTGGTAGGGCTTGAACCCAGGTCTTCCTGGTATCCAGATCAGCAAGTCAGTGCCTTAACCATTTGAGCCACCACTCACTGTACACTTGAGTAATAGATACGAGATAGCAATTTTTAAACGTCCACTAGGGGCAATCTATGTAGTCCTGCAACTAAGTATCAGACAGCTGTTGGAGCAGAATTGTTGTAGAGACCTGCGGGGGATGATTTTTCAGTCTCACTCCTGTAAGATTCTGTCCTGCCATCATCGGCTTTCGCAAAAATAGATGTTTTCTCCCACAAATTTTGTCCCGCACCAGGTCTTGCGGTGTCCGTGGTACTCTGGTGGTAGTGTAGGTCTGTTGGTGCTAACGAGTTTGAAAAAAAGGAAAAATATGTAAAATATGTGAACTTTCTGACAAAAATGATGATAAGTGGCTTAGCAAGAACCACAGATTGCACAGTGGCTTAGTGGTTAGTACTGTTGCCTCACAGCAAGAAGGTCCCAGGTTCGTATCCCCTGCAGGGGTCTTTCTGTGTGGAGTTTGCATGTTCTCCCTGTGTTTGCGTGGGTTTACTCCGGGTACTACAGTTTCCTCCCACAGTCCAAAAACATGTATGTTAGATTGATTGGTGATTCTAAATTACTCATAGTTGTGAGGGTGTGTGGTTGTACCCCTGCCTTTTGTCCAATGGAATAGACTCCAGCAGATCCCCACGACCCCTGATTAGAAATAAACGGGTATCGGCAATGGATGAATAGATGGATAAATAAATAAATGGATGAATTGATGGATGGATGGATAAATGGATGGATAGATGGATGCATAAACGCTTGTCTGTATTAATTTAAGCTGTGGCTGGATGGGAAGGGGCAGAGAGTCAAATTAGACAAAGTTGCCAGGGGCACAAGTCCTAAAAAATTGAAAACCCCTGCTTTAGATTCTTCTAATGTTCACATTGCAGTCAGAATAAAAGTCTTTTTTTTTATATTAATTCTGAAATTTAGTTTAGTTTACTTTCTAACATAAGCTTTAAAGGAATTTGACAGCTTTGATACACACAGAAAAAAAACCCCAGGAAAGTCCAAAGGTTATTGTTTACAGAAGAGCTTTCGGATAAATGAACGTATGGCATGCAGCAACACACTCACACTTCCTCACACTGCTCCGTGTGGCCTTATGTCTTCTCTGTCTTAATTTCTTTGTGTGTGTGCGTGGACAGGCTTATGCCCCCTCTCTGTGTGTTTGCATTGGCTATTACAATACCCGCTTTCCGAAAGTCCCTGAGCAGCCACACTCCAGCGCAGCTTTACTTTAATTTGATCACAGAGGTGCTGCTTTCATCACAACGGCGGTCTAATGCCCCTAACCGCATTATCCTGACCCCTATCCACAACGTTTTCTTTCTCTTTCTCCACACACACACACACACACACACACACACACACACACACACACATACAATTCCCTTATCCCATTCCTATGCCCTTGTCAAGCTCTTACTCAAACGGCTTCAGGGAGCCACCAGCGCTGGAGCGTGACAATGGCAAAGGCTTCTGGGAAACAAATACCTCGGTGACCGGAGAGCTTGTGTTTTACAAGCTAGTGCACCTGCCATGAAATCACTACTTTTATATGATCGAATCATATAATTCATATTCATTCTTCATTTTCATAGCATATCTTAAACCGAAAAGCATCGAATAATCTGAGGAGGAGGATGGGCCTCGTCTCCTTCACCATCTTGTCTTTGAAATGTCATTTATTTATTTAGAACTACATTTCCATCAATAGTGGCTGTTTTTTAGGGAAGCACAAACAAACGTAAATAATCAAATTGTTATTAATGCAAGACTGTAAATAGCAGATGGTGATGATGTATCTTTCCTGCTGGGTAAAATATTGAAAATGGTAAAGAATGTAATAAATGAATCGTAAATCAGTGAATTAAAGTTCATTGTGGGTTTATTATTATTATCAGTAATTAAATAATCAAGATCATTTACATTACAATATATTTCAGCCATGTTTATCAATCAGATTCAGAGATGAAGACTGTCATACTATTGTTCTCCACTAGAGGGACCAAAACGAAAACAGTAAAAAGCATGAATTACATCGCAAAGTTCCAATCCCATGAGGCAAAAATATACAATACAATATAAATTTAACTTATTGTTAACATGGTAAGTAGCTTTCTTCTCTGGGGCGTGTGGCACACCAGTGCCCCCTATTGACCAGCCACCACTTATTCCCATTTAAAGCTTTTTTAAAAGTGTTTTTCAAGAAATAATGCAAAAGTCAGAACAATTACAATATCTACAGCATTTGAAACTTGATATACATTTTTTTACATTTACAGTATTTCAGTAACTTACATTTATCTCTTTTATACAACTGAGCAATTGAAGGTTAAGGGCCTTGCTCAGGGGCCCAGCAGTGGTGGCTTGGTGGAGCTGGAAATTGAACCCACAATTTTGGTGGAGCTGGAAATCGAACTCACAATCTTTGGTTTGGTCTAACGCCTTAACAATGAGCCACCACTTCCCTTCACTTCCCTAAACTACATTTAAATAAACATTTAGCAAAAGTCTACAGTGGCAAGAAAAAAACTCCCTGAGGTGGTATTAAAAAGAAACCTTGCAAGGAACCAGACTCAGACGTTTGCTTGCAGGAGCTTTCAAACAACGTATAAATCAACAAAGTTTTCAATTTGACATCTTCAACACTGATTGAAGTTGCTAGGACGTGAATTTTTAAAATGCACCCACCCGTTTCCATGTTTATTTTTTAATTTTACCTTAAAGGTATTCCTTTCATAACTAATCACACTCCTCTCATAGCACCGCACTCCTTCAGATCCACGAGTCCCGCTCGACTAGTCCCACCATCCCCTATCATCATCAATGTCAGAACAGCAGTGTCACTAAGACGATTAAAGACATACCTAGCACTTGACATTTATATAATTAAAGGTATCTATGCTGCTCTTTCGACAGTTTTTTGGGTTGTTACACTTTGATTTGCGATCTAAATGTTTTAAAGCAGTTTTTTTACGTCGCTCTGGACAAGTGCAACTGCTAAATGCTATAAATGTAAATGCTAATACAATATCGTAGTGAATTACGATAAAGCTAAAGCTAATAACAGACGCTAATAACAGATGTTATTATTATATAAACTTATAGAATTTATAGATTTTATTATATAAACTAATTTTCACATTCCTATGTGACTTTTAGCTAATTTCTAAATACTCGAAAACCTACTACATGTAATTATTGGAATAATATTTATTACTTTATATCACTTCTAAATGTATTTCTAAGGAAATAGCAAAGGGTTGGACCACAACCATAAAATCCCCCAGTCCCCAGCAGAATTTAAGATAAATCCCCCAGATTTTATATTCATAAGGACGAATGATTTGACTTGCAAATTCAAAAATAAATAAATAAATAATATGATGCTGAAGAGACAAAACCAGCGCAGATTTCCTCTGTACCTGTACCACATACTGTATAGACACACACACACACACACACACACACACACACAAACCCTGTATGACATTTTCATAGCATAATTACATAATGTCAGCTTCACCAGCATATTTTTAAAAAATACTGTCATCTTCAGAGTGTCAACAGAAGCCGACTACCGTGTGTGTGTGTGTGTGTTTTCTCATAGGGTTACAATGGATCCAGTCTCTCCCCATTGAAGGCCTAATCCAGTCACTGACTATTAGTGTGTGTGACTGTGTGTGTGTGTGTCTGTGTCTGTGTGTGTGTGTGTGTGTGTGTGTGTGTGTGCTTTGATGGGTGAGATTAAAGAAAAATCCCTCGGTGCATTTCAAACACAGCCGAACAATGATAGCAGTCTTGGCCCAGCTAATGAGAGGAGAGCTTGCAATTGAGACAAGCACACACACACACACACACACACACACACACACACACACACTGCAACCATATTTTCAACCAACTTTCACATATTCAGTCTTTTATTTGTGTTTCTTTCTGAGATCGAGTGGTGTCATCACAGACAAAGAGGCAAGCTTGACATTATTAGTGTGATGGAGTGTGAATGTCTTGTGCACCATGTTAATCAAGATCTTTACATCTGTGTCTGTGTGTGTGTGTGTGTGTGTGTGTTCAGGAGGGTATGATATTACAGGGCTTGTTGACTCTGCAGATTTGGACGATGTGCTTTGCTTTGTGCGCTGATAACTTAATTAAATATGCAAATCTGGTTTCTTTACATCTCACGCTTGATGTACCTTAAAGTCAGCGCTTCTTAAACACCCCCATCCCCACCCCCCATGCGAATGTGTGCGCACGAATGTGTGCGCAAACACATTCTTTATTTCCATACTTTTATTTTAAAAGTAAATGCTATGTCTGTGGAATTTCACGTAGAAAGCAGAAACTAATGCCAATTATGTGCAAACAAATGATAATTTTATTGTCCCCACTGAGACAAAACGTTTGGGGACATTATTTATATGGACTGGCTATTGATGATTTGCACTATATGTATTTGCTTTATCTGTCTATGTCTATCTGTATAGAAAATCACAGTCTAAAAAAACATATATATATATATATATATATATATATATATATATATATATAATACTTATTTTATTATTTGTCGTCTATTTGGCTAATTCCTCAGTAACGTTTTTGTAAAAGAACCCTCTCTGTATGAGACAGCCTAAAGTTTGCAATTTTGGAAGTGCAGACTTTAGTTCATAAGTGTGCAAGGGAACAAGTGCGCTGATGTGCAGAATTACGACGATTTAAGGCAAGTCACCCATCTATGTTATCACCCCTCAGACAAAAAAATTGCACTCTAAGCAGTAATGCTGCTAAAAATAATTTTTACTTTACAGTTAAACTTGCACTTAACTGTCCTATACTTGTCTAATTTGTCTCGCTTTTTCAAAATGTCTTAATGGATTTTAAAACACATCACAGCACCAGATGAAAAAAAAAAAAATTCTGGTTAAGCAAAGTTCAACAGCGAATTTGGACCTCCTACACACTTACACCGCTCAGCGGGAACGCGCAAATTAGGGGTATTAGAGGGCATGTGCGGGTATTGGGACAGGGCCATAGAGTAATTATCGGGTGTTGTTATATACACAGTATATATATATATATATACTGTGTATATCAGTGTTAAAATAAAAATTTTCGGCACCTTTCAAAATCACACACTGATAAGTATGTACTATATTTTATTTAGCTTGTACCTTCTGATTCTTTTTTCATAGTTTGGTTACGGGTAGTATGAATAGAGTATCCACCATTTTGATATTGTTATGTGACATACCACTTCACAGCAGCCAGATTTCGACTTCAAACAATAATGTTTGGAACTAATTTGGAACTAATTTGGAACTATGCTTTGTCTTTGAGATTTTTAAGCTACATAAAGCACTTAAGTGCTGCGTCGTTACTTTAACTACTTCCACGTCTAACGAGTCGTCTCTCCAACAGCCATCTTAAAGGGTCTATTCTATGCGTACTTCAAAATCCGCATACTTATTTTTGCTTACTATATAGTATAAAAGTATGCAATTTCAAACAAAACCTCGATTTCTTTGTCATTATAATTCTCAATCTTTTAAAGAACTTCCAACACCATATTTGGTATTGGTCAATTTCTTCCCATCAGTCAGTTCTTCTAACATTCAATTAAAGACAACTTTCTTGAAAACACAAAGCAAATCAAGCTTATTTCTTCCACTGCTTATGCTGCATCGCAGGGTGATAAAACACAAAAAAAAAGAGCTATTTGCTCTTTTTTCTTCACAGACGCCTGTGATTATCTGGTGCTCTGATTGACAGAGGAATGATTGTATTCCACGCCTCCCACCCACAGTGCACAGTTAATTCTGTGTCTCTTGAACTCATAGCTGTGGATGACTAGGCTGTTATTTTAATCCCAACTCGTGTTCTCTGGATGACGATGCTAAATTCAAATAAAAATAAATAAAGCTAACTCTGGATATAACTTTAATTTATTAATCTTGGGGTTTATTATTTACAAACTGTATCTTATTACAGAAAGATTTTATATGAGAACTTAGGAATTATTGGGATTCTAGGTTCTTGTGTCTAAGCGTAATTGTGAGATTTGGGAATTTTAGATGAAATGATGAATGGAAACAGCTAGTGACTTTACAATTTAATGGTTATTTTTCCAAAATTGTATGAATTTTGTAAAGACTGCTGTCTAAAATCCTAAATTTGTTAATTTACAAACCAGTAATTCTGGAAAATTTTATGACACTATGTCACAGTTTTTTTAATCTGTTCCGATTAGATGAATTTTGTATCAACGAACTAAAACAAAGCTGTTAATGTTCATCCCATCAATCTCAATTTGTAACTTTTCATGCAAAATAAGAGAATTTCTGTCCGGCTGTATCTCATATCTCCAAAGCCCTTGAAGCAGAATTGAGGGTTGTGGGTTTAGTAGTAAATGAGGACATGGACAGCGTCTGATAAAGCTGTCCTCAGGATTTGATATCTGGTAATCCGTTGTTGAATAAGCACTGAAGGATGGCTTAGGGCTAGATCAGGGTGGTGTCACTTATGTAGAACCCTCAAGTGCTCTTTTTCTTGCTCTCATCCCCTCTTCGGGATGTGCCCGGGGTCCGGGAAAAGATTTCAGCCGCCTGGTTTGTCATCTCTCACAATAGGGAGCGCTAAGCACTGGCACAAAGGGGCCACTTCTTCGCCATCTGATTTCATTCAGCTCAATAAGATGAAGGAGGATAAGAAGAAGGATAAGAGTGTTTGAGTGGGCGGTGAGTGTGTGAGCTTCTTTAACGATGTGTGATGTGCATGTCTATAAGTTTAGATTTGTTCATTTGACCAAGTGTGTGTATGGATCTGTCTGTACGGTCTACTGTGATAAAAATGGTTTCAGGTGTGTGTGTTTGGCATTGGGGGGGTGTTTTTTTTCGGGCGAGGCTGTAATCCTTCTTCTTTTTCGCTTTGAAGCAGAGCAGATGTGGATTTGCATATGCGGGGGTCCCAGGCTCCGCCGGAGATTAGGCACTGGTTTTGTGAGATCGGCCTGGAAGGTGCATATTTAATAACTGCCTGAAGCGACGGAAAGCAAAAGGGACAAAAGGCGAGGAGGAGGGGTACAACCTCCACACACCCGAACAGGGCCGAGAACAGATTGTGTTGGCCTTTTGAGTGGTGTTCCGACAAGGGTTTAAGGGTTTACATACAGCCCTGGGAGAAAGAGATGGGGAAAGAGAGAAAGTTAATAAAGGGATTTATCACTTGTTCCTCTCATCTGGACATTTGTTTGCTGTCTTGTCCTTGGATGCCATGTGCTTGGATGTCATTCATTCATTGTGTTGTTGTTTTTTGTCTCTCTACCGTTCTATTTTTGCCTTTTTGCTTTTTAGTTAAATACAGTATAGGAATGTTTCATGTCAAATCTTGAATCAGAACATCCAGATAATAGAACATCCAGATAACAGTTCAAATTTAATTAGGTTTAGAGGTAAAATAAAAAGGGTTCTTAAGATATATCATAAGACTCTTTATGCACTTACACTTTTCCTTGTCTGAAATTTTTGCCTGTAAAGAAAGACCTCTTTGCTCAAGAAGTGCTTTAAACTAAAATAATCTGGCAAAAATATCATGACCCAGACAACCTTGTCATCATCAGGACGATTCATTTCTCTTTCAATCAGTTTCTATTGGACAGCAAAATTTATGCCTTACCCTAGGGGTGCCTAAGCTCGGTCCTGGAGAGTCGTTGTCCTGCAGAGTTTAGCTCCAACTTGCCTCAACACAGCTACCCGTCTGTAAGTTTCAAGTAAACCTAGCAAGATCTTGATTGGTTGCTTCAGGTGTGTTTAAGTAGGGTTGGAGCTAAACTCTGCAGGACACCTGCCCTTCAGAACCGACTTTGGACACCCCTGCACCTAGTTTGTCCCTATCAGCAGTAGGTGCAGTTCCAATTGTTGACCACTAGGTGCAATATTTACTAAGCCTTCTGTGCAGGCAATATGGTAACAGGATTTATTTAATGAATCTTTTGAAATTACAGTCAATTAAAAAACTAATTCTAACATCTTCATGTTTTATTATACAAATGTTTTATTACTCTATAACATTTATTTACCAAGATCCTTTTACATCTTGTCAGAACTGCTGGATTTCTTGTTTATCCTCTAGCAACTCTCTCTAGCCCTCACTTCCTTTCTCTCACCGGAATATTGAGTTCATACTCTGTTTCAGGTTTGAATGAGCATGTCAGCTCCGATCATTTTGATCCGTTCCATCTGTGAGGAAAGAAGAAACGGGGAAAGAATATGAAAGTGAGTGAGAAAAAGAGGAATGTGAAAATGTACCATCCCTGAGGTACCACAGCTTCTCTCGAACACAGTGTGTAACAAAGGTATGTTTAAGTGTGCTTCGATTTCCGCCGAATGTGCAGGACATAAAAACAGTTGTTTATGGCTTAAAAGCTTATTGTTTTGGATAAAGATAAATCTGCACATCATCGGTGGTGAAGAGACACGATAATTTAACATCAAATGCACTCTTAAATAAATAAATAAATAGGAAACGTCCAGCATATTTGAGAATATGTTTTTATTTTGTAGCCTGAATCTCAAATGTCATCACAAATTAAACCGAAGCAAATATAAAAGTCTTTCATTTTCCATTTTTAATTTCGTCGTCATGGTCACAAAAAAATAGGCATAAAAAACTATTTGAGGGGAAAAAATAAATAAAAGAAAACTTTAATAAATAGAAACCACCAGTAAAATATTATAAACCATTAGGTCTATAATTATGGATTAGCAAAAGCCACTGGAAATTCCAGAAATCATTTTTATTTTATTTTTTCTAAATGGAGGAGGAATCCAAAGGACTGTGGTGCAGAAGGCATTCAGAGTAAAAAAAATAAAAAAATAAATAAAAATAGATCGACCATAAACCAAAATGTGCTTTTCCACAATGTTTTGACTTAAAGCGAACTATTCAACTGGTCTTATTATCAAATTATCAAACAGAGCCGTACATTAACTTTAACTATAAATAAGTTTATAAAGTAAACGTAAAGTAAACGCAAGTAAAAGTCTTGCTTGTTTTGCTTGTTTAACTTTGCATCTAATTAATTAGTGAACTAAACTGATAACATGGCATGTTTACTATATTTACAAACGTTTTTGGACACCTGACCATCCCGTGCATATGTCATTTTGAACATGTTATTTCATATATTTGCTGTCAGGTTAAAGCTCCACACTTCTAGTAAGGCTTTTCATTACAATTTGGAGCTTGAATGTGAGACATGTGTTCATTTAGCTACAATAGTATTAGTAAGATCACATACTAACATCAGGTGAGGAGGTCTAGGGTGAAGTCGGAGTTCCAATTTATCCCAAAGGTGTTCAAAGGTTTTAAGGTCAGGGCTTTGTGCAGAGACATTTAAGTTTTTCCACTCTAGTCATTACACACCATGTCTTAATAGAGTCTTAATGGGGCTTTTGTGCACAGGGGTATTGTCATGCTGGAACGGTGTTTATAATGGAATGCTATAACATACAAAGACATTTTAGACAACTGTGTGCTTCCAAATTTTGGAGAGAAACCACATACAGATCTGATGGTCAGATGTCCATAAACTTTTGGCAGTGTAGTTTATATAAATGTTATTGTTTTATTTTTGTTTTTTTATTTTTAGATTATAAATGTACTATTGAGCCAAAATATTGCTGTGATGGTAAATTTGTCAGGATGTATTTAAAATAAAATAAAAAAATGTATAAACTAATCCCAAGCCCATTTCAACCCCCATTATCTGAAGGGGAAAGAGCGAAGAAAGAGAGAGTGAAAGAAAAAGAGAGAGAGAGAGAGAGAGAGAGAGAGAGAGAGAGAGTTTGGGAGAATGAAAGGGAGAGAGAAAGAAAAAAAATTAGAAAAAAAAGATAGAGAGCAAGAGAGTGAGAGAAATGAAGAGAGAGAGAACGAAAGAAAGTAAGAAAGCAAAAGAAAGTTAGAGAGCGAGAGAGAAAGAGAGAGGCGAAAGAGAGTAAGAGAGCGAGAGAGTGAAAAAGAGTAAGAGAGAAAGAGATGAAAGAGAGAGAAAGAGAGAAAAAGAGTGGGAAAAAGAGAGAGCAAGAGGGTGAGGGAGAGAAAGCGAGAGAGAGAGAGAGAGAGAGAGAGAGAAAGAGAGAAAAAAGAGACAGAAAGAGAGAGAGGGAGAGAGAGAGAGAAGAAGAGAGCGAGAGGAAGTCTCAGGTCTGGGTCTCTGTGGGGATGTTGGGCCTCTCGTTATCTGTTCGCTCACACGCTGCTGTAATGAAGCAGAACAGACTCATGCAGCAGGACTCTCTCAATCCCAGTCTCTGCATCGCAGACCACAGAATACTGTGATTAATATTTCAGCAGTGTGTGTGTGTGTGTGTGTGTGTGTTAGCAGAGGAGAGACAGAGAAAGAATCACGTTAAAACTATTGATCAGATCATTCCTTCTTTAGTTTATATCTTTAGTTTATGCTGTATTTATTCCATATGGCTGAGATCATATGAATTATGATAATGAATTAGAATAAGTGAACTCTTCAGGTTGTGAAGGTTCCTGAGATCCGCGACTATTTACATGCAAAGACAAGGTCACATACTAAAGGAATAGAGAAAAATACCCCAAAAGACTTGCAGCTGTAATTGCAGCAAAAGGTGACTCTACAAAGTATTGACGCAGGGGGGATGAAGACAAATGCACACCACCCTTTTCAGATTATTATTTCCTTTTATTTTTGTTCCACTTTACAATTATAAGCTACTTTCTGTTGGTCTATTACATAAAATCTTAATAAATGTTATTCAAGTTTGTGATTGTAAGGTGACAAAATGTCAAAAGGTTCAAAGGGTATGAAGGCGCTGTAGAATATTGTCTAAATTGTCAAATTAGTTCCATCTATATTTAATATTTGTCCTTAAAGCAACGAGTAATACAACATGCTTCTAGTTTCACCTACGAGTATTTAACCGGAACCTTTGATCCTGGTGTAGTGGTTAAGGGGAAAAGTCATTAAATTGCCATCATTAATAAAGGATTGAAGGATGCCTTAAATCGCACCCACTAACTTCATGTCCTCGTTTATCACATCCATATACCTCCTCTTTGGTCTTCCTTATTACCTTCTGCCTGGTAGCTTCATTTCTAACATCCTCCTACCAAAATATTCACTATCCCTCCTCTGTACATGTCCAAACCACCTCAATCTGGCTTCCCTGACATTTTCCCCAAAACATCTAATATGAGCCGTCTCCCTAATAAAATTGTTCCTAATCCTGCCCAACCTCGTCACTCTCAAAAAACCCCTCAACATCTTCAACTCTGCTACCTCCAGCTCTGCCATGTGTTTTTTCCTCAGCACTATCATAGCTGGTCTCACCACTGTCTCTAAACCATACATCATAGCTGGTCTCACCACTGTCTCTAAACCATACATCATAGCTGGTCTCACCACTGTCTCTAATCCATACATCATAGCTGGTCTCACCACTGTCTCTAATCCATACATCATAGCTGGTCTCACCACTGCCTCTAAACCATACATCATAGCTGGTCTCACCACTGTCTCTAATCCATACATCATAGCTGGTCTCACCACTGTCTTTAAACTGTACATCATAGCTGGTCTCACCACTGTCTCTAAACCGTACATCATAGCTGGTCTCACCACTGTCTCTAAACCATACATCATAGCTGGTCTCACTACTGTTTTGTACACTTCCCTTGATTCTAATAATTAATAATAATACTATAATTATGGACTAAAGTATATCTTCAGAAAATCAATGGAAAGACAACAGTACCCTTATTTAAATGCTTTCTCTGATCAAAAAAAGCCTAAAAGACTCCGTAACATCTCTTAATTCTCCTTTTAATTGACTTATCACACCTCTCACTCCTCAAGGGCCTCGGCATCGTAATCGACTCAAGCAAGGTAATTGATAAGAAAGCAGAGAGCACAGGGACGGCACAGACACTTAGCGATGCCTATTACAAGCGCAGATATCTTCTTCACTTATTCTAGTATTAAATGAAATGTATTATTATTTTTACGCGTCCCATGAGAGCCGGGGTAATTGCTTCCCCAGGTGGTATTACAGGGGTGAAGGAGTAAAGGAAAAAGCCATTATAATTCGACATGTATCCTACACATTATAGTAATTACTTTGTGACAATAGGGGCGAGGTAGTTTCTGATAGGGTGGAAAGGAGGACGGTTGCGAATACAATAAAAGGTCTTAACGTCTTCCTCTATGTGCACTTCTTCAGTCAAACATTAATTGCTTCTTTGTTGGAAGAGATAGGAAAAGGAAAGTTACCTGTGTCCGGACACATGGGTTTAAAGTCCTTCGGGATTGGGGCTTTGGACCTTATAAAATTATGGTGTCTTAGGAGTGTGTGTGTGGAAAGGAGGGGGTAGTTTGGAGATATCTGATAAGAAGGTGTTTTGGTTGTGGATGGAAGGAAGGAGTAAGGAAATGTGTGCGTCTGTGTGTGTGTGTGTGTGTTTGTGTGTGTGAGAGAGAGAGTGCTTGAGCACTGGACTGTGAAGAGCCATTGAGAGAGCATCCTTTATTTATTTCCGTGTGAAATATTTATCTGTCACAGAGGCACAGTAGAATGGATTTGTCAGCCTCCTGTGCTCACTCATGAGTGCAGACATGTAGCTGCTACCAGTCAGCACCAATCTCCACGGAATGATTGCAGAAATTTTACTTTTGTGAGCTTGGGTGTGTGTGTGACCAAAAGTTTATGGACACCTTAATAGCAAACCTTTTCTATAAAAGTCTGAAGGACCACAGTTGTCTAGTATGTCTTTCTTTGTTGTGAAATGTGAATGTCTTTTTTTGTCACATTTACGTTACAGCACAGTGAAATTTGTTACTTTGCATATCCCAGAAGGTTGGGGTCAGAGCGCAGGGTCGGCTATGATACAGAACTCCTGGAGCAGGAAAGGTTAAGAGTCTTGCTCAAGGACCCAACAGTGGCTGACTGGCGGTGGCGGACCCAGGTCTTCCTTGTCTTCCAAGCAACAACGCAGCACCTTAACCATTAGAGCCACCACTGCCCCTGCATTACATTATGACAAAGCACCTGAGCACAAAACCCTTTAGCCGAATGAACACTTTGGCTCTGTCTGAAATCACATACTTTTAAAGTCTGTACTACAATATTAAGCAAGTGGGGCAGTGGGGCTCTGATTTGTTGATTGGAAGACCAGGAAGACCTGAGTTCAAGCCCCAACAGTGCCAGTCTGCCATTGTTGGGTCCTTAAGCAAGACCCTTAACTGTTCCTACTCAGGGGTGCTGTATCATAGCTGACCTTGCGGGGTGTGTTTCTAAAATAAATAGTATATATAAAGTTATTATAACAATGTAATAAGAACTCTATTTTTACTATAGAGGTCTTATTAAAATGTAAAAACTGCCAGATATTCCTATTCTTGTGATGACATTTTGTCCCCACATAAATATAGAAACGTCTACATCTACCACACACACACACATGCTCAGACATACCTACAAAATACATTTTTTGTATCTTCAATGGCAAATTAAAGCCCAATCATGCTGAAAATCCTTCTTTTGCCTTCTTATTAAGCTTTACTAAGAACACACACGCACACTATTTTCTAAGCATCACCGTGTTAACACACTGAGACAGAAGCAGTGCTGGAGTCTGTGATTGGAAGGCAAGTGAGACGTAATGCGGTGTGAATGAGTTTTAATTGTTTTAGTGCTCCATCTGCATGGAGTGTTTCCATGCAGATAAACAATGTGGACTCTATTTCCACACAGGTGCGAGTTACAAAAATGCTGGTGTATTGCTAATTCAGTTGGGTGGAAGCCAATTTTTCTTTCTAGTTTAAT